>OY986440.1:15347378-15797378 GCA_963920525.1 Dichetophora obliterata | reverse complement strand
TATTATTATTATTATTATTATTATTATTATTATTATTATTATTATTATTATTATTATTATTATTATTATTATTATTATTATTATTATTATTATTATTATTATTATTATTATTATTATTATTATTATTATTATTATTATTATTATTATTATTATTATTATTATTATTATTATTATTATCATTATTATTATTATTATTATTATTATTATTATTATTATTATTATTATTATTATTATTATTATTATTATTATTATTATTATTATTATTATTATTATTATTATTATTATTATTATTATTATTATTATTATTATTATTATTATTATTATTATTATTATTATTATTATTATTATTATTATTATTATTATTATTATTATTATTATTATTATTATTATTATTATTATTATTATTATTATTATTATTATTATTATTATCATTATTATTATTATTATTATTATTATTATTATTATTATTATTATTATTATTATTATTATTATTATTATTATTATTATTATTATTATTATTATTATTATTATTATTATTATTATTATTATTATTATTATTATTATTATTATTATTATTATTATTATTATTATTATTATTATTATTATTATTATTATTATTATTATTATTATTATTATTATTATTATTATTATTATTATTATTATTATTATTATTATTATTATTATTATTATTATTATTATTATTATTATTATTATTATTATTATTATTATTATTATTATTATTATTATTATTATTATTATTATTATTATTATTATTATTATTATTATTATTATTATTATTATTATTATTATTATTATTAATGTTATTATTATTATTATTATTATTATTATTATTATTATTATTATTATTATTATTATTATTATTATTATTATTATTATTATTATTATTATTATTATTATTATTATTATTGTTATTAGTATTATTTAAATATTAAATATCTATACTATTATATAAAAGGAGACTCAGGAATTTGATCCAGAGTAAGCTTGGTAACCGCTTAACCGATTTTGATAATTCTTTTTTTATTCGATTCCTATAATAATATAGATTGTTATAGCTTACCAAGGTTTTCTAAAAATGTATTCTTTAATTATTGCAAAATCACTCATTTTATTTGATGCCTACATTCAACCAGCAGCGCAATATAACAGCAAACAAAGCTTTTCTCTCTTTGTCGAGAGAACTTCTCTCAATATAACACGACAGCCATGTTGTGTAGTTAAGCTGAATTCACTGATAACATTCAGCATGTTTTTGTGTGATTTAAAATAATGTTAATCAAGTTAAGAGCGTGCAGAAATTTTTCTCTCTGAGCTAAAACTTGATATGAAAAAAATTTCCAAACATGCTAAAGATGATCAGTGAATCCAGCTTTACTTTCCGGGAGATTCTTGCTTTCATACTGTGTTAATTAATTTTCTTTGTTAATGCCTTGACGGGAGTTGCCAGAATTTAGTTATCAGCATTAATTATGTTTTGCAGCCTTGTCAGACAGCTTTTCCCCACTTGAGATTGTGTTAGTCTATCTGTACGTATAAAAGCGTTGTGGCACTGCACGGATGTTTGACAATCACGCAAGAACCATTGAACAGATTAACACGATATAGGTATCAAACGATTTGTTATTCCAACTTTATCATAATATGCTATGTTAGATTTGCCACGTCTACTTTCCATCCCCACTTTTTGCAAACAATGCTTAGTTAAGTCCACTTTTCGGGGGATGAGCTTGGAGTAAAGCAAAGCGCACTAGGTTTGAGCTCAATTGAGCTGAAATTCTGGCATTCTATTGTTTCGAGTATGTGATGGTTTAAGTGAACAAATTTTGCCACACCCCTTTACCGCCCAGAATTAATCAAAAATGTTATACTTCGAACGGTTTTGGTTGTATTAGACTAAAATTTGTTAATTTAGTTCATACGGCTACTCTCGGCAACTGTACTAAAAATGGCGAATATAGAACAACGTCTGCTGGGCAATACTATACATCAATAAGAATGCTGTATATATCAGAAAGTTCAGATCGTCATGCATTTATGTTTTAAACGGAGACGTCTAGCATGTGTTTTGTTTGAGGGTCAATTTACACTTTTACAAATTCACAAAACGATCATAAAAAATTCAATGAATTGGGTCAGGGCAAATTTTACTATAACTTTAATGTTAACGTTGAATATATATATAAGGAAATAGATTGAAACAAAGATTTATGTATATAACTTTGGAATAGTTTGAAATTTTTGAAATATTTTTCACAGAATTATTTTTTAAGCTATATTTGAAAATGTTTTTCACATGAATTAGTTTTTAAGCTGTAACACAATGGAAAAAATATAACAACATTTTAAGCAAATAAGTTTTCATCAAAAAATCAGAGGGGGGGGGGGTAGGTGGCCCATGATTTTTAATGATAGAAACAGTTTTTGTCAAAATAAAACAATTTTTGCAGGTAAATTATGTTATATGAAAGAATAAGAAAAATGAAAATTAAAAAAAAATTAAAATTAAAAAAATATTTAGAAAAGAAGCAACTCTTGGCCTATTGTTTAGTACAAGTTGGATATTTTAGAGGTTTTTTGAAAACAATACAAAACATTGCATTGGTGAGGTAACGGTAAGCCTTTTCTTATTTTCCCAATTTACTTAATTGAACTTTCAGACAAAAAAATTGGATAAAAATCGATTTGTAAATTGCGGAAATGTTTGTTTGCTAAGTCAAAACATAAAATTTCAATCGTTTTTTTCTCATTCTGAGGCTTATGAGTTATACTGAGAAAATCTATAGTTTTGAGATATCGCAAGAATTTTAATGTCATAATAACAGGTTTTTTTAAAACATACATAATATCCATACAAAATATTTCCGAAAAAAAAAAAATTACCGTTAATTTTATTAATCAGCGACTGTTGATTAATACAAAAATGCATTGTTATGCATTGAGAAAGTCTATAGTTTTTGAGATATCGCTAAAAGCTAGATGTTATTACAACGGGTTTTTTTTTAAATTTAAGAAGAATTGTTGCTTGGCCGAAGCCCAATAACAACAATTAATAACTGAAGAAGGCCGATTAACTACAACAATTTTAGAAGAATAAATTTATTTTCAGAATATATGTAAAAAATTACATTTTTGATTACAAATTTTAAAAATTTATTACCCAAATTTTTTTATAATGCTGCTATGCAGGACTTTTTCAAAAGTAAAAAAAAGAAAGCCAGGTAAATTTATGTCATCATAACAATTACCGTTAAAATAAGTTATTCAAATTAAATAAAGTAATTTCTTAATATATATACCATTTTTTTCATAATTAAATAAAACGAACAGAATAATTTTTATATTTTGAATTTATTTTAATACAACTAAATACTTTCGATTTAAAATTTTTACATGGTATTTAATATTTTTATCGCAGGCGAAGCAGCGGGTATTTGCTAGTTACATTATAAACAGGCAAAACAGATAAACAAAAATAGATACGAATGCTCTACAACAAAGTATACAAAACAAAATTACTTTGCTGTGTGAGCAAGCGAGATGGAGATATAAGCGCTGAAAAGCATTTGAAAAGAAGCTTTATGCTAGCTTTATGCTGGCACTATGAATACTTTGAGCTTTTTCCATATGATTATACACAAAGCGTTTTTCAGCTAAACCTCTCGGCTAAACTAAAAGCGTTTATTATGAACGCAGCCTAACCGCTGGGATCTTGTCATTCTCTTTGCGTTGTTGTGGTAGATTTGCTTGGTAGTTATTGTTGTACAGTAAGCTTTAATTTTTTGTAGATGTTTATCTGTAGCTACAGTCTGCATATGACATCGAACTATTTTAGAAAACAGTTTGTACGTATGAATTAAAGAGCATATAAATATAATATTGGTAAATCTATTTGTTTTTAGTAAAAGTGTTACCGTATCGGAAATACATATGTATATATTCTATTTTTTAAACTGTTTAGCATCAATTTCTTATATGAATTAAATATACTTTATATGCTATACATAGATATTTCTTAATTTTAGAATATTCTATTTTTAATACACAACGCAATGTAGATATGATGAACATGTATATTGTGTTAGTGTTATGATATAAATAGATATAAATAAGCTTTAATTTTTTATATTAATTCAATAATGAACTATATGTTTTTTTGATATGGTAATACTTTTGCTTAAAAGAAATAGTTTCAGTAATATATAAAAAATTTAATAAATTGCTGTAAGCTCTTAACAAAAATACTTCTAATTTCATATGCCGACTGTAGCTACACAATTAGAATTTACAACGTCTACAACAAATGTCCAGCTAACTACGCCAACAACAATTACCAAGGAAATCTACAAACAAGGACCACAGAGAAGAACAAGATTATTGCGAAACTTTTAGAACTTTTTGATTTTCATCCTTTATGTAGAAGGGGCTGCAGTATGAGCTTTCGCACATCCTACATGTCCATAAGACCTGTCAAATCCATCCTACATGCAGGGTAGTCCCAAACCCCCCATTAGCATGAAAATTCTTATATAGCAGTAAGGTGGTCCGTGGCAGGACAACATCTTCCAGGGAATACTAATATTTTATATATAGGTTTTCGCTCCGGTCGGCAGTCCCTTCACTGCTATACTTTTTTTGTTATGTCGTTATTGATGACAACTGGCGTAGTACTAACAAGTTAGCTTTAAACATTATAAACAATGTGTCGTTCTAGTTGAAAATATTGTTAACTGTACAAGATTTATACTGGGTATAATTCAGAATGATACGATATTGTTGATAAAACTTTTTTGTATATGAAAGGATTATTGCAATAACGTGAAGAGCCACATGATCTAAAAAATCGATTTTTTACCCTCGATGCATTACTCAGTGCATTGCTAACAACCACTGAAGAGATTTTGGCTATTTCTTATAAAATTTCGAACTCATTTGTAAAAGTTTCCGTGTTTAATTCCATTTCAACATACAAAAATATATTTTTTCAAAACTTTTCAGTAGATTATTTCAAAATATTTTTTATGTGGCTTATCATTTTCTTGCAATAAGCCCTCCATGTATAAAGTTAATTATTATAATCGTTTGTAACGCTGATAAGGAGGCGTGGCAGGTAAAGAAAAGTGTAATTATTCTTGATGAGCATCATTTCCGTCTTCCGGCACGAATGCAGCCGCAATTTCAAAGTTATCGTATTGAAATTTGTTAATAGTGCTTATATATTTAAAAAAGGAGGTGAAGTTTGAGAATGAGTAAAATCGGATGAAACTCACGCTTTCTTCCCTTACAAAATTACTTGATCAAAACAATAAAATCTCTAAAACTGCCACAAAAATTTATATAGTGATTTGGAATTTTACACATAAGCTTTAAATAAAAATATTCATTATATATTTTAAATTTGTTGCAATCAGTTAAAAAGCATGCCTAACTCCCATATAACGTGAATTTATCAAAGCGGTAAAATCTCTGAAAATGCTGCAAACATTATTGTAATAACTTGAAATTTTTTCAATAACCTTTGGTCGCAAAAATTTATCATACTTTTGATTCGTCAAAATCTAATGAAAACCACGCCTACCTTCCATATAAAGTGACTTTAGCAAAAGTGTACAATATCTCTAAAAGCCACAAACACTAATGTTGTGACTTGAAATTTTGCCCATAAGCTTTGGTCTCAAATATATTGAGATGTATATTATTTGAAATGTGCCAAAATAGTAAATTTGTCAAAATCGTATAATAACTGGCCAATCTCCCATACAAAATGACGTCATCAAAGTAGCATTATCTTCCATATCTTCCATACGTGTTTTGTATTTCAGTTTTGGCAAAATTGGATGAAGACCACGCCCATTCTCAATACGAAGTGACGTCATCAAAATTTTAAACAGATAATTTCTTAATAGTTTTTAGATCATCTTAAAATGTCTGCCGAGTGAAAATCTTTATCCTCATCATCATCCAGTAACTAATCTTACTTTTAAGAAGAGAGCGACATTTCCGAAGAAGACAAAAATTACTTACCCAGCAGCAATGATAACTGCGACAATGATGACGAAACATATCGTCGTTGCGCGTGCAATATAAAAACTGAATTCATGCCGAAATATGCAAAAAAACACTACTTCATCTGCTGCATTTAAATCGTTTCTGCAGGAGTGCGTGTTTGAAGAAAAAGTTAATGATGAAATAATATTTTTCTGGAAATTTTCTTAGAAAATATAGAACTTTAAAAAAAAAGAAAGACGATTTGATTGATTTCCTTAATAAGTAACCATCCCACTTTTTTACAGAGCATTTTATAAGAATTTATAATTTTTAGGTTAAGTTGAGTTAATTTAATATTAATACTATTTGTCTCACAATTATTTATTTTCATTTTTTTAGTTTTTTCATAAATTAAGACCAATTGGCGCAAATAAACTTCACGAGCATTTGTGTGAAGGAATTTTGTGGCTCCTTATGGAGCAGCTGGGACAACTCGGGTTAAGAAAAAATTTAAGTTCCCATATTAGTTTTTTTTGAACTATGAAATTATTACATGAATTAAATTGTGAGCTTTAGATCAAGTAAGTTTTTAAGAAGGCAACAACAACAACAACAACTCTGTATAGAGTCAATCACTTAGCTGACTAGACAGTCTGTTTCGGAAATCGCTACATTTTCCTCTTCAGTAGTCTTTGAGTGATTAAGCTGTGATCAACTCACTGTTTAAACTTGTATATAAGTGCGCAGATTTTGGAATTCATTCTTTTGAATTGTATGGCTGCTAATCATATGACATTTCAAAGCAGTAGGCTATTTATAGATCACCGCCAACAACTCTATCAAGGTTGCCATCTTTATTTATTTCAATATTCATTGGTGTTCGAGAGTTTGTCGAAATGCACCATAGAAATGAAACGAGTTTTTTGCTTCGCCAGAAGCTAGTGTTCTAACTGAAAGGTGGCTATTTTCACAACCAAATGTTCAATTACACATGACTGACCGAAATCGAAATCAATTATTAGATTATTTAATCAATTTGACATTAATTTTTTACAATTTGATTTGTTTTTAAGTTGCAAAACTGTGAACTCTAATACATATTATTATAAGTTAGATAATATGATAAATAAAAACAAAGTTCCTATTAAATTTTTGTCGTCATTTATTATTTAGTACAAGTGCAATGTTAAAATACCTAAACAACTATGTTTTTTGTTTTGCTAGTAATAATGACATATTCTTATTTATGACGCGCTTATGAATATACTTTTGCTACAAGAACATCATAATCCAAAATGGACAAGGTTTTTGCTTTATTAAAACTCTTAAAAAAAGTAAACAACGCCTATATAATTTGTGTTGATTGGCAGAGTCGTTTAGATTGCAACAATGTTACTGCATCGTTTAAAATTTATGTTAGTGATGTGACTGAGATTTTATTTATTTATTTATTTATTGTTCAACTATAAACAAGTTTGTTCTACAGTTACTTAAAATTATCTTAAAATTAAACAAGAATTTAACAATATAATATTAGCTTAACATAATACAATTTTTAAAAGAGACCCTAGTTTGGATAATATCAATATTGCTACAAATTGCATTAAAAGAAGAACTCATATTATAAACAGGATCCTGTCTACCATAATTTGTCCTACGATATGGAATTTGAAAAAACTGTCTGCGCCTAAAACTCCTTTCGGGCGCATATATACCAAATAAAGCAAGCAATGGTGCACAATCTAAGTGATTCATGAATATATCACGAGCAAATATAGCCAAAAAATACTTTCTTCTAAGCTTTAAGGTTTTCAAGCCTAAAAGCGCACAACGGGAGTCATAAGTCGGCATAAACTCCCACCGAAGTTTTCTAAACACTAGCCGAGTAAAATGTCTCGGAATATTTTCAATTCTAGAAACATGCACAGCATATCGAGGGTCCCAGACAACACAATAATACTCCAAACTTGATCTAACCAAAGAGAAGAAAATTGACTTTAGAGTAAAGGGATCTGAGAACTCCTTAGTGTTGCGCATGATGAAACCCATCATTGCATTAGCTTTGGAATTAACAGCATCATAATGCTTACCAAAAGTAAGTTTTTTGTCAAAAATTACTCCCAAATCCATTTCAATTTCAACTCTTAAGATTATATCTGAGCACAAAGTATAGTTGCCTACAATTAATTGCTGTTTCATGGTAAATGACATTACACTACATTTAGTAACATTAAAATATAACTTATTGACATCACACCACTTCTGCAAGCCATCCAAATCCTGTTGAATAAATTGACAGTCTACTGAAGAATTAATAATTTTAAATAACTTCACGTCATCAGCATACATGAGACATCTCGAAAACTGGACATAGTTTGGAAGGTCGTTAATAAATAAGACAAACAAAAGCGGACCAAGATGACTACCTTGGGGCACACCAGAAAAATTATCAATATATTTAGAGCGGTATTTACCAATCCTAACCGCTTGTCTACGACCGAACAGGAAATTCTCTAGCCACCTTAGCAAGAAGGAGTGGGAACCCAGTTTACCAAGTTTCCTTATTAAAACTGAGTGCTGGACTCTATCGAATGCTTTCGCAAAATCTGTAAAAACTACAACTACTTGTTGACCTCTCTCCATTTCGCTTGCTATAAAGTGAGTAAATACCGCAAGATTTGTTGAGGTAGATCTGCCAGACACAAAACCATGTTGACACTCCGATGCTGTGCCTTTGATGCAAGAATATATTTTCTTTTTTACCAGAGATTCAAATAGTTTTGGAATGAGTGGTAATTTGGATATAGGTCGATAGTTTGCAATATTTTGCCTCGACCCCGATTTAAAAATTGGAGCTATCTCGGATATTTTCCATACATTTAAAAATTCTCCCTTTTTAAGGGATTGGTTAAAAAGAAAGGTTAGAGGTTGAAAAAGTGCCATAGCACAATATTTTAGATAGATTGGAGGAATATTGTCAGGGCCACATTTCTTCTTCGAATCTAAGCTAATTAATTCTCGATATACCTCTTCTATTTTAAATAAGCATGTACCGAGATTTCGTAAAATGAACTTTAAGAGACCTTGGTGCACTAAAGGACTTATGAAATTAGGCAACTAATAATTTGGTTTTTGAGTCAAAGTATAAACATTACATGCGAGAATTTAATTTTCTCCATAAATTTTTATATAATGGGTTTCGAAGTGATCATAAAGTCAAATCCTAAAGCTTTTTGGAGTTTTATAGAATCTAAAAAAGCATGTTCTTTTATACCATCTACAATGTCCTTTAATGGAACGACATCAAATGTTATTCCAAATATTGTAAACCTGTTTGCTGATTTTTTTTAGCTCTGTTTATGAAACTAATACACGTTGGTCAGATGCTGAAACTTTAAATAATATAACACCTTGTACTAATTTTGGAAATCTTGCGATCACGATGAAAGATGTTTTAAATGGTATAATGTCCCTAAAAAATTCTTCTAAGCCAGATATAAATGGTGTTTCTACTTTTTTATTAAAAAATGTGTTTATTTTCTAATTAATCCACTAACTTTTATTTTCAACCAATCTTTAAGTGCGGGTATTTTTATTGATGAATGGAAATATGCTTTTATTACGCCTGTTTTTAAATCTGGGTCAAAAAGTAACGTAGAAAACTATCGAGCTATCTCAAAGCTTTCAACGGTATCGAAACTTTTTGAAATTATTGTAAAAAATAAACTTTATTTTGCAGTAAAAAATATAATAAGCCCTTTTCAACATGGATTTGTTGCTGATCGGTCAACTGTCACGAACCTAGCAATTTTTTCTGAATATTGTATCTCTTCCTTTGAGACTGGAAATCAGCTTTTGACAAAGTTTGCCACAATGCGTTAGTTGGTAAACTAAAAAAGTTAGGTTTGCATTCTAATTTTCTAGATAAGATTAACTCTTATCTTATGAATCGTCGATGTGTGGTCTCCATTGATAATGTAAATTCCTATACTTTTTATGCTACATCTGGTGTACCGCAAGGAAGTATTCTTGGGCCACTTTTATTTCTCTTATTTATAAATGATATTGGAATGTGTTTTAATAGTTGTAAATGTTTGCTTTTTGCCGACGATTTAAAGCTTTACCTTAGATTTCGTTCAGTTTGGGATGTTGATATGCTTCAATCTGATCTGTCGAATCTTGTTGATTGGTGTGCTAGAAATTATTTTGCCTTAAACTTAACAAAATGCTTCCACGTCCCTTTTTCTAAGCGTTGCAATAATATATTATCTTTTTATACAATTCATAATAATGTGTTAAATTCCAGTGACCAAGTCTGTGATTTGGGTGTTTTATTCGATGCAAAGTTTTCATTTACTAAGCATTTGGATTTCATTATTCCAAAGGCTTATTCGGTTTTAACTTTTATAAAACGTAACAGTTATGCTTTTAAAGACCCATATACGCGTTTGTTTCTTTTTTTGCTTATGTTAGGTCTAGGCTTGAATACTCCTAATAATTTCTATCGTTTTCGATGTTCGAAAAGGTATAGTAACGATATCGAGAAATGGCCATTAACGATACAAATCGACCTATCGTTAACGATATCGTGAAATAATAAATAACGATTCTTAATTTTAATGTTGATGAAAACCGTTTTAAACTAAATTTATTTATACTCTTTAATTAATGGCATAATTTATTAAGTTATCTTGGTAATAGTCTGTAAGATACATAATCAGTAGACTGAAATAAATAAATAAATAAATACGATATCGAATCTTTTCAGATCTTGATATCCTTTCGATATCGAGTATTCTACAACCTCGTTATCGTTTCGATATAGTTATTTATGATTTCACGATAACGTTAGCGATAGGTAGATTTGTATCGTTAATGGCCATTTCTCGATATCGTTACTATACCTATTTGAATATCGAAAACGATAGAAATTATCGCTTTTATGATATCTTTTCGATATCGAAACGATATTTTTTAGTTTTCTGAAATTATATGTAACTATAATTATATATATAATTTTATAAAGAACAGACCTGGCTATTTATTAAAATAAAGAATTAAAGGAATACATATTTTACTGTGTTTTAATTATTTGATTTTGATTTTTCGCGATATTTATTTGTCTGGTTTTGCCTGTCACTGGCATAGACAAAAAAAAAAATTTGAAAAAAAGTTTTTTTTTTCAAAAACTGTTAAAAATATTTTAGAAAAGTATTTAATTAAGAATTGTAAAAAATTGCAGCATCATCAACTAAAATGCGCCGCTAGCATTTTACAACAAATTCTGTATTGGTTTTAGCAATGACTCGTCCGAAGTTATTAACCTTAAAAAAGACAATTTTATTTTAATTTGAATTCAATTAGTTTTGTAGCATTACAACTGTAGCATTACATAAAAAAAGTAAATTATGAATATAGTGGTTCAAAAATGATGGGTCTTTTTTTCAATGCGCGTTAATTTTCTGAAATTTCGAACTCTACCTCTAGATATTGCGCAAATCGATTTAAGGTCATTTTGGAGCTGTAATGAACTTAAACCATTTGAAATAACTTGGTGTCCAAACCAAAACTCTATTAAAGTTTTATTAAAATATGCATTCAACATAAAAAAAAAACTTAAAAAAGCCTGAGATATTATAAATTAATTCCCACAAAATTGTGTTCCAAGTGATTTTCTGTTTAGACACCTCACTATTTTTTTAGTTCAATATAGATACAATATGACCCTGAAACAATTTCCGCAACATAAACGATTAGGGGTCGAACTTTCAGAAAATGAACGCGCACCCCAGTATTTAACCACTTTTATAGACTTACAATTATCTGATAGTTTTCAATATTTTTTAACTGCTCTTCAAACTTGAGAAAATCTGTGTAATCAGTGAATGCAGACTCTGGCAGAATGTTTTTAAGAATTTCCTGTGAGTTGTTTGTATTTTTTTATATTTTTTTTGAGTTGTAGAATTTCTTCGGTAAGCCTTCCAAGAAGGTTAATTGCCTTGTCTACCTTATCATCCAATTTATTTATTTTGTCGAACAGAAGATCTTTATTTTCAAGTATATATGCCGTAAATAAATTCCCAGTTAAATATAAAGTGACAGTTGAAATTAACTATTTTACCTGGATTTTCTTGCTCTTTCTTAGTGGGTTCGTCTACATTCGAGGTGTTGAAGTCATCCGACAATATGCGGAGTATGCGCTTCCTTTTAGTAGATTGTTGATCCGTCATTGTAGAAAATTGATTGTCCATGGGAGGTTTTGTGGGTTTGAAAATACTGGGTAACTTGCATGTCCGTTGCATAACGTAGAGCTAATGTGTAATTGGTAGAAATGTTGAATCTTCATCTACTTTTAAAACAAAACATTTTGATATATCCTCAAGCTTATGTTGAAAAATTGACTGTGAGGTGGCATAGGAGGATGTACAGAATATATTTAAATATTGAGATCTGAGCGGTGTGCAAAAAAAATCATTTAAATTAGAAACCTTACATCCACCGAAAATATATAAATTTTCCTTGAACACAATCGATTGTATCTTGTAAATACAACATTCATAATACAAAGTAGTAATTATCTGGAGGTTTCAAGCTGAAATAGATTGAATTTGTTTTTCTGGAAAGATACGAACCATCTTTAAATTTTCCAAGCTTAATATTTTTATTATTTACTAGCTAATATACCCGGTGTTACTCGAGAGTCATTTATATAAACATTGGAACATACACTTATCGATTAAATGTTTTTTTAAAATCTAGAATAATGAAAAACATGTTGAATTTTATTTGTAAATTACCGTAAGAAAGGTAATTGAACGAACATTAATCCAAAAAAGTTTTGGATAATTTTTGTTGTTGGTGTTTCCATCTCCTGCGGTGAGCTAATTGAATTCAAAGAAGGGGTACGAAAAACATATTTTAAAAATTAAAAAGAATTTTTATATTTACTTAATCTTAAAGCAAGCCCAATTACCTTTTCAACAAAATAAAAATTATGGTAGGACTCAATGCGTTCTTGAGATATGGACATTTTAACCTCTAAACAAAGATTTATATTAAAAAATACATCGAAATTTTTAACAAAAAAGTTTTTAATGAAATATATTTAAAACAGCGAAGTTATTGGCATTAAAAGTAAAAACTTTGATTTTCAAATAATTTTTTTCTCATTGTTAGCTATCAATGTTTTATGAAAAATTCGTTGTACTAAAAATGGTTGTACCTACTACAATTTCTATTAGCTGGGTTTTTTCATTGGAGATCAGGATCATATAATCGCATTTGCAAGCAAAGCAAAAACAACAAAAAGCCCAGCAAGTGAGCTGGACATTTAAATTGATCCAATTCTATGTTTTTAAGTGTTTGTGACGCTAGATGACGCTGCGACTGAAAAAACTGGCAGAACTGCATTATTTTACTTTTCAAAAGTTTGGTAGCAATAGCATTTTCGCAAAATATTTCGCAAAACTTATCTGCTAGCTGCATAAGAACATCAGATATTCTTCTGTAAGCAGAAAATAGCGCCTCCTGTCTGTAATCCCAAACGTGTGGGGTTAAATTTGAAGAAACTTTTTAAAAAACATTCAGCTATTCACCGCAAGGTGTATAGTTTGTGCCCACAGTTCTTACAAATGTGGCGCCATCTATCTGTGAATTTAATGCACAGATCAAAACTAATGAAATAATTGTGCTAACCAGATGCGCATATGTTTTATTATATCGCCATATAGCTGAAACTGATTTCATGAAAATATTAACTTTTACAGCATTCTTATTCACGGTCATCTTTTCGATAAAATTGTGATATACACTTGTGCTCATAGAATTAAGTCATCGACAAGATTTCTTACAATTGTTCCAAAAAAGTTTTTATTTTTTACTTAACACCCCTGATATTGCACAAGTAAAAAGTTCCGTTATATTAGCAACTGTGTTGATTCATTTCGCATTCAAACGTTTTCATTTCGGCGAATTTAAATAATTTTTTCCAGCTCGTGGCATTATAAGTGTGCTCACATAATTAAGTCATTGTTTTTGAAAAAGGTAAATTTAATGTTTTTATGCTGTAATTTACATTAATATTGTGTTTTTAACGAATTAAAGTTCTTTTCAACACAATTTGTAGTCACCGTCGTCATGGGCAAGAATAAAAGTTCAACCTCAAGCGAAAGAAAGGTCATATGGGAAAATTTTCAAAAACATCAATGTATTGCGAAAGTTGTAGATGTTTTGGGGTTTTCTCGTGGCAAAGTTAACAATGCCATACAATTTTATAAAAAAACAAAACTTTTGAAAATTTTCCACATAGAAAGCCGAGAAAGACTACCCCTTTCCGACGATAGACGCTTGGTTAGATTGAGCAAATCGGAACCATTCTTAACCTCTACTGAAATCAGGGCACAATTAGAAAAGTATCACGGTGTACAAATATCCGCGCAAACTGTCCGACGCAGATTACAAAAAAATTCGTTGAATGGACGTTTAGCACGACGAAAACCCAATGTTGCAAGAAAAAATATTAGAAAACGAAAAGAGTTTGCAAAAGAACATCTGCTCAAGGATTCACAATTCTGGAAATTGGTGGTTTGGAGTGACGAATCCAAATTCAACGTGTTTGGTAATGATGGGAAACCATATGTAAGGCGGCCCCCACTACAAGAATTTAACCCTAAATTCACTAAAAAAACTGTTAAGCATGGTGGTTCATCAGTGATGGTGTGGGGCTGCTTCACTTCATCAGGAGTTGGTCCGATAATTAAAATTGACGGAAAAATGACAGGTGAAATGTACAGGGGTATATTGGAAAACCATTTAAATGGTGACTATGTGGACAATTTACCGTTAGCTTGGATATTCCAACACGATAATGATCCTAAGCACTGCTCGCGGGTCGTTAAAAACTGGATTAGTGCTAACAATATCAAAACCCTAGATTGGCCAGCGCAAAGTCCAGACTTAAACCCCATAGAAAATCTATGGGGGATTATAAAAAAAGCAGTAGCTGCAAGAAAACCTGCAAACAAAGCTTCTTTATGGAAAATACTACAGGCAGAATGGTATAAAATAAGCTCCGCTCAATGCGCTGCCTTAGTCCAAACAATGCCGAAGAGATGTGCTGAAGTGCTACGTAATAACGGATTTCCAACTAAATACTAGCTCCGCATAAGGTAGATCTGGCTAAGAGTACCATATTCTTCAACTATCTATCTTAATTTTCAGATGACTTAATTATATGAGCACAACATTCTGATCAAACCAAGCGAATGAACGAAATGTTTTTGTTATAATAGAATTTAGACATAAAATAAGTTTTCCATTTGGAACTACATTTAAATGACTTTGATTTTTGTAAAAAAAGTCTTTCTTTATCTAGTATACAAGTCGTTTTAAATAAATTTTCGTTTCATCATTTACGTGACTTAATTATATGAGCACAAGTGTATATACAACATTTAAAGTACCATTGATAAAGAACTAAGTGACAACGGTGACACAATAGTGAGAAAAAATAGAGCCATCACAACAAAACAAATTTAACAGGAGGGGGGGCGGCGAGCGGGGGGTGGGGAGGCAAAAACTAAGTAGATTACTATAAGGAAGATTTTATATTATCCAAAATATTCGTAATTACTTTAGACACACAACTGCATTCTTAGAGATAAATGGGGGACGTTCAAACTATATAGAGAATAACCACAACACTAAGTTTTACTAATAGTCTGGTATGAAAAAATAGATTTTTAGCCATAACTTTTGATTGGAAAGAGATATTGGGGTAATTTTTTCACATAAATTATTTTTGAGACTTGACTTTTTAGTAAAAAATATAAAAACAACATTTTGGAAAAATAAATTTCGCGAAAAAAAACACAGTTTTGTTTTGATGACAAAAACAGTAAAATAATTTTTGCGCTTAGCTGGAAGAATTTTTGTAAATAAATGCTATGTCATATAAAAAGTAGCAAGATGTGCAATTTTTAATTGCTTTAATTTTTACAACAACAACAATTTTTGAGTCATTTTTTGCGTAAAAAGTCAATATTTTGGACCTTTTTTGACATAATCATAAAACATATATACACTGACTTAACGGTACAGTTCGACCTTTTCGTGAAGTGATTTTATTGAATTTTTGATCAAAAAAAATATGAATGGAATATATTAATGAACAGCGGAGATATTTTCATCGAAAGACCAAACTTTAATTTTCATGTCGTTTTTTTCTCATTCTTAGGCAACGATGTTTTATGAAAAAGTCGTTGTACTGAAAATTTTTCTAATTTTGAAGATATGTGAATGTTTTTGATGTCAATATAACAGAAATTTTTGAAAATTAAATACACAAAAATCTCCGATGGTAAAAAGTTTTATAATAACAAAATTACCGCTAGTTGAAAAATTTCAGAGGGGGCGTGGCAAAAACTAAGAATGTAACATTTTAAGTTGGAATGCACTTAATATGTATACCTAGTTTGAGCAAAATCCGTTGAGCCGTTTAGATTTGTATAAAGGTCAAACAAACAAACAAACAAACAAACAAACAAACAAACAAACAAACAAACAAACAGAAAATGAGTTTTATTACTATAGATTAATTTACTGGTATTGCAATGAATGCTTCTTTCAACTATTCTATTGTATATTTGAGAACACACTTGGTTTCCTTTTTTAACCATTTTCTTCACTTCTTTAAGATGAGTTTCATATTTAAATGCATTTATTTTGTTTATCGTTCCGAAATGTTTCACATCTGCAGTTAAATGCGTAAGACAATGCATATTGTGTGTCAAAAGGTCAGGTATCTGCTCCACAAAGGTAAACAACAGCTTTTCAGCAACGTTATATTTCTTAAAGTCATTGCTGTGCAATAAGCGAATTCCAATACTTAACATCAAGAAATGGTTATATCTTTTTCTGCATCCAAAACATTTCGAAGAGCAACAAAACCTGCGTATAGCAAGAATTGCCTGAATTTTGTCGCTTTCCATCGGTCTAACTCGCTTAATTGCCTAGGCTTCTTTTGAAATTCTCTCGGCATTTGGTTCCTCATTTGGAGAAGTCGTTAATCCAATAATTTTTTTAGGTGGTGAAAGTGAATATACTTGGCCTTTTTCTTTGCACCAAGCTTTAAGCATTGCCTTCATGATGCCTAGGAAAAAACAACGTGCATATAATCCATGGGAAAACTTTTCACCATATCAATTTGCAGAGTTTCTAAAATAATAGGCTCCTGAATGTTGTGGTGGTCAGGATTTATTCTATTCCGAAAGTCAATATCAGTACGCAACGAATTTTCACTGGGCTTAAAAATTATTTTCCGCTGCCATCATTCACCCCGTTGAACGCATTTATGACAAATGAGGAAAAATAGCCAGAATGTCCTTTAATACTCAAAATTTAGGCCCTTACTGGTGAGTCACAGATATTAGCACCAATTGTTATATTAAAAAATATTTCATTATATAGAAAACCTGTACTCAAAATATTTCGCAGTTCAATAACAAAAGCGTCCAGGTATTCATTACAATTTTTGAGTTTGCTTCTTCCCTCAAAAACTCCTACAAGTGAAACTAATTCTGTATCTGTGATGTTCATAAAAATAGGCCAAACCTGAAGTCCTGAGCTTTTCGAAATAGGCAAAACATCCATATTAAAGTTGAGTTCTATTTCTGTTCTTAAATACACATTTTGGTTCAAGAAATCTATTAGACGTGGCTTTATACCGTAGTGAATATATGTGCCACCACTAAAAGTAAGTTTGGGAGCATTTCTTGGAGTTCTCTTTAAAGTGCGCCCGTCCTTTGGCAGGTTCGGTATATCTTTGTTTAAAATTTCCAACAATTCATTGATGGCCATAATTGTAATGTTATGTTTTACAGACCATTCTACAAGCTGTTGAGTTGTCCTTTTGGTATCAGGCAAGGTTCGTGGAGCATTTGTATCATCTGCTTCACAAGCAGAACACTGGAAATCGCGCTGAAGTCATATTCAACATCATCGATGCATTGGGACTTACTATTGTTAATATTGAGCGGGAGGTGTGCATTTGTTAAAATATTGTTTTCACCTTCGCCCAAATAATATTCTGCAAGATCCTTTACTGCCTTTTTTACTCTTTTGCTCATAGTATAGACAAAATCAACACTTACTTTTTTTACATTTGCACAAATTATTTGCTTTTTTAACTTTAACAGCACACGTGATAAAAATTTAATAATTTCGATTAAAGCTACAACTTGACACAAAAATCAAAGTAAACAACTCAGCAATGAAAATATTTTTATTTGACATTTAATCGTTCAGCTGTTGAGTTGGAACAGGTAGACTTTTGATATGGTTCAAATTAAGGTTGTTTCACTTTTCTTTAGTTTCTCCTATAACGCTGTTTATTCGTTGTAAAATACTTGGTAGTAAATGATTAGATTTTGTATTTTACTAACAGTTTTTCACAAAATGAATTTTTTAATTTTTTTATAAAGCTTTCCAAATTTTTGTTGAGTTTTGAACATGGTTTATGATTTGTTTAAAGTCCCTATAAAGATTTTTGTTTGAATGAACATTTTTTTTAATGTTATGTCTTGAAAAGTATTTACGATAGTAAAAAAGGGTAAACAGTGTTTTTCGACATGACATCATTGGTAGGTAATTGGTTCAGCTGAAAAAAATTTGTATTTTCACTTTCACTGGTTTTTTTCCATTCTTTTATAAAAAACGATAAACAAACACATTTAATCGCGAAAAAAATTAACACGTAAACAACGATTTGATACTTGCTTGATATGAAATCGTGCATGAGCAGAGTATTAAGGGCGCTACAACCCCGATTTCGATAGTCCAGATAATTTAGCACGTCCACAGTTCTAAAATGAGCTAGGAAAAAGAGACTTAACTATAAATTAAGCTTTAACTTAATTTTCAACTAGTAAAACAGCTGGTATTTTAGAACTAGCTGCATTGCAGATAGTAACTTATTTAGTAAATGTTTGTTTAGTAAGATTTGACTAGTTAAATATCTATCACTCACTCTGACTTCGATAGATGTCGTTTCGCATAAAGTTTACTTTTGGTAGGCTATTAAAGTCATTAAAATACAAATTAACACATCGAAAATGTATCGATAATTTTCTGATTGAGATATCGTTTCGATGCGGTGATACTATCGTAAAAATGTATCGAAAATGCACCGAGATTATACTGAAATAAGATATCGTTCCGATATCGAGATGGTATCGTATCAATATTTCGAAAATATATCGCGATTTTTTTAAATTTAGATACCGTAACGATACCGGAATGCTATCGTTATAAAATACTATCGATATGGTGTTTGCTGGGCTGCTCTTTCATCTGGAATCCGTTTTATGAATTTCATTCTAATCGTCTTGAGTGTGTTCAAAAAAGTTTCCTAAAATTTGCGCTGAAGCCTTTGAATTTAACTGAGCCGATACCGTCTTACAGTGTGCGCTGTAAACTGCTGCATCCAAATTCACTCAAAGATAGAAGAACTATTCAGTCTCTTGAAATTATTCTCGGATTAATATGTAGTACTATTGATTGTTGATCTGCTGGAGCATATTAGTTTTTATACTCCATCAAGACCATTGCGTTCATTTAATCCTTTTTGTCTCAGAGCTTATAAGTCTAATTATGCGGGCAATGAGCCTATCACTAGAGCTTTAAATAATTTTAACAATTTGTGTTCAATTATTCCATTAGATTTCTCTATGGAAGTATTTAAGAATAATGTGGCATATTTTTTAAGTTAACATAAGTTAAGAGTTTCTTTTTTTGTTGTTGTAATATACCTTTACTTTGTATATTTAACTATAATTATGCCTAAAGTGATTTTGCTATCACCTGGCAGTAAATTTATAAATAAATGTCATTTGAAAGTATAGATCATATTCATGTACAGTCATTCTGAAAGAGCTTAAAAGTACATCCGCTTTCTAGGTGTTCACTGATTTTTAACAAATTCTTTAAAATAAAAGCACAATTAAAACTTAAATTTATGTCGTTCTTCTAGCAAAATGAGCGAAATGTAGTTAAGGAAATGGCTTAGGTCTAATTACCTGACTGTTTATATGTACTTGAGCATGAACAAAGAGCGCGTCATCCTTTTTTATATAGCTTTCGGGAGTTTCTAATCAAAAGAATGTCAATTTTTATACAGTACACATGATATGCCCGAGTAAAAATAAAAATAAGGATATAAATGCATCTATAAAAATGAGCTCAGGTGGATCAAGGCCTAGTTTCAGCAAAAATGCATCAGAAAGTCTGAACAACGGCCAAACAGCGGGTGCTTGCAAGACATTTTGGTAAGTTTGTACATCTGGCAGACTTTCTTGACTCTGTTCACCCAAAATGTTGTGCGACTGTTCAGCAGAAGTTCAGACTTTCTGATGCATTTTTGCTGAAACAAATCCTTGATCCACCTGAGTTTAGTCTGAGTTCAAAAATTCTTAGTTTTACTCAGATGTGGCATATAAAGTTTTGATATATTGACTTACCGTTTCGATATATTTCTATGTAGAAGCAGCTGCAATTCCTGAACTATTGCAGCAGTTGCGGAAGATTGTCAGTCTCAAGTTGAGCACCATCGCGATCTTTTAGAGTAATTTCTTCTGAGTCTTCTAAGTCTATCTCTGATACAACTA
Organism: Dichetophora obliterata; assembly: GCA_963920525.1. Lineage (NCBI taxonomy): Eukaryota > Metazoa > Arthropoda > Insecta > Diptera > Sciomyzidae > Dichetophora > Dichetophora obliterata. The sequence continues at coordinate 15,776,712 of OY986440.1, read as the reverse complement.
CAAAATTAATTGTGTTAAAAAATCTTTGAAATTAGCACACAGTACAACAAAAACTGGAACAAAAATTCAGCTGAATTGTCTTTTCTGGTTTCAATGTCCATCGTCGAATGTGCAGTGAACATTGTTCACATGAAAATTTCATCCATAGTTACCTCGTCCCTATTACCAAAGAGGATTATGACTGATAGTTTTAGTAAATAATAAGAAAATACCCTTTCAGCGCGTCATACAAAAAGATCTACAAATATCGTAATTCAACAATGACATACTCGTATCATTTTAGAGAAAAACATTGCTCGACATGACAGATTTAAAATACAGCGTTAATATTATATTGTTCGTATAATGCAAATATGCATATTGTGTGTACAGTTTTATGTTGAGAAATTCATTAGTTGAGGTAAGTAGGGTGTTTTTCCGGTCAACAAGTACTGATCATCAATGGTTTTTTCCGGTTTGACTTAGCCAAATGTAAATAAATAATACAAGCAGTGAGCAATAATGCAACTCTTAAGGAACTATTAGACTATACGAAGCGTTATTTGCTACGTTTATACGTCAGCTACACGGCCGTAGCCAGGGGTGTGATGGGGTCAGCTGAGCACCCCCAAAAGTTTTCCGAGCTCCCCCAAAAACTATGCTACTTTCCAAAATTTTAACAGAAAAGTTTTCAAAATTCAATTTAAGAAAAGAAGCTCTCAACAGAGAAGATTGAAGTAAAATTTATTCGCCAATTTGTGTTGTTTATACGCAAGGCTAATTACTAAAGGATAACGCAGTATACATCTTTCTGCTATGGTTGCGTGGAAAGAACATTCTTAAAGTATTGAAAATAATCTAGAAATTTCGAGCCTTCTTAATAACACTGTCCTTTAAAAGCGACAATATTATGCCAAAGGGATTGTTTCTACAATATGTTTCTGGCTAAGATTAAGCTGCCTTTTCGAGGAAATGGTTTTTTTGACGAAGAAAATTAAGAGTCAAGACTGTTTCATAATATTTTTAAAGTTTAAAGACATGATCGAAAAGTACAAAAACTTAAAGAAATGTCAAGATGGTATGCCTACCAATGCTGTCTATACATCGTTGCAAATGCAAAATAAAATCATAAATATTATTGCACATTGTCTCCGAGAAATAAAAGCTAATGAGCTAAATCATATTTAGCATTTCATTGCAGATACGACAGATAGGAGTGAGAAAGAAATATTTTCGATTGAACTTCTGTACATTGTTCGTGACTTTGCTTCAAAAAAGCTGATGAAGTCACAGCTAAGGCATTCTTTAAACTTATTATTGATTGGCTGACAGAATTTGGAATTGAGCTCGAAAATATTTTGGGCCAGGGTTATGATGGTGCTGCTGTAATGGTCAATTAGGTGGACTGTAGAATTTGATACAGGACTTTTCAATCGAACAATTCCAAAGGTTCATTCCACCGGTTCAAATCACCACGTCTTCATCTGATCGTTGTCGAAATCGTGAAGAAAAATGATGACTCCCGACTTTCCTTCGACCAAATAAAAAAATAGACGATTTTTTTAGTCGCTTCAAAGTTAAAAAACTGTACGAACAGACCACAGTTTCTCTGCTTTCGAGCACACTTACAAGGTGCACAAAGCAATTGTTGCAATTCAAAATGACTTCGATCAAATTCTCAACTCACTGATAAGAATTAGGTAAGATACCGGACACTTCATATTTTATCTCTTTATTGGAACACCTCAAAGTTTTTCACTTAATTTTGGTATGAGAAAACTCGTGGTGAAGTTTGTTTTGCTACTTTACTGAACACTTTAGAAATTTAACAAATTTTTTTTTTTAATATTTATAGTTAAGAATCAAAAATTACTCAAGACATACACTCATTTTCATGATGATAACTCTTGAACGATTGAACAAACAAATTTGAAAAAATCGGTTGAATTGTCTTTAAAACTTTGGCAATCCACATATTTCTGGCTCGCTTTCAAAGCTTAAAAATAATTCCATATCGCTCATACCATGTAGATGTAGTTTTTTTGTTGCAACCTATGCTGGCATTAAGCTAGACTTTTTGGTAAGACCAACTGCACCATAGAGCTTATAAGCTTATATTAATTTTATTAAGGGGTCTCAGGGCTAGGAAGAGGTAGAATAGTGAATGAGGTAAAGCATTAAAGGTCTGGGTGAGGAGGCTTGCACTGATTGGATTTTAAATTGTTGACCTTTGACCTGAAGTATGATCGTAAAAAGAGAATTTCTGAAATAAATTCGAATCTTAAAATTCTTGCATAAGATTCGAAATCAGCGCATTTACAAAGAGTAAAAATCGAAAAAATATATTTAGGGTTCAATTTAGTGTCAAACAAATATTTTAAAATTCCAACATAGGATTCGACATCAGTGACCTCTTAATACTGCCAGCACATACACAAAGAGTGTAAAGAAGAAAAAAAGTATAGCAGTGAAGGGACTGCCGACCGAAGCGAAAACCTATATATAAAATATTAGTATTCCCTGGAAGACGTTGTCCTGCCACGACCGCCTTACTGCTATATAAGAATTTTCATGCTAATATAGGGTTTCGGACTATCCTACATATAGGATGGATTTGACAGGTTGGATGGACATGTAGGAATGTGCGAAAGCTCATACTGCAGCTCATACTACATGTAGGATGAAAATCAAAAAGTTCTAAAAGTTCCGCCATGATCTTGTTCTGCTCTGTGCATCCTTGTTTGTAGATTTCCTTGGTAATTGTTGTTGGCGCACTTAGCTGGAAATTTTTTGTAGACGTTGTGAATTTTAATTGTGTAGCTACAGTCGGCATTACAGATACCGGACACTTCATCTTTTTCAAGACACCGGAATTTCATCTTGGTGCAGATGAAATGCTTTTAGCTGTTAGACTGCTGGGTTTTCTTGCAAAATATTGGGAATAATAGAAACAGCAAACAAAATTTTGCCAACATGAAAGTGATCTTTGCAATGACTCTGCATTAACACAGTGTCTACACATACAATATTAGATTGCATGCGAACTGTCAAATAGAATTTCATGATATCCAGATTTCATGCTATAATATTTAGGTGGGCACTTCATCTCATGAAATTTCATTTTTAAATTGCTTATAAAAGTTAATTAAATTCATAAATTCATAAATTCTTCATTACATTTCATTTTTTTTTTCTTATACGGCAGTTTCTTTTCAGGAATAGTTTTACTTTTCAGTGTTGCCTGATTAAAATCATAAAATTGCATGGTATCACGAATCTAAAAACATGCTTTTTGAAGTTTTTTTTGGAAAAAAATGCAACACCTATCGTTTTATTGCAATTAGTTTCGTTAATCATAACTTGTTTACGCAATTTAGTTAATTGCGAATCAAATTTTAAGTCATCGTTTATGTGAGAAAATTGACGTATACAAATAAGTCCTTATATTGCTACAATTTAAATTCCACTACAAATACAATATGTATTATAACACATTGGTCAATGTAAAATATAGATTAACTTTTTGGTTCAGAACTTAAGAATCATTTTATTCCATTTGATTTAAAAAAAAAAACTATGGATGTTTTAACAACTATAGGGGTATTCACGATTCAGTGAACTTACCAGTGCAGTTGAGGAGTTGTGCACTTTACAAAAACAAAATGCACGTGCGTCAAAAATATGCAAAAGTACTTTTATAATGTAGCTTAAAACTCGAAGACTTTTGAAAAGTGATAGTGGTGTGCTCACGCAAAGCTAACTGCACAAGTCTTAAACTGCACTGGCTAGTGCACGGAATCGTGAATACCCCTATTAACCATAATAATTTACTTAAATTTCGAAGTAGTAGTAGTTTTAGATTTTCAGTAACTTGAATACTTTTTCCTAAAAATACTACCTTATTGTAAAACTTAAACTTAAAATATATTAAGATTAAAAAATAGTACTTTTTGGATTAAAAATTCCTTTAAACCAAAATTTGAATTAAAAATTAGTCCAAAATTTTTAACCGTGTAGGCTTGCAGGGCCTTTAAGTCTGCTTGACTTAAAAGACTTTTGAAAAAGTGATAGTGGTGTGCTCACGCAAAGCTAACTGCACAAGTCTTAAACTGCACTGGCTAGTGCATGGAATCGTGAATAAACCTCTTAACCATAATAATTAGCTTAAATTTCGAAGTAGTAGTAGTTTTAGATCTTCACTAATTGAATACTTTTTCCTAAAAATACTACCTTATTGTAAAACTAAAACTTAAAATATATTAAGATTAAAAATAGTACTTTTTGGATTAAAAATTCCTTTAAACCAAAGTTTGGAGAAAAAATTAGTCCAAAATTTTTAACCGTGTAGGCTTGCAGGGCCTTTAAGTCTGCTTGACGATCTGAAAGTATGTGGCTGTATGCTCCCTTGGATTTCCTATGGAGACATTCCCTGACACATACTTCAATGGCATATACCTTCGTCTGGAATATGGTTGGCGTGTTTCCCATTGGAACAGCTTTTTGGAAATTGGGATATCAATATGAAAATTCACTAGTGTGTTGTTAAAGGTTCAATCTTCCGTATGGTATTGGTCCTTATGAGTTTGTTTACTTTTTTAAGGTACTTTTATTTGCATATAAACGTTGTCTGGGGCGCTAAGCGAAATGACAAAAAGCTTAAATGACTAGTCCTGTTTACATTTGAACACTACAGTATGAGCTCAAAGTACTGTGCGTCATCGCAGAGCGTAGAGCGAAACTAGTAGCATACAAATAAGATGCATTAAGGCCAAATCAGTAAAAGATGCGTACGGTCGGTCGACCTTCGATCGTACTTTGTAAACACTTTACGGGATGAACTGTTTAACTGAATAATTATAATGTTGCGTTAGGCGGTTGCGCGTCTGTCACTCATTTGACGCCACTGGGTGTAAAATCAAACAAATACCAAATCACTCAGCTTATAGTGGATGCAGATTTAATATTAATCAATCAATGAAATTAAAAAAAATCTACCATTAAATAAGCAACACCCCCTTTTCTAGTAGTTTTACAGGTGAAATAAATTATTTACGACGTAAATGAAAAAGTATAACGATAAGATGATATGACGAATCTCATAAAAGTAAATGTTTACTATCAAAAAACAATAATACTTTTTTATCACAATATTCAATCAGCTTGCTCAATAAAAAAGCAATTCTGACATAGCAAAACATGTCGAAAGGACGACTGATTAGAACATTTCTCTACTCATTGCGTTAGGTCGTACCTTACACCTGCGCGATCAAACCGACTGAACGCATATTTGTGACTTGACTTTTAGTTTAGTTTCCTGTGAGCACCCCAAGAGGTCAGTTCAAACCGAAGCAATAAATTGTAAAACACGAACTAAGCGTGAGTGTGGATTGTTGCATTGACCACAGGGATTTGTTGAGAAATTTGATTCAGGATTAAATTAAATTAAAATATTGCACAGTTTTTTAATTAATTATGAATGTTTGTTTTTATATTGGCACAATGGTAAAGCTGTTTTTTACTTTGCTGTGGTTTCTCGTGTGTTAGCAGGACAAACTGGTGAGTACTAAAATTGAAAATTGTAGAGGAAAAAAAAATAATCACAGCGAAACAAGTAAAGGGGAAAGCTCAAATTAGACAGTGCGCTTTTTTGTACCATTTTTTCTCTGTATTGGAACACCTTAAAGTTTTCCACTTAATTTTGGTATGAGAAAACTCGTGGTGACGTTCGATTTGCTACTTTACTGAACAATTTGGAAATTTGACAACATTTTTTTTTTAATATTTATAGTTAAGAATCAAAAATTACTCAAGACATACACTCATTTCCATGATGATAACTCTTGAACGATTGAACAAACAAATTTGAAAAAATCGTTTGAATTGTCTTAAAAACTTTGGCAATCCACATATTTCTGGCTTGCTTCATTGCAGATACGACAGATAGGAGTGAGAAAGAAATATTTTCGATTGAACTTCTGTACATTGTTCGTGACTTTGCTTCAAAAAAGCTGATGAAGTCACAGCTAAGGCATTCTTTAAACTTATTATTGATTGGCTGACAGAATTTGGAATTGAGCTCGAAAATATTTTGGGCCAGGATTATGATGGTGCTGCTGTAATGAGTGGTCAATTAGGTGGACTGTAGAATTTGATACAGGACTTTTCAATCGAACAATTCCAAAGGTTCATTCCACCGGTTCAAATCACCACGTCTTCATCTGATCGTTGTCGAAATCGTGAAGAAAAATGATGACTCCCGACTTTCCTTCGACCAAATAAAAAAATAGACGATTTTTTCAGTCGCTTCAAAGTTAAAAAACTGTGCGAACAGACCACAGTTTCTCTGCTTTCGAGTACACTTACAAGGTGCACAAAGCAATTGTTGCAATTCAAAATGACTTCGATCAAATTCTCAACTCACTGATAAGAATTAGGGAAGATACCGGACACTTCATATTTTTTCTCTTTATTGGAACACCTCAAAGTTTTTCACTTAATTTTGGTATGAGAAAACTCGTGGTGAAGTTCGTTTTGCTACTTTACTGAACACTTTAGAAATTTAACAAATTTTTTTTTTTAATATTTATAGTTAAGAATCAAAAATTACTCAAGACATACACTCATTTTCATGATGATAACTCTTGAACGATTGAACAAACAAATTTGAAAAAATCGGTTGAATTGTCTTAAAAACTTTGGCAATCCACATATTTCTGGCTCGCTTTCAACGCTTCAAAATAATTCCATATCGCTCATACGCCATGTAGATGTAGTTTTTTTGTTGCAACCTATGCTGGCATTAAGCTAGACTTTTTGGTAAGACCAACTGCACCATAGAGCTTATAAGCTTATATTAATTTTATTAAGGGGTCTCAGGGCTAGGAAGAGGTAGAATAGTGAATGAGGTAAACCATAAAAGGTCTGGGTGAGGAGGCTTGGAAAATATGATTGAATTTTAATTGTTGACCTTTGACCTGAAGTATAATCATAAAAAGATAATTTCTGAAACAAATTCGAATCTTGAAATTCTTGCATAAGATTCGAAATCAGCGCATTTACATAAAGTAAAAATCGAAAAAATATAATTAGGGTTCAATTTAGTGTCAAACAAATATTTTAAAATTCCAACATAGGATTCGATATCAGTAACCTCTTAATACTGCCATCACATAAACAAAGAGTGTAAAGAAGAAAAAAAAATTTTTAGGGTCCACCCTAGTGTCAAAAAACTTTTTGAAATTCTAACATCAGATTCGAAATCAACGACCAGCGCACCTATGAGTATAAAGCAAAAAACACATACTTAGGGTCCACCCTAATGTCCAAAAATGTTTTAAATTCTTGCATAAGATTCTAAACCAACGATCCCTTAATGCTGCCAGCTCATATACAACGAGTATAAAGAAAAAAACAATACATATTTTAGGGTCCACGCTAGTGTAAAAAAACTTTTTGAAATTTTGACATCATGTTCGAAATCAGCGACCAGCGCATTTACAAAGAGTATAAAAAAAAACACATTTTAAGGATCCACCCTAGTGTCAAAAAACTTTTTGAAATTCTAACATCAGATTCGAAATCAACGACCAGCGCACCTACGAGTATAAAGCAAAAACCACATACTTAGGGTCCACCCTAATGTTCAAAAATGTTTTAAATTCTTGCATAAGATTCTAAACCAGCGATCCCTTAATACTGCCAGCTCATATTGATTGGTTGGTTTAGATGGTGATTTTACATGCAAGTAGGATCCAAGTAGCTCTAGTGAGCCGTTTTGATACCATAACCTCGTGTTTCTGTTGGTTGATTGGACAGCGCACTGCTAGGTTATAACCATCCGGTGCTATTGATGAACGTTAGGAGATTGTTGACTTTTGTTGTTGAGAGTTCCTTTAGGTTGCTGAGGAAGGGCCTGCCAAGCGTTGTTAGTCTGGACCTTAACCTTAGCCGGTCGTAGATGGAGAGAACTACCAACCTGCAGCACATCAAGAAAAATATGGCCACTTTACAACATAGTCAGAACTCAACAGATGCTCTCAAAGCCCCGGAACGACATAGCCAGATTAACGGCTATTATTACGGGTCACTGGTGCATCGGAGTTCTTGACTGTGTTCAGTGGAACTTCGACTGGTTCCGCTCTGGAAACGTCAAGGGAAGAACCCCGCCTGGCCAATTCATCCGCCTTTTCATTACCATAAATGTTCCTATGGCCGGGAACCCAGATTATGGTAATGCTAAGTTGGTGTCTTAGCCGGGCCAGTTCATCCTTACACTGCCTTACCAGTTTGGAGTTAGTACTGATCGCAGCTAAAGATTTAACGGCAGCTTGGCTATCCGTCAGAATAGTTGCGTTAAGGTGGTTGGTGTTAGCTCTCCTTAAGGTGCGACAAGCTTCTCTTATCGCAAAAAGCTCGGCCTGAAAGACGGTGGCTGAGTTTGGTAGACGAAAAGAGTCCGCCACCCCCATTTTCTCAGAGTATATGCCCGCTCCCACTCCGCACTCCATCTTGGAGCCATCCGTGTAAAAGGACACATCGAAGGCTAGATCAATTCCCCCATTGCGCCATTCCACCCTGCTGGGAAACTTGGTTGTAAAGGGTTTCGTGAAGTCGAGTTTGGGAGTGTCGTAGTCCGTTTTTCCAGGAATCAGTTCCCGAGGTAGCGGATTAAGAATGTTGCTGTGTCCATATGGTCTATTTCGCCAGTTGTACGACTCTCTGAGTCTGACTGCACTGTTTGTTGCAGTAAGCTTAATGTGTAAATCTATGGGGAGTAAATGTGTCAGGACATTAAGTGCATCAGTGGGGCATGAGCGGATACCCCCTGTGATACCTATGCATGCGGATCGCTGGATCCGAGCTAGTTTTGTTGTGTTGTATGCTTTATTCAGTGCAGGCCACCATACTAGTGCACCATACGCCAAGATAGGTCGCACAACCGCTGTGTATAGCCATAAGAGCATTTTTGGTTGAAGACCCCATTTTCTACCAAAGGTTTTTTTGCAGGCGTAGAAGGCTATACAGGCCTTCTTGACTCTTTGTTCGATGTTAGTTTTCCAGCTTAACTTAGGATCCAGAATGACACCTAGGTATTTTGCGCTACTGGATAGTGTAAGAGGTTGGTTGTTGAGCTTTGGAAGGACAAATTGTGGCGCTTTGGTTTTTGTGGTGAATAACATCAGTTCCGTCTTGCTAGGGTTAACTCCTAGGCCGCACTTGGCAGCCCAGACACTGAGTTTTCCCAAAGCAACCTCCATTAGCTCACTGAGCGTAGAAGGGAACAGTCCTGACATCATAACAACCACGTCATCCGCATAAGCCACCACTTTGACCCCATTGCAATTTAGTGTATTAAGAAATTCATTCATGGCGATGAGCCAGAGTAGGGGGGAAATTACTTCTCCTTGCGGAGTACCCCTACTGACAAATCTCGTGAGTTGGCAGCCACCCAGGTCTGCCTGGATTATTCTGTTTCTGAGCATTGAGACTATCCAGTTTCTCACCGGTGCTTGTACGCCAAGGTTGGTAAGAGAATCAAAAATGGCCCTAGTATGAATATTGTTAAAAGCCCCTTCTATGTCTAAGAAGGCCGCAAGAGTGTATTGTTTAAAGTATATTGATCTTTCAATAGTGGTAATAACCTCGTGTAGGGCGGTATCTGTGGATCTGCCCTTGAGGTATGCGAACGTCCCTGAGATGAATATCCAGTACATGCTCTAGGGTTTTCAGTGCGAATAATGTGAGGCTTATTGGTCTAAAATCCTTGGCTGATTCGTGACCTTTCCTCCCAGCTTTGGGTATAAATATTACCTTAACTCTTCTCCAGCTCCTTGGAGTGTAGTTAAGGCAGAGACACTTAGTAAAGATAGAGAGTAGGATAGGTGCAACTACATCTTGTAGTTTCTGCAACATAATTGGAAGTATGCCGTCGGGACCTGGGGATTTGTATGGAGAGAAGCTGCTTAAGGCCCAGATAACCCTTTCCATTGAGATAAAGGAGCCAGTCGGAACCGCCGCAGTTGCCTCAGGTGATTCTGTACCTAGGTTCTCATTGCAGTTGCTCCTGCAGCCGGGAAAGTGTGTGTTGAGTAAGTGTTCCAGGGATTCATTGGTAGATTCTGTCCACGTACCATCGTCTTTCCGAATGAAAGATGGACTGGTGCTTTCTTTGGACAGGATTTTGCTTAGTCTTGCCGATTCTTTTATATTGTCGATCGATTGGGTGTATTCCTGACAAGAATGCTTTTTCGCGTCTCGAATTGCTTTCTTGTAGGTTTTGAGGATGTCTCTGTATGGTTGCCAAAGACACTGTCTGTGACACGAGTTGAAAGTTTTCCTAACCCTTTTCCTAAGGTCGGATAGATCTTTGCTCCACCACTGAGGAAGAGATTTCTTCTTGCCCCTGCTAATGGGACATGAGAATCTAAAGGCAACCTGCATGGTTTGCTCTAGGGCCTCCACGGAAGAGTCTAACTCCTCCGCAGTTGAGATTTGCTTGTAGGCTTAAGAACGGATTTTTGGGCGAGCCACTTTGGCAAATTTGGCCCAGTCAGTACGTTTGGGGTTACGAAATGGAAGAGGGGCCCCTGTTTCAAGATTCAAATCAAAGAGGATCAAGCTGTGATCCGAGAAGGAACTTTTGCTCGAAACTCTCCAATTGACTACTTTTAGAGACTCGTTTTCGGATAGAAGGATAATATCCAAGACCTCACTCCAGCCTGTGAAGTTGTCAGTACTTGGAAAGGTGAAAGTAGGTGAATTTCCTTTATTGCATATGTTTAGATTAGAGTTAATTATAAAGTCGAATAAAAACTCACCTCTAGTGTTTATCTCAGAGCTGCCCCATAGTGTGTGTCTCGCATTGGCATCGCAGCCCAAAATTGTGGTGGTGTTGTCCAGCATTGCCGTAGCCACTAATCGCTTCACCTTGTCTGGAGGAGCTTCCCTGTCGTGGCCCATATAGGCTGAGGCTATGAAAAGATTGTTGGCGCCCTCCAGTTTGACAACTGTCAGGTCTGAAGAGCTAAGGTTAGGGAGTAGAAATAAGTGTATGTGCTTTTTGGCTACAATGCAAGTTCTTGGTTTACCTGCTGTTCTCTTGTAGTAGATGTTGTAGTGGTTGCCAGCTCATATACAACGAGTATAAAGAAAAAAACAACACATTTTTTTAGGGTCCACGCTAGTGTAAAAAACTTTTTGAAATTTTAACATCATGTTCGAAATCAGCAACCAACGCATTTACAAAGAGTATAAAAAAAACATATTTTAAGGATCCACCCTAGTGTCAAAATACTTTTTGAAATTTCAACATCAGATTCGAAATCAGCCACCAACGCATTAACAAAAAGTATAAAGCAAAAAAAAAAAAGGTTTTAGGGTCCACCCTACTCTCAAAAAACTTTTTTTAATTTTTATATCAGGTTTGAAATCAGCGACTCCTTCATACTGCCACCATATATGTATACAAAGAGCATACGACAAAAATCACACATTTTCAGGGTCCGCCTTATTCTCAAAAAAACTTATTGAAATTGTTACATAAGGTTCGAAATCAGCGACTCTTAATACTACCAGCACATATACAAAAAGTATAAAATAAAAAAAAACACAGTTTTAATAATCGATCTTAGTGTTAAAAACTTTTTGAAATTCTTACATCATGTTCGAAATCAGCGACCAGCGCATTTACAATAAGTATAAAAAACACATTTTTAGGGTCCACCCTAGGGTAAAAAATTTGTTAAAACTCCAACATAAGATTTGAAATCAGCGATCAGCGCATCTACTCGCACGAATACACACAGCGCACTCTCCCGCTAGTATGTAGTCCGCTTGATACTCGCATGCATACACACACAGCAGTTTCATTGTTACGTGACGATTTCTGCCAAATCACATCACCCGCAAGCTGCGTAAAGGAACTTCGTTCTAAAAAAAATAAAAATATTAAAAAAATATGGTTACTTCAGGCTGAAGAGGCACATTTTCTTTAAAGAACCCATTTTGAATAAAGTTAATCGGATGAAAATTGTCTACCACGTCAAAAAAGTGGTTTTGAGTAAATGGCGTTTAAAGTTTTGGAAGCGTTAAGAATGTTTTAAATTCTTGCATAAGATTCTAAACCAACGATCCCTTAATGCTGCCAGCTCATATACAACGAGTATAAAGAAAAAAACAATACATATTTTAGGGTCCACGCTAGTGTAAAAAAACTTTTTGAAATTTTGACATCATGTTCGAAATCAGCGACCAGCGCATTTACAAAGAGTATAAAAAAAAACACATTTTAAGGATCCACCCTAGTGTCAAAAAACTTTTTGAAATTCTAACATCAGATTCGAAATCAACGACCAGCGCACCTACGAGTATAAAGCAAAAACCACATACTTAGGGTCCACCCTAATGTTCAAAAATGTTTTAAATTCTTGCATAAGATTCTAAACCAGCGATCCCTTAATACTGCCAGCTCATATTGATTGGTTGGTTTAGATGGTGATTTTACATGCAAGTAGGATCCAAGTAGCTCTAGTGAGCCGTTTTGATACCATAACCTCGTGTTTCTGTTGGTTGATTGGACAGCGCACTGCTAGGTTATAACCATCCGGTGCTATTGATGAACGTTAGGAGATTGTTGACTTTTGTTGTTGAGAGTTCCTTTAGGTTGCTGAGGAAGGGCCTGCCAAGCGTTGTTAGTCTGGACCTTAACCTTAGCCGGTCGTAGATGGAGAGAACTACCAACCTGCAGCACATCAAGAAAAATATGGCCACTTTACAACATAGTCAGAACTCAACAGATGCTCTCAAAGCCCCGGAACGACATAGCCAGATTAACGGCTATTATTACGGGTCACTGGTGCATCGGAGTTCTTGACTGTGTTCAGTGGAACTTCGACTGGTTCCGCTCTGGAAACGTCAAGGGAAGAACCCCGCCTGGCCAATTCATCCGCCTTTTCATTACCATAAATGTTCCTATGGCCGGGAACCCAGATTATGGTAATGCTAAGTTGGTGTCTTAGCCGGGCCAGTTCATCCTTACACTGCCTTACCAGTTTGGAGTTAGTACTGATCGCAGCTAAAGATTTAACGGCAGCTTGGCTATCCGTCAGAATAGTTGCGTTAAGGTGGTTGGTGTTAGCTCTCCTTAAGGTGCGACAAGCTTCTCTTATCGCAAAAAGCTCGGCCTGAAAGACGGTGGCTGAGTTTGGTAGACGAAAAGAGTCCGCCACCCCCATTTTCTCAGAGTATATGCCCGCTCCCACTCCGCACTCCATCTTGGAGCCATCCGTGTAAAAGGACACATCGAAGGCTAGATCAATTCCCCCATTGCGCCATTCCACCCTGCTGGGAAACTTGGTTGTAAAGGGTTTCGTGAAGTCGAGTTTGGGAGTGTCGTAGTCCGTTTTTCCAGGAATCAGTTCCCGAGGTAGCGGATTAAGAATGTTGCTGTGTCCATATGGTCTATTTCGCCAGTTGTACGACTCTCTGAGTCTGACTGCACTGTTTGTTGCAGTAAGCTTAATGTGTAAATCTATGGGGAGTAAATGTGTCAGGACATTAAGTGCATCAGTGGGGCATGAGCGGATACCCCCTGTGATACCTATGCATGCGGATCGCTGGATCCGAGCTAGTTTTGTTGTGTTGTATGCTTTATTCAGTGCAGGCCACCATACTAGTGCACCATACGCCAAGATAGGTCGCACAACCGCTGTGTATAGCCATAAGAGCATTTTTGGTTGAAGACCCCATTTTCTACCAAAGGTTTTTTTGCAGGCGTAGAAGGCTATACAGGCCTTCTTGACTCTTTGTTCGATGTTAGTTTTCCAGCTTAACTTAGGATCCAGAATGACACCTAGGTATTTTGCGCTACTGGATAGTGTAAGAGGTTGGTTGTTGAGCTTTGGAAGGACAAATTGTGGCGCTTTGGTTTTTGTGGTGAATAACATCAGTTCCGTCTTGCTAGGGTTAACTCCTAGGCCGCACTTGGCAGCCCAGACACTGAGTTTTCCCAAAGCAACCTCCATTAGCTCACTGAGCGTAGAAGGGAACAGTCCTGACATCATAACAACCACGTCATCCGCATAAGCCACCACTTTGACCCCATTGCAATTTAGTGTATTAAGAAATTCATTCATGGCGATGAGCCAGAGTAGGGGGGAAATTACTTCTCCTTGCGGAGTACCCCTACTGACAAATCTCGTGAGTTGGCAGCCACCCAGGTCTGCCTGGATTATTCTGTTTCTGAGCATTGAGACTATCCAGTTTCTCACCGGTGCTTGTACGCCAAGGTTGGTAAGAGAATCAAAAATGGCCCTAGTATGAATATTGTTAAAAGCCCCTTCTATGTCTAAGAAGGCCGCAAGAGTGTATTGTTTAAAGTATATTGATCTTTCAATAGTGGTAATAACCTCGTGTAGGGCGGTATCTGTGGATCTGCCCTTGAGGTATGCGAACGTCCCTGAGATGAATATCCAGTACATGCTCTAGGGTTTTCAGTGCGAATAATGTGAGGCTTATTGGTCTAAAATCCTTGGCTGATTCGTGACCTTTCCTCCCAGCTTTGGGTATAAATATTACCTTAACTCTTCTCCAGCTCCTTGGAGTGTAGTTAAGGCAGAGACACTTAGTAAAGATAGAGAGTAGGATAGGTGCAACTACATCTTGTAGTTTCTGCAACATAATTGGAAGTATGCCGTCGGGACCTGGGGATTTGTATGGAGAGAAGCTGCTTAAGGCCCAGATAACCCTTTCCATTGAGATAAAGGAGCCAGTCGGAACCGCCGCAGTTGCCTCAGGTGATTCTGTACCTAGGTTCTCATTGCAGTTGCTCCTGCAGCCGGGAAAGTGTGTGTTGAGTAAGTGTTCCAGGGATTCATTGGTAGATTCTGTCCACGTACCATCGTCTTTCCGAATGAAAGATGGACTGGTGCTTTCTTTGGACAGGATTTTGCTTAGTCTTGCCGATTCTTTTATATTGTCGATCGATTGGGTGTATTCCTGACAAGAATGCTTTTTCGCGTCTCGAATTGCTTTCTTGTAGGTTTTGAGGATGTCTCTGTATGGTTGCCAAAGACACTGTCTGTGACACGAGTTGAAAGTTTTCCTAACCCTTTTCCTAAGGTCGGATAGATCTTTGCTCCACCACTGAGGAAGAGATTTCTTCTTGCCCCTGCTAATGGGACATGAGAATCTAAAGGCAACCTGCATGGTTTGCTCTAGGGCCTCCACGGAAGAGTCTAACTCCTCCGCAGTTGAGATTTGCTTGTAGGCTTAAGAACGGATTTTTGGGCGAGCCACTTTGGCAAATTTGGCCCAGTCAGTACGTTTGGGGTTACGAAATGGAAGAGGGGCCCCTGTTTCAAGATTCAAATCAAAGAGGATCAAGCTGTGATCCGAGAAGGAACTTTTGCTCGAAACTCTCCAATTGACTACTTTTAGAGACTCGTTTTCGGATAGAAGGATAATATCCAAGACCTCACTCCAGCCTGTGAAGTTGTCAGTACTTGGAAAGGTGAAAGTAGGTGAATTTCCTTTATTGCATATGTTTAGATTAGAGTTAATTATAAAGTCGAATAAAAACTCACCTCTAGTGTTTATCTCAGAGCTGCCCCATAGTGTGTGTCTCGCATTGGCATCGCAGCCCAAAATTGTGGTGGTGTTGTCCAGCATTGCCGTAGCCACTAATCGCTTCACCTTGTCTGGAGGAGCTTCCCTGTCGTGGCCCATATAGGCTGAGGCTATGAAAAGATTGTTGGCGCCCTCCAGTTTGACAACTGTCAGGTCTGAAGAGCTAAGGTTAGGGAGTAGAAATAAGTGTATGTGCTTTTTGGCTACAATGCAAGTTCTTGGTTTACCTGCTGTTCTCTTGTAGTAGATGTTGTAGTGGTTGCCAGCTCATATACAACGAGTATAAAGAAAAAAACAACACATTTTTTTAGGGTCCACGCTAGTGTAAAAAACTTTTTGAAATTTTAACATCATGTTCGAAATCAGCAACCAACGCATTTACAAAGAGTATAAAAAAAACATATTTTAAGGATCCACCCTAGTGTCAAAATACTTTTTGAAATTTCAACATCAGATTCGAAATCAGCCACCAACGCATTAACAAAAAGTATAAAGCAAAAAAAAAAAAGGTTTTAGGGTCCACCCTACTCTCAAAAAACTTTTTTTAATTTTTATATCAGGTTTGAAATCAGCGACTCCTTCATACTGCCACCATATATGTATACAAAGAGCATACGACAAAAATCACACATTTTCAGGGTCCGCCTTATTCTCAAAAAAACTTATTGAAATTGTTACATAAGGTTCGAAATCAGCGACTCTTAATACTACCAGCACATATACAAAAAGTATAAAATAAAAAAAAAACACAGTTTTAATAATCGATCTTAGTGTTAAAAACTTTTTGAAATTCTTACATCATGTTCGAAATCAGCGACCAGCGCATTTACAATAAGTATAAAAAACACATTTTTAGGGTCCACCCTAGGGTAAAAAATTTGTTAAAACTCCAACATAAGATTTGAAATCAGCGATCAGCGCATCTACTCGCACGAATACACACAGCGCACTCTCCCGCTAGTATGTAGTCCGCTTGATACTCGCATGCATACACACACAGCAGTTTCATTGTTACGTGACGATTTCTGCCAAATCACATCACCCGCAAGCTGCGTAAAGGAACTTCGTTCTAAAAAAAATAAAAATATTAAAAAAATATGGTTACTTCAGGCTGAAGAGGCACATTTTCTTTAAAGAACCCATTTTGAATAAAGTTAATCGGATGAAAATTGTCTACCACGTCAAAAAAGTGGTTTTGAGTAAATGGCGTTTAAAGTTTTGGAAGCGTTAAGAAAATTCGTATAGCATGACAGCATTTGGCGCTCTTTTCAAGTACATAACGTTTGAATTTTCACTTGAAACTTGAGATACATATTTTTTGGAATGTAAACCAATAATTTATGAAAAAAGAATTTTTTTTTGGAAAGTTTTACACTGTTTATACCCCTTAATCAATATCCTTAACCAGGACAAGGGGCGACGTGGGCCAGTGCGCAAAACATGAACCGAGTTGGCGACCTTTCGCAAAAATGATCTTACACAAACTACAATCTATTAACTACATATTATTAAGTATATATTGAATTGCCTTTTTTCTTCTTGTTTTTTTTTTTGCCATTCTATGTGGCCTTGTAAACCCTTAGCAGTTTGGACTTCATTTTCGAACTCAAAAACGGTGCCAACGATTTCTCTGCTTCTAAAAGAGATAAATAAAAACATCTTTTTTCATATGAAAGACAACACTAAAAACGATAAGTTTAGTTATTGCACTGTGCGCTGTTTTATATCTTTTTTGTCTGTATTTGATAATTTAAACGTTTTTCACTTAATTTTGGTATAAGGAATCTCGTGGTGACATTTGTTTTACCACCTTATCGAACATTTTACAACAAAATTTTCTTTTTTAAGATATATCGAAAATTACTCAAGATATGCACATCATCATCTGTTATGACATTACCATACTTATCTTACTATAACTATAAAAAAGAAATGATTTGAAAATTAATTGTGAACACTTGTTAAAACATTTTATTGAATACAATCATAGATAAAAAATTTCTTATATTGTTTTTTTTATTTTATTAATTATTTATTATAAAGTTAATTTACAAAAAATCTTAAAGCACTAGCAGCTGAGTCTATCGGAAAATTTCTTAACTTATTTAAATCAATTAATGTTATTTTTAAAAAACACTTCTTAATCATAATGCAAAACCGATATAACAACTGTGCAACTTTTTTTTAACTTTATGTACAGATAACTACTTTTTTTACTGGATGACAATTTGTTTTTACAATAGTCATCAGCGTACTTTAAAGTATTCATTCAGGTGTTATTTCTGTCGATAGTTTTACTTGTAAATTTTTATAAAAGCTTTTGTAAGAGTTTTTTATTTTATTTAAGTTTCAGGTGCAATTGCGTTAATAACACTGTGCGCTTTTTTGTATATTTTTTCTCAGTATTTGATAATTTAAACTTTTTTCACTTAACTTTGGTATAAGGAACCTCGTGGTGACATTTGTTTCACCACTTTACCGAACATTTTAGAACAAAATTTTCTTTTTTAAGATATATCAAAAATTACTCAAGATATGCACTCATATTTATGTTGATAACTCTTGAACCATTAGTATCTTCATTTTTGTTTCTTGAGCAAAGTTCTTTCTATAATTCTGGCCAACAACTTTGCTAAATAAATGAATGTGAAAAAATCGCTTCCAGTGGGTCTTATGGAGTGATTCTTACAAAAAGTCAAACGAAAAAAATTCGAACAACATTGCGTATGAGTAACATATTTTGCTTTGAAGCGTTAAAAGCGGGCAAGACATATGTGGCTTATTAAAGGTTTAAAGACACTTTCAAATGATTTTTCGTTATATATTTGTTCAACAAAGTTGTTGGCAACAATAATAGAAATAACTTTTCTGAAAAAATCAAAATAAAAATCCTAATGGTTCAAGAGTTCTCAACGTGCAAATGAGTGCATATCTGGACTAATTAAGAAAAAATTTTCACATGCAATAACAATAGAGTTCAGCTACTACAGTATAACTTATCTTAAGAACCAGCCCAAATAACATTTTAAATATATCAACGATACTGATAAGAGTGCTCCAAAACAATATAAAGTGAGAAAAATTTACCCATCAAAATATGGGTTGGGCTCAGGGACACCACAAAACATAACAACTAACCATGCGTTTACATAGATCTAATCATACATTAGTTTTCAATCTACTTTTGAGTTGACCTTTCGATAAGTTAACATCAAAAAAGCTACAGTTGTTAACAAAGGTACTCATGCGATTTAAAGGAGCAGTAGCCATATATTTTGTTGTACTAAAAGGTAAGTAAACTAAATTGTTAGCGTTTCTACTGCTTCTATGGTTAGTGTTAAAATTTATAAGAGTTAGGAGTTCTGGTGAATCAAACACACCAGTTATGAGTTGGTGTAAATAGACGATATCTGCAGACTTTCTTCTCTCATTTAAAGATTGCATTTTTAATAGTTTTAAACGATCCTCACTTGGGGACCAAACTTGACTTGCATACTCTGAGTGAGGTCGCACAATTTTATAATACAACGTTGTAGTTGTTATCATACTATTAAATTCTTTGACCCAGCGTTTTATTAACACCCGAGCATAGAAGATGCTTTTTTACAAATGTAATCAATATGAACGTTAAACGATAGCTTAGAATCCATGCATGTACCAAAATCTTTGACAGCATCTACTCGACGTAAAGCCGTATCTTTTATCTTATAATCAAAAAAATAAATTATTCCTTTTTCGCGAAAAGGTCATAGTTTGGCATTTATCTGAATTTAAAAATAGATTATTTTTAGAACACCAAACTTCAAAGGATTTTAAATCAGACTGGAGTTGAACTGAATTGTCTTTAGAATCTACTGTTCTGTATATTTTCATACCATCTGCATAAATGAGCAGATGAGAGTATTTGATGATGTGGGTTACACCATTAATGGCTAAAATAAACAGAAGTGGACCAAGGTGGCTACCTTGAGGAACACCTGATGCAGCAATAAATTCAGCTGACAATGCTACTCGAAATCGTATTTGATAAGATCGCTCTGTCAGATACGATTGAATCCAGCTTACAAAAAATTGTGATAAACCCATTAACTTTAGTTTAAATAGAATTAAGTTGTGTGGCAGTTTATCAAATGCTTTACTAAAATCAGTGTAAATACAGTCGACCTGGTTACCTGAATAAAATGAATTTAAGCAAAACGTTGTAAAATCGAGGAGATTAGACACAGTGGATCTTCCAGTAACAAATCCATGCTGACGAGTTGTCATGACCTTCCTACAGTGAATCTTCACACGATCATACACGAGCCGCTCAAAAAGTTTTGGAATCGACGAGAGTTTCGCTATAGGTCTGTAGTTGTTTATATCGTTCTTACAACCTTTTTTATAAATAGTACTTATAAAAGATTTTTTCCAAAAAAGTGGAAAAATACTTTCGCTAATTGATTTATTGAATAACATAGACAGTGGTAGACTTAGAACGGAACCGCATTGTGTTAACACTGTGGCAGGAATTCCGTCAGGTCCAGCATTAAAATCCTCATCGATCAGTCTAATATACTTTAAAATATCCTCTGAAGTAAAGGATATAGAATCCAACGAAACCCTGGGTGTAGAGTTCATATATTCAAAGTGCTCTTCATCAGGATTAAAAGAGTCTGAACAAAATGACTCTTTAAAGAGATTGGCAAATAGACAAATCACGACGGGATCGTCAGTAAATCCGTCAGAGGTTTTAAATGATGAAGGGAATCCATCAGATTTTTTTTTTGGTGTTTATGAAACCCCAGAATTTCTTTGGATCAGACAATATTCTCAGCTAATACTGTCTTAATAATTTTGATATAACGCTTGTAGATTTCTAGGTCATTCAAGTCTTAGCTAAAGCCATATCTTTTCCTTGCCCTATTCCTGTTGTTGCGAATAATCTTTAACTCCTTTGTGTACAAGGGGTAAGCACAATTTTTCGTAAATTTGTGGCTATACGGCACGGACAGAGAAAACATAGCAAAGATTTCCATATCAAAAAAAAATTAATTGAATCATCAAGAGTGTTATTATAAACATACTCTACAATTACATGAAGTTTACTTTGAAGTAAATGATTCAACTTCAAAAAGTCAGCTTTAATTTAAAATTGAATTCATAAACTTTACCTATTGAGTTGGACTTTACTATATTATCCCTGTCGGACTTGTACCATATGCTCAATGGTAGATGGTATTCATCAACAGTAGTCAAAGCATGAGGAGCCCTCTCAACAATCACATTGTTACTGTCTGTAGTTAAGACCAAGTCAAGAAGTCTTTCACGACTATTATAAACACAACTCACTTGTTGTGAGTCAGAAGATTCCCATTTCAAGTCAGGCAGATTAAAATCGCCTAACAATAAAATGTCGTCATTAACATCAATTATGCTTATAACGTATTCTATGCAATCCACAAGGCTTGCATAGACCTCTACACTGCTCCTGGGAGGAACGTATGCATTAATAACAAATACATTAGAATTGCAATGTACAACCTTAACACATATAAGTTCGATGTTAGCAGAGCAGGGAATAACAATAATGGAACTAACGAAGGAGTTCCTTACAGCTAATAAGACACCTCCACCGACAGCAGAAGTATTGTCAGCGTGTCTATCTCTTCTATAAACTTCAAAACTGTTATCAAACAATTCTAAGTCAGTAATGCTTCCGTTTAACCAAGTTTCAGTCAATGCGATAATATCCTCGGAGAAGTTCTGAGACATTAAAAATACGTCTCGCGTCTTAGAGCGTAATCCCCTTACATTTTGATAGTAAAGGGACAGCCTATTCAGTTTTTTTGGGATTGACGAGCAGCTTGAGTCGTCCCTCTAGACTTTTCTTAGGCTGAAACTCTGTAATGAGTATATTATCAGTCCACAAATTACAGTTTAGAACATGTGCAAGCTCTTCAGCACAAAATTTTGCACTAGTCTTCGGTAAAGTGAAAAAACGGTGTTACCACGAGATTCCTCATATTAAAATTAAGTGAAAAACGTTGAAATTAATAAATACAGATTTTCGTGCCGCACAGTGTTATCAGTCAATAAGACCATCATGGGCGGATTCAGGAACATATTTCGGGGGGAGGGGGCTTTTAAATATATTTATGTACCTTGCATAAAGGTGACTTAAAAAAAATTTATTTTTTTGCAAATCCACCGATCCCGACCGTAAATAAGATGATTACAAAATATGAAAATGAAAATAATTTTTGAAGTGAAAACTTCTTTAGGCGCGTTGAACGATTTTGGTAGAGGGTAAATTAAAGGTAAATCTTTGGTTTGCATCATCGTATTTTTCCGAGGAACTCTCGCCATCAATACAAACAGCAAAGATAACAAGATAGGAAAATTAGAAAACATAACCTCAAAAAATGTTTGCATGTATTTGTGCATAAAAATATCAACAATTATCGTCACTCTTGTTCTTAATCGGCCGCAAGCTCACAAAGAAATCACTTGGCAACTCCTGAAATTAATGCATATAATCTGTTTGTTAGTATATAAATACTTAAGTTTGGTTGCAATAAGATGTTTGCAACCAAAATTTATTATTAATTCACTTTATATAGGTCTATATATGCTTTTAAAGTTTGGCAATTTCTTCAGTTGTTGTACTTGTCAACATTTTTGAAAAATTTGCTTTAACTTAAACAGCTGCTATGCATGGTGAGATTTAAAAATGGTACGATCTTCTTCTTTTTCTGCTTTTTTCTGTTGGAACTTCGTTTGCAAACAAGGAAAAATAATGTGTGGATTGAGTGTTTTAACATTTTAATCTTTAAGTTGTGATAAAGGAATATGTTGAACATTCAAATAATTACATGCATGCTCTTATTTTATTATATATCGTCAAACAAAGTTTGACAATTTTCACACTTGTTGTATTTGTCAGTGGCTTTTTTATTTTCACCACTGCAGCATTTTATTTTCAGAGTTGTCAACTATCATTGTTTTATTAATAAATTTGTTCATAACACGGGGGTAACATGAGACAGTACTGTTAAGACAGTGAAAAATACGTTTTAATTGTCAAACTTTGTGTCTGTGAAAAAGAGTACAGACAGTTGGTAAGACAGTTGGCAAGACAGTAGACAAAATAGTAAAAAATTTCTATTTTATGAAGAAAATTTTTGTTAAAACTACGAGTACGCCAAATTGTTGCAAATTTTCCATTAACTCTATTAAATTTTCATGTATTCTGTCACTTGATATGCTAAATATCATTGTATTCTCCTAGCTACTGTCCTGCCAAATGTCTACAAAAAACTTAAGACAGTAGAGCAGACAGTAGCAAAAGTTAGTGTGTGTGGGTAAAAATTTGTGAATGTGTTGCGACTGTCTTAACAGTACTGTCTCGTGTAACCTCCGTGTAAAGGGTAAGTGGTAAAAGGAAACTTTTCAGTCGTGGTAGGATAGAAAATATCAGGTTGAATAAAATTTTTGTGTGTTGAAATAAATTTGTCTTTTTTTGCTGTGTCAAATAGACGATGAAATTTTGACAATTGCAAATTTTGACGTTTCACATTTCGATCGTGTCTTAGCGCAAATATTTTATTTAATTTGCATTTTATTCAATTTGCGACAAATTTCATTCGAGTGCTTGTACTTGCAACTTATTTCGTAAACTTGTAATATTGTAAACTTAAAAAACTTAAAAAATAACAAAATAATAAAAAAAAATAACGAAAGTGCTTGAGTTTGTGTGTGCGTGTGTGTGGGCCAACGATTTCCCGGTGCATCAGCAAGTGCAGCAAAGTTAATTTGGCTTTCTTTGCTGGCGAACGTACTCCAGTGCCACCACCAGCAGCACCAGCAAGTGCAGCACAATTCAATTGACTGGTCAACTCTCCAATATATCAGAAGCACCATTTCAGCATGTCTCAAGCGCAGAGGCAAATTTCTGCCATTATACTCCGGCGTGAATTAAATAAATTGAAAGCGGAGATTTTGCGCTTCATTTGCTTGTGCTGTTGCTGGTGGCACTTGATAGCACATGTTGGCTAGCAAGAAATTTGCGCTGCACTTGCTTGTGCTGTTGCTGGTGGTACTTGGAGGACGTTCACCAGCAAAGAAAGCCAATTTAACTTTGCTGCACTTGGTGAGGCACCGGGATATCGTTGGCTCACGCACACACAAGCCCAAGCACTTTCGTTATTTTTTTGAAGTGAAAACATCTTTAGGCTCGTTGAACGATGAACGGTGGAGGGTAAAACTTTGGTTTGCGTCATCCTCATAACACAATAACACAATATACATGCACGCTGTATATAGTTTGTGTTGTGTATTTAAATAAGAATGTATAAGAAATATATATACAGTATATAAATTATATATAATTTAATATAATAAATGTGCGTAGACAGTTTAACCGCCTAGTGTTGTAAATTGAAAACGCAAACCAACGACAAGCAAGACACGAAAAGCAATAGAATTTCGTATAGAAAAAGTGTTGCTTCTCGTGTCTTACTTGGCGTTTGTTTGCGTTTTCGATTTACAACATTAGGCGGTAAGAAACAGAACGTTTGTGATAAGCAGACTTTAGTTATTCAATTACAACCGTAAATTTAAATTTATTTTGCAGGTTTTTTGTGTTATAAAAATACTTCGATTGTCATATGCCGACTGTAGCTACCAAATAATATCTACAAAAAAATTAAAGCTAACTGCACAACAACAATTACCAAGCAAATCTACAACAAAAACGCAGAGAAAATGACATGATCACAGCGATTGCGCAGCGTTAGAGGGGATGAACCGAATTGGCGGCGAAAAATAAATAGCACTTTGCTTGCTATTTTTTCTGTTTGCCTGCTAACAACATCTAACCTGGAGGCATTAAAAGAGACTTCACGACAGTCAAACAAAATACCAATATGAAAAATTGAAATTTCATTTTATTTCAGCAGTTAGCTCTGAAGTCTCTTTTAATGAAAAGTGCTGTATATTTTACGCCGCCAATTCGGTTCATCCCCTCTAAAGCTGCGCAACCGCTGGGATCTTGTCACACTTTTTGATTTTCATCCTACATGTAGTATGAGCTGCAGTATGAGCTTTCGCACATTCCTACATGTCCATTCGACCTGTCAAATCCATCCTACATGTAGTCCGAAACCCTATAATAGCATGAAAATTCTTATATAGCAGCAAGACGGTCGTGGCAGGACGACGTCTTCCAGGGAATACTAATATTTTATATATAGGCTTTCGCTTCGGTCGGCAGTCCCCTCACTGCTATCCTTTTTTTTTTAAGGTGGTGCTGTATTAGTTGGAGAAATTTGACGAAAAAGCTCTATATATCACTTATTTTGTAACAAATACTCATGATTGTTTTGACAGAATGAAAAAATTTTCATTTTGAGTTGGGGCGGTCATGATCGCAACGAAATGAGCGGTATTTATATTCGCTATTATTGAAGATATTGATCTGAAATTTTAAACACGTATTCTGCATACCTTTCAATGAAAAAAATAGATTCCAAAAAAAATTTCCAAATTAAAAATATCCCTTAAGAATAGTGCGCCAAGTGATGTGACGTGATCGGCTCGTAGACTCATAACTTTTTAACCATTACGAATTTCGTTTTTCTCTTTTAGTATGATATTCTACACAGTTATAACTATTGAAAAAGACAAAACAAAATTTCAAGCCAACTAACCAGAATAGTCCCTTCATAGTTGTTTACTAATAAAATATTTTGGCTAATATTATTTACATCTAGATAGTATGTTAAAAAAAAACAGATGCGTCGCTGGTAAGTTTATAAGTCTTAACTAAGTATATAACATTTTAAGTTGGGATGCACTTAATATGTATACCTAGTTTGAGCGAAATCCGTTGAGCCGTTTAGATTTGTATAAAGGCCAAACAAACAAACAAAAAAAAACAGAAAATGAGTTTTATTACTATAGATAGTCAATTGTATGAAAAAATAGATTTTTAGCCATAACTTTTGATTGGAAAGAGATATTGGGGTAGTTTTTTCACATAAATTATTTTTGAGACTTGCATTTTTTGTAAAAAATATAAAAACAACATTTTGGAAAAAGTAAATTTCGCGAAAAAATCACAGTTGTTTTGATGACAAAAACAGTAAAATAATTTTTGCGCTTAGCTGGAAGAAACTTTGCAAATAAATGCTATGTCATATGAAAGATAGCCAGATGTGCAATTTTTAATTGATTTAATTTTTACAACAAAAAGAATTGTTGAGTAAAAAGTCAATATTTTGGACCTTTTTTGATATAATTATAAAACATAGTTAGACTGACTTAACAGGAACAGTTCAACCTATTTTTCTGAAGTGATTTTATCGATATTTTGAACAAAAGAAATTGGAATGAAATATATTAATAGACGGCGGAGATATTTGCATCGAAAGACCAAACTTTGATTTTCTTGTCTTTTTTTTTCTCATTCTTAGGTAACGATGTTTTATGAAAAAGTCGTTGTACTGAAAATTTTTCTAATTTTGAAGATATGTGAATGTTTTTGATGTCAAAATAACAGAATTTTTTTAAAAACACTAAAAACTCCGATGGTAAAAAGTATTATAATAACAACATTACCGTTAGTTGAAAAATTTTGGAAGGGGCGTGGCAAAAACTAAGTATGTAACATTTTAAGTTGGAATGTACTTGGAATGCCATTGAGCAGCTTCCAAAATAATTTTGGTGAAAAATTTCCTAAATATCTCTTGCATTTCAAAGGTACTGTTGCATTAAAAAGGTACTGTGACCTATGGTTCGAAATAGGAGTGTTTGAAAAAATTGAGTTTTTTTTCCGAAAAATGCTTAATCATGAGAGAAACCATGAGACTCGGATAGCTGTTGAAAATATATGTTGAGTATGAAAACAAAATCTTATAAATTTGACTCCTTCAATAATCACCTCTGGAGTTATAACAGAACTATGAACAGTTTTCGGCATTTTTCTTCATTATTGAGTTTTTTGTAGTGGGTGGGTCCCAAAATGATGACTAAAAGGGGGTGGATTTGCTTAGAAGAAATGTTAGTAGAATTAATAATAGAACATTGAATTTATCCGCTAAAAGTGGCAGAATACGGATCGTCCACAATTTGAACAAAAACTGGTATTAAACGTAGCGGACAAATTCTATGTTCTATTATTAATTATACTAACATTTCTTCTAAGTGAATCCGCCGCCCCTTTTAGTCATCATTTTGGAACCCACCCCCTACAAAAAGCTCAAGTTTAGTACCAGTTTTTGTTGAAATTGTGGACGATCTGTATTCTGCCACTTTTACCGTTATTCGTGGCGCTGCTATAAGTGCTAAAGTGGTAAAGTTACGAGCAATTGAAGTTTATTAAATTGTGCTTTGGTGACTCATTCAATTAGAATAGCACATTTCGTTGCGACGATAGAAAACGCGTTAAATTGCAGCGATAAAAAGCGCATCAAAATTGTGGAAGTAGAAAGAGCATTAAATTGCGGTGATTTAAAACGCAGTAAATTGCGGCGATGAAAAGCGCATTGAATTGCTGCCATACGAAAGGCATTAAATAGCTGCCAAGACGACCATTCAATTAGGAGATATGCTAAAACCGCATTAAATTGCGTTGAGGTATAAAAAAGAAATTATTTTGAATTGTGTATAAGCAAATAGTGATAACGAAAACAATTTTAAAACATACTGAAAGAAGCTTTGGATTGCACTGAGAAAATTAATTTGTTTTTGAAGTGAAAACTTCTTTAGGCACGTTGAACGATTTAGGTAGACGGTAAATCATTCGTTTGCATCATCGTATTTTTCCAAGGATTTCGTCATTCGGCCGCAAGCTCACAAAGAAATCACTTGGCAACTCCTGAAATTAATGCATATAATCTGTTTGTTAGTATATAAATACTTAAGTTAGGTTTCAATAAAATGTTTGAAACCAAAACTTATTATTAATTTGGTTTATATTTATATATATATGCCTTTAAAGTTTGGCAATTTCTTCAGTTGTTGTATTTGTCAACATTTTTGAAAAATTTGCTTTTACTCAAACAGCTGCTATTCATGGTGAGATTTAAAAATGGATCCATCTTCTTCTTTTTCTTCTTTTTTCTGCTGGAACTTCGTTTGCAAACAAGAAAAATAATGTATGGATTGAGTGTTTTAACATTTTAATCTTTAAGTTGTGATAAAGGCATATGTTGAACATTCAAATAATTACATGCCTGCTCTTATTTTATTACATATCGTCAAACAAAGTTTGACAATTTTCACACTTGTTGTATTTGTCAGTGGCTTTTTATTTTCACCACTGCGGCATTTTATATTCAGAGTTGTCAACTATGGCTGTGTGTCAATCAGTCGTGGTAGGATAGAAAATATCAAGTTGAATAAAATGTGTGTGTGTTGAAATAAATTTGTCTTTTTTGCTGTGTCAAATGGACGATGAAATTTTGACAATTACAAATTTTGACATTTCGGTCGTGTTTTAGCGCAAATATTTTTTTTTATTTGCATTTTATCAATTTGCGACATATTTAATTCGAGAGCTTGTACTTGCAACATATTTCGTAAACTTGTAATGTTGTAAACTTAAAAACCTTAAAAAACCGCTGGGATCTTGTAATTCTCTTTGCGTTGTTGTTGTAAATTTGCTAAGTAGTTATTGTTGTACAGTAAGCTTTAATTTTTTGTGGATGTTTATTTGTAGCTACAGTCAGCATATGACATCGAACTAATTTAGAAAACAGTTTATACATATGAATTAAAGAGTATATATAATATTGGTAAATCTATTTGTTTTTAGTAAAAGTGTTACCGTATCGGAAATACATATATTTATATAATTCTCTTTGCGTTGTTGTTGTAAATTTGCTAAGTAGTTATTGTTGTACAGTAAGCTTTAATTTTTTGTGGATGTTTATTTGTAGCTACAGTCAGCATATGACATCGAACTAATTTAGAAAACAGTTTATACATATGAATTCAAGAGTATATATAATATTGGTAAATCTATTTGTTTTTAGTAAAAGTGTTACCGTATCGGAAATACATATATTTATATATGAAAATATATAACACTTTTACTAAAAACAAATAGATTTTTTTACTTAGATCTCGTTTAAAAATTATAAATAAAGAATTTTTTATGCCAATGTTAGGTTCCAGGCGTACAAAAAAGTATATACTTTCAAACGTTCTTTGAATGAAGGAAATCGGATCAATAGAACAAGCCCTGTGCTGTCCGTTAGATTAGAAAACATGGTTCCGAGAAAAACGCGTTTAAAGTTTTTAGAAAGTTGGTACGCGCGCGTGACATGGGTACGTTTGACACGCTCTAGCTCGAGAAATACGCGTCGTATTGAAATATCCCTTGGCACAAACATTCTACATATATGTAACTTTCATTTTATGTAAAAAAAAAAAAATCGATTTTTTCAAAAAAATCCAGGAGAACCTTCCCTTAAATCTGACTGTCTCCTGAGCCGACGTTCAGATAGCTATCATTTCAGAGTTAATGGATACAATGTAGCACTGGTTCCACCGCACACATTGAGGATATTTCTAAATTTTTTTGCTTCTTCCATTGGAAATCAGAAATCTTCAGGTTCAATCCATTTTTCTCAAAATGGTAAAATTATGACTTTTAGACCTCGATTACAGTCAAATTGACACATTATTAGCCTTTATAGTCTGACACCACAATACTTTTATTAAGTTTAAATAGGTCTCTAAAAAAATCTCTTACAAATTTATTCGTATTTTTTTTTACGATTTATTTTATTTCATAAATTACACTGTGCGCTTTTTGTATCTTTTTTCTCTGTATTTGATAATTTAAACGTTTTTCACTTAATTTTGGTATAAGGACCCTTGTGGTAACATTTGTTTTACCACTTTACCGAACATTTTAGAACAGCATTTTTTTTTTAAGATATATTTAAACTTTAAGGATCAAAAGTGTTGGCCTGACAATACGATGGTGCATGAATTTATTTCTAGACCTCGGCCTACAGCTTCCTTGGCTACTTTACCGCAAAAAAGGAATACTCCATTCCTGGTAATTGCTCTAACGGCGGGGGTGTATTGATTGCAGTCAAAGCGACACATTTCTCTGAAGTGTTATTGATTCCAGAATCCTTGGACATTGAATTCTGTTGTGTTCATGTTAAGTTTGGTTCCTTGAGCCTTTTTATTACATGCTCATATATTCCTCCCCTTTCTACCTAAGAAGTTTATAGCAAACATTTGGCTTCTATTAGTAAAGTTTGCTCAAAACTGCAATCTAATGATCTTATTTTAATAACTGGAGATTTTAATCTGCCAAACGTTTCTTGGAACTGCTGTTCTGAAATTCCTGAAATATTTTTACCTTCGTCTGAAAGTTCATCCGATAATTCGTTTTTAAACGAGCTCTCAATCCAAGGCCTGTTCCAACTTAACTGCATCTCTAACAAAAATAATCGTTTGCTTGATCTGGTGTTTTTTGATGACAGCAACATCGCTTCTGTCTCTAAATCAGATCCTCTAGTTACACCCGAAGATCCTCATCATCCAACATTAGAAATTATTTTAAATTTTCCAAAACCATCTGTGCAGCACTATGATTCTCAACCGCCTATTGAGTTTAACTTTAAAAAACAAACTACGTGATTTTAAAGAATAACTTGTCCAATATAAACTGGAATTCTATTCTAAATATTAGTACAAAAAGATTATCTTCTCAGAGTCTTGATGATGCGGTATATGCGTTTAATAGAACGCTCAATGATTGTTTTTTAAAAGCTGTTCCGCAAAGGAAAGCCTCTTTGACATCGGGTCCGGTATGGTACACAAATGAATTAAGAAAAATGAGGAACTTGAAATCTAAATACTATAAAAAATTATGAAAAAAACACATAACATATGCGATTTTGGATGCTATACCTCGATTAAATACAGTTACCAACAGTTATGCATACAATCCTATAATATCTACTTAACAAAAGTGAAATTAAACATCAAATCTGATGCTAAATCCTTCTGTAACTTTGTTAACACAAAACGTAAGATTGATTCCTATTCTTCTTTAATGAAGTAAAATTCTGTTGAGTCCGATAATGATAATGGTATTTTCAATCTTTTCGCTGACTTTTTCAAGACAACTTATTCATCATCGTCCTATGATTATTTTAGTTATCCCTTCAATATTCAATCTGGGGATATTTATTTCCCAATAATTGATACAAACACAGTCTTATCATGAAGATAAGATAAAAAATATTAAAACATCATATAAAAGTGTTCCTGATAACATACCTTCATGTGTATTAAAATACTGCTGTAAAGAATAAGTAACTCCAATCTCTTTGCTATTTACTTCATCATTACAATCCTGCTATTTTCCTGCAGCGTGGAAGCATTCATTTATTATTCAGCTGCATAAATCCGGAAATAGGTCTTTAATTGATAACTACAGTGGCATCGCAAAATTAAGCGCCTTGCCTAAACTTTTAGAGGCAATTATTGCAACACGGCAATCGCATAGCGTTAAATCTTTAATGTCTCCTTTCCAACATGGATTTACTTCTGGAAAATCCACTGTTACTACCATCCTTCTCGAATTTACATCAAAAACTATAGAAAATTTTGGAAAATGCATGCAGACTGATGTTATTTACACGGATTTTAGCAACGCTTTTGACGTAGCAAATCACAAACTATTGATCTTAAAATTACATCTTGTTGGATTTCCTATACCGTTGGTAAAGTGGATTGAATCTTACTTAAGCAATAGAACACAATCTGTTATTTTTAAGCTCAAGAAATCACATGAGTTTCCTGTTACTTCAGGAGTACCTCAAGGAAGTCATCTTGGGCCCCTTCTGTTTCCACTTTTCATAAACGATTTGCCATCTATCATAATGCATTCTAGCATCTTAATGTTTGCTGACGACGTCAAACTCTTCCTTTCTTTAAAAAATGATAATGACGCTGTATTTTTGCAAGCCGACATTGATCATCTTCATAACAGAGATCTGCATAAATGGATTCATTCAATGGTTTCAAATGCCTTTAATTTTTCAACTCCCTGCAAGTCGATGCAGGCAAATAGCAAGTCACCAAATGTAGACAAGTTGAAATGAAGAAACTTGATATGTAGACAAGTTGAAGTATAGAAACTTGAAATGTAAGCAAAACGCAACTATTTTGCCTACTAATTGTTTGTTTTCAAGTCGGTTTACGCTGTTCGTAGAATTAACATCATGTCGTCATTGCAAACTTCGTTTCTCGAGTTTAGAAACCAGTTTTACTTGAAAGCATTGGATTGAAGTTTATGTTGTTTTGTTTTTTTCTTGTGTTTTGTTTTTGTTATATTTTTGGACATATATTTTGGTTGTTGGTATAAGACTTTACGGCTGTGCGTGCGAATCGTGTTGAGATGTAGTGTATAGTTGTTTTTATATTGGTGGTGCGCACAGTTTTTTTAAGCGTTAAGCTTAATGCTAAGCTTATATTTTATACTAAGGTGGCCCCCAAATGCCCCCAAATGCCCCCAAATTTTTAGCTCGAATTGTATATAAATTTTATATAAAACTAAAATCTATAAAGTTTCTTGACGCTTGATGAACTTTTAGAAGTCTCTTAAGATAGTTTGAGAAGCGTTTACAAGAGTTTTTCTTAGTTTTTAATCAAAGAAGCAATAAAATCAACGCTTGGACTATATTTATTTTAAAAATCTAGTATGCACATCAATTAAATGAATTACAGCGTTTTCTACTGTTGTAAAATGAGCTATCAAACATAAAAATTGGATGAAAAGTAGCAAAGTTGTGAAAATAAATTTCAAATAAATTTGTTTTTTTTTCTTTTTTAATAAAAAAAAATCGTAAAAATCCAAATGCGCTAAAATTGCAATGAAATGTTGTTAAAATATTTTTGAATAAATATTTAATACAAACACAAAAGTATGGTGTTATAACGTTGAATAACTTGGTCGTTATGAAATTTGAAGTGTAGTAGAAGTGTAACATTTGGTACATTTTTACGAAAAAAAAGCCGCAAAAATACAAAAATGCAATATTAAAAAAACGACATGTGTTAAGTGGCTATGGAAAACTCAATAGCTTTTTTGTGCAAAAAATTACATAAACAAAAAATCGGAAAAAAGGTTATAGCTTTTGAAACTTGATTTTTTTTTTTCAAAAATCTTCTAAGTGCCTGTTTTTGGCATTGCTAAATCTCTTAAAATCCACTAATACTAAATTTAAAAAATTAACTTCACGTTTGGCTATGCCATAATATTTAGCTAATTTGTGCAAAAACTTACAAAGTTATTATAGCCAATTAAACTATCAATAAAGTTATTAGTAAAGTTGCAGATTCTGAAAAAAGATTTGATGCAGCTTAAATGTAAATTCATTTATTTTTTACAAAGTACCATAAATTCATCAAAAATGTTATTTTTAATTTTCAGCCGTTTTTAAAAATAAAGAGCCGAAAAAATATGAAAAGTAAAAATTTGTTTTAAACTTCATATTTATTTCAAGAATAGTAAAATAAAACTAAATTATGCTCTTTGGAGTATTAAATTCATAAAATCACATATTGGGCTAAAAAAATATATACATAATAAGTAAAAATAAAAAAGTAAATAAAAACTACAAGTAAGATAAAACTATAAAACTTTTTAATATGCGCTAAAAATAGGTCAAATATGCAATTAAAAATATTTTCTAACATTTTTTTTATTGGTTCAAAAATGAATATTGCATGTTATTTAACATATAAGAAAAAGCAATTTTACACTACAAATAAATTTAATTTATCAAAAACAAAAAAAAATATGAAGTGAACATCAAAGAAATAATTATAAGTGACAACGTATGTTAGCACTTTTCACACAAGAAGTAAACCATATACACTTGAAACTAGGGATAAAGGATAGTAAAACTGCGTTCTCACTTTATAGTGAATGTCAATAATTTTCAAAAGTGCTTTAAAGTAAAAAAGGATTTGTTTAAAAAAATTTATTTAAATACTAAAAACTTTTAAAACAATTTAGGTAAAGCAATATGGGTATCAAATAAAAGAAGACAATCTCTTTTTAAAAAAAAAAATTTAAAAAAGTTTAAAAAGCTCTTGGTACTAATTAAAAATTATTTCCATAAATTTTCAAATAAAACACATTTCCATTTGGTATGGATGTTTTGACACTTTGTAGTTCTGATAAAAAAAAATATTTTTTTTTATTTGATACCCATATTGTCATGTTTTTAAGGTTTTAAGTATCTAATAAAATTGGTTTAAAGATTTTCTTTATGTTACTAAAAAGACCTTCTAAAACAAATTCTAGAGAAAAAGAGAGAACGCAGTTTTACAATTCTTTACCTCTAGTTTCACGTATATATTGTTTACATAGTGTGTGAATATTGTTTACTATAATTGTGGTACTGTGTTACACAACAAATAATCGTTATTTTTTAACCGATTTTATTTCGATAAAAAAAATTCAAATTTGACTTTTATTTTTTTTTTATCAAAATAAAGATTTAAAATTTTGCAATTCTATTCCTTATTAACTATAATAATAGTTTTACAAATTTTAAAACAATTAATAGAGCAGATTTCTTTATTCATTTACACCTATATTAACATATAGTAACAATTTTGTAAATAAAAAAAATCATTGCTATCAATCGTTGAATTGCATCGCTTAGTTGCTTATCATTGCACATTCTGTTTTCATTTATTTCGCAAACGATTGAAACAGCGACTGCAAGCAGATGATAAGGAACCAAAATATGACTTTTTTTACTGTTATTTTTGTTCGCAAAAATAAAAATCAACTTTTAACTTATATTTTTGATCGAAATAATATTAGTCAAAAAATAACGATTATTTATTGACTTTAAAAAAAAAAATCAGAAAAATTTAAATCATTCCTGGACATAAGGATTTTCTAGGTAACTGTAAAGCAGATGAACTCGCTCGTACAGGTACTACCAAGCAACTATCTTTAGGCAAGGCAAGCCTTGGTATTCCTCTCACCACATGTAAGGGGGCGTCCATTAATTACGTGAGGCATTTAGGGAGGTGGGGGGAGGTGTTATGCTGAATCTCACTAAACCTCACGTGAGGGTTCTCGCAAAAATGACGTAATTTTTTATCAGCAAGAAACAGCGTAGAATTATGAGATAACTGGATAAATTGAGTAAAACGTGTTTCTCTACTAAAATATGATTAAATTTTACACTATAATATTTTTCGCTGTTATGCGAAAGCAACAAAGTAGCGTAGTAGCTAGTGGATTGTTTTCCCACCGGCTAGCTGAACACGCGATTCGACGAGCGCTGCGACTTGTGACAGCGACGCATGGACAAGTCTCTACTTGTTGTGTTTAAGTCTGTAAATGTTTAGTTCAGTGGTCGGCACACATGAAGCACATCCCAGTAAGTACATTCATGCATACAGCATTGATGATGTAGACATACGTTTGATGTTTTGTATGCATGCCAGCATAAATGCAAGCTCATTTCCATTTTACATGGCGATGTCAAACAAGAGCATGTGTACTGTGTACCCGCTCAATTACTATTGCTATATGCATGGGGAATCAGTAGTTCTCTATGCATTCATTGTCATTAATACTGCATGCATACATTACCCTTAATACTGAATGCATACATTTGCATTAATATTGCAAGAAAAAAAATTGCTGTTGTCATTTATTAATCATCCTATTTATTTCAGTTTTTAAAGTTGTTATATTCTGTTATATTAATTTACGTTTTGTTAATAAATTATGTACAACTGCCATCCTTAAAGTTTAAATGCACAATGGTAGTTCATATTTTGTAAGCAAAACTATTATGCATGCAAGGTTCATGCCTTAGTACTAATACAGCATGCATATTTTAGTATGCACGCTGCTGTGTACAAACAACACGCATACTCAGCGAATTTGGATAACTGTTGGATTTTTTTAATGACCATACATGCCCTGTCCATGCTTCTGCCTGCATACAGCATGCAGGTTTCCTATATGCATGCTACTCTACACATACTGGGTAAGGCGTCTCACGAAAAAAGTTGTTCGGCACGAATGCTCAATACAATCCATGGTTTATGTTAAAATGATTCCTTAAATATTTCGACTCTTGCGATAGCCATCCGTGAGCTGGAATGATTTGAAATAACCTCTAAAAATCGAGTTATTCTGTAAACATATTGGCTTGTGTAATTGTTGTAAAAAAAATTGTCAGAAATTATAGCCGGAAAAAAGGTCTTCCAATCTGCTTCTGTGTGCAAGCGATAAGGGCTTAGAGTGGCTAAATCAGAGCGAGGTTGGAGGAGCAGATGATTTTACTGAAAATCACATGGACATGCTGGTTCCAGTAGTCACTCTCGAGACAGCACATGAGTCCCCATGAACTGAATTAGAATGAATATTCCTTCACCAATTTTAGAAGTTCTCATTTCAAATGACTTACTTTTACCTTATAAGTATTTCATTGTTCGAATTTTTTCATTGTAATTTTAATCTACGATCTCAGTAATCTTAAATTCTTGTCTCAACTAGTCCTAAATAACATAATAAAATAAATTACGAGTGTTTTTAATAAGTCCAACACAATGAAGCATAGATAAACATATTTACTCTGAAAACACGCATTTTGAACAATCTCAAGTATGATTAGGGGGGTGGGGGAAAGGGGTAGAGCAAAATCTCATGAAATTTCACTAAGGGGAGGTGGGTCAAAAAATCGCAAAAATCACCTCACGTAATTTATGGACTTCTCATCCTTACACATGAGTAATCATGCATCACAACCAACAACAGATGGTCAGCAGGTAACACGTGTAATATAACACGGCAAATCTGGCCTAAACTGAATATTAAGCATTCAAAAGAATTCATTTCTCTCAGTAGAGACCACATTAGCACCATGATAGGGATCCTGATAGGGCACTGCCTCATTGGCAGGAACGCTCAAAGATTAAACATACCCCACAACGACTTTTGCAGAAGCTGTAGAAATGAGGAGGAGGAGGAATCTACAGTACACTTTCTCTGCACTTGCCCAGAGCTGGCTCAAAAACGTTTTCTTCACTTAAGCTCGAAGGTTTTCAAAGAACTCGAAGAACTCTCGGAAATATCAGTATACTGAATCCTGAGCTTTATGAACAGCTCAAGCTGGTTTAAATAGAGAATGGGTATCATCCCTGTGGTACCACAATGGGCCTCATTGGCCTTACTTACTTACTTACTTAGTTGGCGCTACAACCGTATGTCGGTCTTGGCCTCATCTAAGAATTTGCGTCAGCCATTTCTGTCTTTCGCTTGCTGGCGCCAGTTGGATATTCCAAGCTTCGTCAGGTTGTCCTCTACTTGGTCTTTCCAACGAAGATGCGGTCGTCCTCTTCTGCGTTGACCGCCGCTGGGTACCGAATCGAATGTTTTCTTCACTGGAGCATCGTCTTTCATGCGCTGAACATGACCAAGCCAGCGAAGCCGCTCGATTTTAATGCGCTTGACTATGTCGATGTCAGCGTACAGCTCATACAGTTCATCATTCCACCGTATTCGGTACTCGCCATTGACGCAGATTGGTCCGTAGATCTTACGAAGAATCTTTCTCTCGAATGCTCCTAAAGTCTTTTCATCTAAACTGCTCAGCGTCCAGGTTTGTGATGCATATAGTAGGATGGGCATGATGAGCGATTTATAGAGCGTGATTTTCGTTCGTCGAGAGAGGGCTCTGCTTCTCAATTGCCTACTGAGCCCAAAGTAACACCTGTTGGCAAGAGTTATTCTTCGTTTAATCTCAATGCTGATGTCGATGATTGAATTAATGCTGGATCCCAGATAAACGAAGTTCTTCACAACCTCGAAGGAGGTATTGTCAACGGTAACGTGGGTTCCAAGACGCTGGGACTGTTTGTTTGTTGACACTAAGTATTTCGTCTTATCTGCATTCACTGCCAGACCCATTCGACTTGACTCTCTTTCTAATCTGGAAAATGCTGCACTGACTTCGCGTGTATTATGGCCAATGATATCGATGTCATCAGCATACGCAAGCAGCATAACACTCTTGTAGAATATTGTGCCACTATGTCTCATATCAGCAGCTCGGATGATCTTTTCCATCATTAGGTTGAAAAAATCGCACGATAAGGAATCACCTTGTCTGAAACCTCGTTTGGTAATAAATGGTGGGGAGAGGTCCTTCCCGATTTTAACTGCACTGCTGGTGTTGCTCAGTGTCATCCTGCAAAGCCGTATTAGTTTTGCAGGAATACCAAATTCAGACATGGTGGAGTACAGGTGCTTCCTTATTGGGCTGTCGAAGGCGGCTTTGTAGTTGACAAAAAGATGGTGGGTGTCGACTTGTTTTTCTTGAGTCTTCTCCAAGATTTGTCGTAGCGTGAAAATCTGGTCGATGGTGGACTTTCCAGGTCTGAAGCCACACTGATAAGGTTCGATCAGTTCGTTTACAATGGGCTTCAATCTTTCACATAAAACGCTCGACAGGACCTTATATGCGATATTAAGAAGGCTTATCCCACGGTAATTGGCACAGATAGTGGGATCGCCTTTCTTGTGGATTGGGCAGAGCACACTGAGATTCCAATCCTTCGGAATGCATTCTTCCGACCATATTCTGCATAGAAGCTCGTGAATGCATTTAAGTAGAGCTTCGCCTCCGTTCTTAAACAGCTCAGCAGGTAAGCCATCAGCTCCCGCGGCTTTGTTATTTTTAAGCCGAGCTATAGCTATCAGAACTTCATCATAGTCAGGCAGCGGAACCTCAACGCTGTCATCCAAAATTGGGGTTTCCGGAATATCATCTCTTGGCGGGATTGTTGTCAGCGTCGCCATTTTGAAGTTTAGAGAAGTGTTCCTCCATAACGTCAGTGTACTCTGGACATCTGTCACTAGATTCCCGTTTTCATCCTTGCAGGAAGAGACCCCGGTTTTAAAACCATCGGCAAGGCGTGTTATATTTTCGGGCCTCATCCCTGTCACCATACATCTCAATCTTCTCTTGCTCGCGCTTTTCTGCCTCTCTTTTTTTCCACCTAAAAATATGTCTCTCTTTCCTCCTCTTTTCTTTGTATCGCTCCTTAGCAGCGCGCGTTACAACCGACTGCAGGGTGGCTTTGTAGGCGGCGTCTTTCTCTGCAGTGGCGTCGCGACACTCCTGGTCGTACCACTGGTTTCGGCGAGGGCGTTGGTAGCCAATCACCTCTTCAGCAGCCGCACGCATGGAGTTGGAAATGTGTTGTGTCCACTGCGCGCATATATCATCGATTGGGGGAGTGCTTTGAAGCAGGAGTGAGAGTCGAGTGGCGAAAGCATCGGCTGTCTGTTTCGATTGCAGCTTGTCGACGTCTAGCTTTCTCTGTGTAGGGTTGCGTGTATTCTTAGCTGCGCACAGACGTGTACGGATCTTGGCTGCAACAAGATAGTGATCCGAGTCAATATTTGCACCACGGATCGTGCGTACATCCAATACACTGGAAGAGTGCCTTCCGTCAATCAAAACGTGATCAATTTGATTTTTGGTTTTTTGATCAGGGGACATCCAGGTGGCTTTATGAATATTGAGATGCTTGAATCTAGTGCTACTTACGACCATGTTTCGTGCTGCGGCGAAGTCAATCAGCCTCATTCCGTTATCGGAGGTGTTGTCGTGGAGGCTGAACTTTCCGACTGTTGGACCAAAAATATTTTCCTTGCCCACCTTAGCGTTGAAGTCAACAAGCACGATTTTTACGTCGTGACGGGGGCAGCGCTCGTAAGCATTTTCAAGGCGCTCGTAGAAAATTTCCTTGATCTCATCGTCCTTGTCTTCTGTCGGAGCGTGCGCACATATTAGGCTTATATTGAGAAATCTAACCTTGATGCGGATTATGGCAAGTCGTTCGTTCACAGGTGTGAATCGCAGAACGTGGGGCCGTAGTCTCTTGCCAACTACAAATCCGCATCCAAACTCGTGCTTCTCCGCATGGCCGCTGTAGTAGATATCACAGGGTGCATGCCGAATAGATATCACAGGGTGCTCATTGGCCTAAGTGAGTCTTAATTGAGGCAGCCACTTTGACCTAACCTAACCTAAATCATTAAAGATTAATATTC
The DNA here is from genome assembly GCA_963920525.1 of Dichetophora obliterata. Lineage (NCBI taxonomy): Eukaryota > Metazoa > Arthropoda > Insecta > Diptera > Sciomyzidae > Dichetophora > Dichetophora obliterata. The sequence goes on along the minus strand of OY986440.1, from coordinate 15,736,994 downwards.
TTTAGCTAACAAGCATAACATTGCTATATTTAAATATCGAATGGACTAATTCTTTCCATCTGACTTTGCATAGAAATTTCAAAAATAACTGTTATTTTCGGTCCCTGATTTAGTGTAAAATATACAAAAATATGCGCAATAAATATGCAAAAACAAGCATTTTTTGTAAAAGATGAAAAACCATGCATTTATTTCAAAATATACTTTAACGATTGAATGCCACTTAAAAGACAATTTCATAATTCGTAAGGCTAATTTAACCATTTCCATTTTAAGATGCCCAGTACAAACATGCATCCTAGTTCTAGTGTAATATTAAAGAATTTTTATAAATGTTTGAATTAATTCTTTATCATATGCTTATGTGCGATCGCTATCACATTTTTCTATATACCATATCTAGCTGAACGTCATCTGAATGGTCATTATCCCTGCGTCAATATATACTGAAATATAGCGTTTCATTAATTTTTAAATACCCTGTCTTCCCCGCTGTACACTTTCCAATCCACAACCACTTAATTTTATTACTCCATGATCAATTCTTACCCAGGTATTGTATTTTTTCAATCAAAACGGTACCCCATACACAAACATACATATTCACAGAACGACAACGCATCTGCATAGAACAACAAATTCAATAAAAGCACAAAAAACAAACAAAAATCCCTAACCCTAATAACAACAGAAAAAAGTCACACAAACTCCGCATCATAAATGAAACGAACAAAAAAGCAACAAAGGGTCGAAACAAAATTGAATCAAATCAGACATATGATTCGTTTTTCAGAAGCAAGTCACGAATCGTATGGGAAAATACAAATCAAGTTCCTGCAATTCAACTCAAAGCTTGATGTGTTTTCAAGTAGCTTGATTTTCAATTTACTTGTTGCAGATCTCTGCTTCATAACTGGTGCAAAACGAACCGCATGAACCTCAACATGAAGAAATGCAAACATATGTTTTTCTCGCGCAAACCACCAATTAAATGTACCTTCAAAATTTGTGGTTATCCATTGGAGTCCTTAGATATTTTCAATGATCTTGGAGTTACAATGGATCCTAAACTACGCTTTGATATTCGTGTAAATTAAATAATAAATAGATCCAATAGTACTTTCCATTCATAACGAAAACCTTATTCACTTCCCAAACGCTTCAGTTGTTTGGTGCCCACGATACGGTTGTTACATAGACAACATTGAATCAGTGCAGAAACAATTTCTTTTGTTTTGCTTAAGCTATCTTTGTTGTAATATTGATTTTCACTTACCACCTTATGAATATCGGTTACAACTCTTAAATCTTCCTTCTTTAAAAAATCGGAGAACTATGATAAATGCTTGTTGGATTATAAAACTTTTACATGGATACGTCAACAGTCCATATTTGTTGAGTAAAATATATTTTAATATTCCTCTTCGTCCTAGAAGATCTTTTGAGTTACACCACATGAACTTTTGTAGAACTAATTATTTGCAAAATGAGCCTCTTAGAAGTGCTTGCGGTGATCTGATGAATTTTGTATCTCATTTCATATCCTTAAGTGAATCCATGGACTCAATCAAACATAAAATTATAGATTACCTGCAGTATCGTCGTTGATTATGATTAGGTTCTCTCAAACATATGTCTGATGCATCTGGTATATTTGTAAACACATTAATATAACAATCTAAATGGATAAATGGACCTAAGCCTAAAATGGATAATTTTTGTGGATGAACATCTAAATAATCTGAATGGACCTAAACCTCTATATTTATTATGTTGACTTTATATGATTTAAATACAAATTCTAAATGTTTGATAGTTTAAATCATACTTGATTTTAAATACAAATTCTAGTTGTTTGATAGTTTAAAATAGTTTATTGAGCTTAAGGTCAAAGTTAGAACAATTAATTGTTCTAACGAATTTTTCCAAAGAAACAACAACAACAACAAGCGGGCATATGTGGCTTATTAAAGGTTTAAAGACAATTTCAAATGATTTTTCGTTATATATTTGTTCAACAAAGTTGTTGGCAAGAATAATAGAAAGAAGTTTGCTGAAAAAACCAAAATGAAAATCCTTATGGTTCAAGAGTTCTCAACATGCAAATGAATGCATATCTGGACTACTTAAAAAAAAGTTTGCACTTAAGTCTTCGGTAAAGTGGCAAAACGGATGTTACCACGAGATTCCGCATATTTAAGTTAAGTGAAAAACGTTGACATTATTAAATACAGATTTTCGTGCCGCACAGTGTTATTAGTGATCCTTAATCCTTAGTGAACTATAGAAGCAGCTTAACATTCATTGCAGTTATTTGTAAAATATAATTCTTCTTAGTTATATATTGTTATTATTAAGAATGTAATGAATTACGTTGCTCTACATGAATTACTCTACAGCATGAGCTTAAAGTTGATTCTTTTTGCTGTGAATTTAGCAAAATAAAATATCATAACTTTCGAACAAGCTATTCATAGTATACATTGTATATTATTGAAAAATAAAGAATCCCATGCTTTTAATGTTATTTTTTCAATGAGGCAGCTAAAAAATTAATTTGAAAAATACAATTTTTATGCGAATTATTAAAAAGAGTAAAATTTTATGCAGTTAAAAGAAAAAAACGTACTCTTCGATTTTGCTTAAATTTACAAAAAGTTATCTTTTGCTTATTAAAAAGTAAGGAAAAAAAGATAGAACTACCCTTTTGGGTTTTTTGTCTTTAATTCAATTATATGTGAGGGTAGTTTTTTCCTAAAATAAAAATTTATAAATTGAGTAATTTATACACAATTTTGTGAGTCAGCTGTGTGATAAATTTTTAAATGAAATGAGTCATGTTTTATAGTTGTTAAAAAATATCTTTTCAAAATGGCCTGAATTATTTAAATCCAGTCTTTATTTCAAAAGTTATTCAACATTAAACATGGTATTTTTAGTGATGTAAAATTTTTACTGAAATGGATTTACTTTGGTTTTTTTTTAAAGTAATTTTTCGTAAAGTGATTTTTTTTTTTAAATTTGCATAAAAAAATCGTGTTAGTTTATTTTGTACAAACATTGTTTAAGCCAAAAGGGGTAATTTTTGTATAGAAATGAGTATTTTTGAAACGAAGTTCCTTTACGCGGCTTGCGGGTGGTGTGATTTGGTAGAAACCTTCACATAGGTGAGATAGCTGTGTGTGTATGCGTGCAGGTGTTGAGCAGACTAAAAACTACCCACTGCGCAATCTCAGTGGGCATTTTAGCGAGTGCTCCGCAAAAGAAGGCATGCTCCCACTGCTATTATTGGCGTCAGTTCACCTTCCATGATCACTGCATTGATGAGTGCTTCTGTAAGGCCTACCTTTTGAAGGTTCTGATTCTTTTTATAATATTTTATATAAAAAAATTTACAAAAAAAATTCAAAAATATTTTTTAATGCACAGAACAGTTTGTAAAAAAAATTAAAATTTTAAAAAAAACAGCAAAAAATTTTTTTGTCCGAGTTGTTTCTCGAACCCTTACTTCCGAAAGCTTACTTTAATTTGTATTGATGCAAAAGAGGCAATTTATTCTTAACAACTACGGTAGACGAATGGGTAAGATGTCGGACCGCCGCATGAGAGGACCATGGTTCAAATCTGAAATTGTTAGTCGTTTTTTATTTTAAGTTGATATTTATATTGCTTTTCCTTCTAACGTGACTTCTCGAAAGAGCGCTTCTGGCGGGTCTCTTTTGAGCAAGAAGAGCGGAAGGCCTGACAAATTTTTCCATTTCATACAAGCAATACAACGGTGTTTGCAAAGAGTGTGGAAGGCCCCTAACGGCAGGCCTGCTAGAAGGCATTCGGACTCCTGCAATTGCCCACTGGGATTACGCTAGGGCTACGAAAAAGAAAGCGTGCCAGTAGTGCTATTTATTGGCGTCCATACACGTTCCATGATCGCTGTATTGATGAGTGCTTCTGTCAGGCCTACCTTTTGAGGTCTTTTCATATCATTTCATATAAAGAAATTTTTAATGAACAGAAATACTTGTAAAAAATCTAAATAAAAAAAAGAACAAAAAAATTTTTTTGTCAGAGTTGAGTCTCGAACCCAGGTCTCCGAATTCTAACACCGTTACATATCATATTTTGTTTATGAAAACTTTTATATGTAAAAATTTGTAATGCAGGGTTGACATTTTATCAGTTTTTTAAACATCTGACGAATTTGCTGGAGCGATAATGACTAGTTTGGGACCCATCAATACGGCTACACAACGGTCTATGGGGAGGTTCGTTGTCACTTCGTTGTCCAGGCAACACTACAAAAATTAATTATATAGAGTCCCTATATAAGAGATAAAAAAATGTGAACGAAAAAAAAAATGCGGTAACTATTTAATTTATAGCGAATTAACTCCTTAATATACACTAACAGTATCGTTTTGATCGAAGTTACGATACCTGTTATTTTACCCACCCAACCATTGATATATTAATTTTGAAAATGATTTAATAAATCCCTTAAAGCAACTATTTCATCCCTCAACCACCAAAGGAAAAAGCAAAATTTTCTACTTAGCCCATAATTAACAAAATTAACAAATTAAATTAAAAATTAACAAATAATAATTAACAAAATTTTATTTAATCAAAAAAAAATTTGTAGTTCAAACGTGGTAATATAATCATTATGATGGATTACAAATATTATTTAGCCAAATATATTTCATTTTTGTGTACGATAAAAATAGTATTTATATCTTATTTAAATTTTAATAAAATTGAAAAAAAAAAACAAAAGAAAATACTAGCTGACAATTAAGATATTTTTTTTTTGTTGTATTTGTTTTTCAAAACTTTTCTTATGTGCATGAATTAATTAATTAAATTAAATGTTAACATACGAGCAATAAAAAATATTAATAATATCGTATAAACTTAATAAATTTGATTGAATTAATAATCTTGTTAACTAAAATAACTCTTAAGTATGTAACATAGTGTATAGAAGAATTTGTAAAGTTCAATGAACTTTAAGCAAAATCCTTATGTAAAAGTTTTTACTTTCTTTGTTTTAATTATATATAAAGAAACGTCAAAACTATGAGAGCGTGCAAACTACTGTCGTAGGTCAGTTGTAGCGTAGGTAACTAATAAAAAATGGAGAGTTGCGCTCAGAGCAAAGCTTGTGTTTTTAGTCGAGTTCCAAACCTAGCCCTCTTCAACTGATCTTCGATTAGATACACAATAAATTATTAATAAGGGTTTTGTTGTGTTGTTTTTTTTATTATATTGTTTTTTGTAGACTTTAACTAGTATGATGTAATGGCATAGCGTGTTTTTTTTTTTCTTTTAGGTATGAATATGAATATGAATATGTACTTACAGTCGTATGCAGCAGCTCGTAGAAAGGCCCTTCGAAGAGTAGATGAATCGACGATTTATATGTGGTTTCTTGTAGAACATTTTTTTGTAAACTATCTTTTAATAAGACTGCTAAATTAATTATGTACCTTCATTTATCTTTGCGCTTTATAAAGTCGAAACTATTTCAATCAATTAAATTAAAATAGAATAATGAACTTATTTAAGAACTTAATTAATGCACTTTTTAACACTTTCTACATACAGTGTTTTTTTGTGTTATTTTTCTTTTGTTTTCTTTAATTAATTTTTTTAGCTTTATGAAAATTTAATGCTGCTTTTTTATGTTTTTTTTTTAACAAGAATTTTGTAACGAATTTTGTATAGAATTTAATATAAAAGTTGCACTCAGATTTCCGTTTTTATACTAGTAGAAGTGATTGATTGGCTTCTACGTGCCAAAACCAAGCTTATGGCTAGTAACTATGAGTGGAAACCAGTTTTTCTTCTTTCTTTTACTCCAAAGAACTTGCAGTGGGGCAAAGAGATTTCTTTTGGTGCCACAAAAGAGAATCTTTGGCTTAAGTAAAATACTTAAGTATTTTATTTCGAGTCCTGGCACGGGTATAAGCAGATTATGAAAAAATCTTTTATATCAATCAATTCAATTATATTAACTATTTTATCGATTGATATATATTTTTTTTAAATGGATTTTAAAGAGTTTTCAAGATTTTAAATTTTTTTTCATTTCAATTAATTTTCCTTATTTTTGCCGTTCTGTGCATCCACACTCCATCTCGCCGGAAAAAAAAGATTTAATACGTTTTTCTGATAGCAAAGCTCGGCTTAAGGCTTTTAGTACCAACTGAGAAAAATATTATTAAACAGTTGGTAAGAAACGTACAGGAATTCTGTATGTAAATGTTCGGATTAAGGGATGAATTCAAGGAGAAAAAAAGTTTTTAAAATTTTCATGTAAAAATATTTAACATGAAGAAATGAATTCGAGAAAATATATTTTCAATACAAAAAATAATAAAATGTAACCACAAAATTTTGGAAATTAAATATTTTTTCTTTTTGATTGTATTTGCGTGTTTAGTTTAAATTGGCTGAAATTATCGCAAAATTAAAGTTCTAATTTTTCAAAATTAACAATTTTGTTGTAAGTTCTGGTGTTTGCCAAGTTGTTCATTACAAACCGGGTAAGATTCTCTTTTTAGTGGTATCTTAGCAGGAGATTTGTGGTTTAACCTGGTCGAATATCTTTAGCACTATACGTTCCAATAAGCCTTCCTTGCAAATCTTCAAGCAAATAATAACTTTGGCCAGTTTTTTCTCGAATTCGAGCTTTTAGAAACGCTGGACTGAGTTTTGCATTGAAATTTTTAGTAAAGCTGCTCTGCGCGAAATTTCTCCGAAAAACTTCTTGGCCTGTTTTGTATACAGACCTTAAATTATATTGTTTTTCATTACGGTCATAAGCTTGGCGAATAGTTTTAAATATGTCTTTTCGCAAAAGTGAAAGATAGTCATCGCGACTAACTTCTATCAATGGTTCTTCTAAAAGATTAAGGTTTTTTATCAACTCATAAGTTGATCCGTGAGTTACCATATTAAAACCGTACAACGCATGATATGGAGAAAATTTTGTTGCTTGATGAATAGAATTTCTCAACGCGCACGATATTTGGGTAAGGTTTTCATCCCATTCAGAATGATCCTTTTTTATGTAGGCTCGAATTGCGGCTAAGAGAGAGCGGTTAACTCGCTCGGACGCGTTGGCCTGCGGCGAATATAAGGCAGTAAAAATATGTTTGATCCCTAGCTGGGTTAAAAAAGCTTCAAAATCATTTGACTTGAATTGAACACCACTGTCTGAAATTATGGTTTCTGGCACTCCATAGAGGTGAAAAATATTTTTTAATAAAAATTCTTGAATTAAGAATGAAGTAAATTTTTTTAATAGGCAAAGCCAATGGTATTTCGAAAAGTGGACAACTACTATGAGAAGACCTATAAAACCTTTCTTGTTTCGTGGATACGGACCAAGAAGATCTATATATAAGCGCTGGAATGGTCGATAGGAGACAGCTTGCTTACCCATAGGGGCACGAAGTGTTGTGTTAGGTGCTTTTGTACTCTTACAAACGTCACATTTTCGAACGTAGTCTCTCACATCCTTGACCATTCCAGGCCAAAAGAAGTTTCGACGCAACAAATCTAGGGTTTTACCTGTACCTCCGTGAGATGCAATTACCGAATCGTGAGCACGCGAAATGACAATGGAACGCATTTTCTCAGGAATCCAAAGTTTCCAAGAGTGCAACTCTTGCGTTTCATCACCGGTAGCATGTTCTGTTCGTTTATAAACAAATTTATCGAGGATTTGAAAATCTGGGAGTTTGGTTGAGTTTTGCAAAATCTTGTGTTTTAATGATTCATAATCCGGGTCGGAAAAATGAGATGACTGCCAGTCTATTTCCGGACCAACCTGCTCAAGAGATAAGATTTCATCAGCATGAATTCTCGATAAAGCATCAGGAACGATGTGCTCTTTACCCTTCCTGTGACTAATCGAAAATTTATATCCTTGGAGTTTGATGGCCCAGCGCGCAAGTCGGCCACTGAGTTTTGGTTGCCTCATTAACCAGAGCAGGCTGGAATGGTCTGTAACTACCTCAAACTCTTGGAGTTCAACATAACTAATAAATTTTTCGATTGCCTCCAAGGCAGCTAAACATACGCGCTCGGTGACGCAATAATTGCGTTGAGCCGAATTCAATTTGCGAGACATAAACGCGATGGGTTTTTCCTCTTCATCATTGTTCTTCTGCACAAGAACTGCGCCAATTCCAAAATCACTCGCATCACAATGGATATAAAACTTTTGAGAAAAATCAGGGTTTGCGAGTACCGGTGCAGTAGTAAGCAACTGCTTTAATTTTTCAAAAGCTGCATTTGCTTCTTCTGTCCATACAAACTTTTTTTGGTCGACAAAGTGTCAGTTATGGGGAAAGTAACCTCAGAAAAATTGTGAATAAATCTGCGGTACCATCCTGCTAGACCCATAAATCCACGAACTTGTTTAAGGGATTTTGGAACCGGCCATGACACAATAGAGCTGATTTTTTCAGGGTCTGCTAAAACTCCACCGTTCCCTATAACAAAACCGAGGTACTTAGTTTCTGTAACGCAGAAGCTACTCTTCTTAATGTTTAGTGTCAGATTAGCTTCCCTAAAACGGTTCGCAATTTTTATTAAAATTTTTATATGAGTTTGAAAATCTTTAGACACAATGCACATATCGTCTAGATAACCAAACACGCAGTGACTTAATGCAGGCGGAATAAGCTGATCCATTAAGCGGCACATTGTGGACGGCGCATTGCACAGCCCAAAAGGCATTACTTTAAAATGATAAAGAGGCCGTCCAGGTATTGAAAAAGCGGTTATATGTTTTGATTTTTCGGTCAAGCCGATTTGCCAGTAGCCATCTTTTAAATCCAATTTTGTTATTATGTTTGCTTTTGGTAAGCGGGAAAATATTCCTTCTATACTTTGTATAGGGTAAGCATCTTTTAATGTCACGCTGTTGAGTTTTCGTGCATTAAGACACAGTCTGACCTTTCCAGGTTTGATAACAAGTCGCATTGGCGAACACCAAGCACTCGATGACTTTTCAATCACCCCCAACGCGAGCATCCGATCAACTTCTTCAAAAATTAATTTCTCAACGGCAGGTGAGACAGGATAACCACGCTGCTTAATCGGTTTTCCGTCGCCAACATCAATATCATGTTCTATGACTTGTGTCCTGCCTAAACCTTCGGTTTCAAAATTGGGAAAAAGGATCGTAACAGCAGCAAGCTGTTGCTTTTCAGAAGTGGTCAAATTAAACACTCTATCCGTGGAATCTGATATTTGCAAATTGTCTGAAATATTAATGGAACTTATTACGTTTGGAGCCAGATTAAAGATACGCCAAAAATCTATTCCTAGAATCAAATTTTGAGTTATTGAAAGGATAATATATAATCGTAAGGGATGTTTTTGTGTTTGGTATTCCACATCAACTTTAAGGAAGCTTAGTACTTTATGTGGTTTTCCATCTGCGGTGTTTACGCTTGAAGTGATACTTCGAAATTTTGGATGTTTAGAAAAATCTTCACGAGCTAATCCTGAACCCACGCAACTTACGTTGGCTCCGGTATCCAGAAGACCAAATTATGTTTTATTTAAAAAATGCACTTGTGCGTAAAAGCGCTGATCATTATTATTAAATATGGATGAAACAAGTAATCATTTCGTATGACGAAGTGTTTTAAAAAAATTTCGTATTCTTAAAGTTGAACGCTTTGGTTTGGATTTAATATCATCTTCCGGGAATTCGTTAAAGATCCGATTCCTTGTTTGTTGATATTTAAGTAGACGTTCATGATATGTTGAGCGGGGAAAAATTATCTTATCAATCTCTTCATAAAATGGTTCTCGTTTTAAAATTTTAATTTGATTAATATTTTCTGAACCATATGGTTTTGTTTCATTTTCAAAAATTTTTTTTGCGAATCACTCTCTGTTTTGATTTTAAGTGAGCTAGCCAGCAATTGAGAGTTTAGAACATTATCAGAAATTATTTTGGAGGTATTCGGTTGTTGGTGAATACCCCCTTGGCCAAGTTTTCCGACTTTTTTGGCGTACAAATAAGGTACTGAGGTTTATAAACGTTAGGCAAACCACAGCCGTAACAGAAAATTTTTCTCTCTCTTACACAATCCTCCCAATGGTGACCTTCCTCGTGGCAGTTCCAGCACTTAGGCTTGGATATTTCAGTGGAATGTTGATGGAGCGCTGCTATAACGCAATCAGCCTTCGAATCAAGGGTACGATTTTTCGAAGAGGTTGCAATCTGTTCGATCTCAGAAATATTCTATTTAAATGTTAAATTGTTGTTTGAATTGGTTTTTTGTTGCGGTCGTCGGAACGATTCCTCTGCCAATAAATTTTCTCGCATTTCACACAGTTTTCTTAAATGTGCCATTGAACGTATGGGAATGTGAAGAAGCTCATGGCGAATATCCGGTCGAAGATTTCGAGTAATGACCTCTATGAGATCTTCTTCTGGCATAGGTTCTGTGAGCCTATCCACAATTAAGGTAACCGCATCGTAAAAGATTTCGAATTGCTCATTTGGTTTTTGTTTGCGGTTGCGTAACTGTTCACGAATATCGTAGTTGGAGCGATAATCCTGAAACTGGTAACGCAATGCCGCGCAAAACTCTGTCCAAGTAATGGAGGATACCTCTTTATGATATATCCAAAACCAGTCACGAGCTTTACCTATCAACATGATGTGAAGATTTTTACAAAGCGATGAGAAATCATTATTTAGACTATCGGCAGTCAAGGCTCGAGCTCTGTAAATAAACTCATTTACAGTTAAACCTTTAGAAGAGCCGTCAAATTTAAGATTCCAGTTTTGGATAATACTGGTTATTTTATCCGAAGATAAATTTGAATGGTTGCTAACCAACATACTTGGTGTTGTTCGTACATCTGCCTGTGATCTACTATTCTGATGTTGGTTTTGTGAATTCCCTAAACTATTTTGATTATTTATATTGGAATTTAAATCCATATTTACTTGACTTAAGCGCAATGCGACAAGCCTTTGTACGCTTTGCTCAATAATTTGACTAATTTGATCATAATCAATCGCAGCATTTGAATTAACACGCTCGTCTATATTTTCCATATTCAGACTATTGGGCGCGTTAGTATCAACAAATTCGGTGTCCGGATTAGATCTTATAGAGTCGCGTGCTGGTGAGCAAGCATGGTACTGAAATTAAAGGCATAGAAATATTTGAATTTTCATGTGATTTTTCAATAAACAAATCTTGACTTTTTGAAGCATTTGAAGAAGTGTATTGTCGAGTACCATGTCTTTTAGGAGTGGCTCCTCTACCGCGTCCTCTATTAGCCAATGAACGTGTGCTTGACTTATCTTTATCGAACTTCAAAAATTTCAAATCACTAATGTGAGTCAACTTTTTAAAAAGAGGGCACTCGTGGTTGTCTTTCAACCAACTTTCAATGCACGGTTTGTGAAAAGAGTGGTTACACGGAGTAACAAGAACTTCTTGATTATTTAAAAATGGTTGTAAGCAAATTGTGCAATGTAACTCGCTATTTGTTTGAGGTATTTTAGATATATCCTCATTGCTATGTGCAACAGACATTTTAATAAATTTAAAAAAAATTTTTTTTTTTTTTAAAGATATCGGCTTATTTGCTTTCCTTATCTTGGTGGAATTTTGCTAAGGGATGAAATAATATAAAGTTGGTGTTAATTTATTGAGCTAAATCGCATTTTGAGCTATTGAATCTACAATTTAAAGCTGAAGGATACTATTTGGGTATTTGAAAATTTTATTACCCACCGACGAAATAATTGGACAACTTGTGCAGCTAGAAATGCAACAAATTGTATTTCACAAATATTTAGTGGACACAAGAATCTTTTAGCTTAATACACGATTATCCAGAAAGGATCTATAAACATTAAATTAAAAAAATTAAGGAATCGAATTTATATATAAACAAAAGGGAGAAAAGTATTTCGAACTAGTCTACTTGTCTGCCCCACGTTGGGCGCCAATTTATTTGTAATGCAGGGTTGACATTTTATCAGTTTTTTAACATCTAACGAATTTGCTGGAGTGATAATGACTAGTTTGGGACCCATCAATACGGCTACACAACGGTCTATGGGGAGGTTCGTTGTCACTTCGTTGTCCAGGCACCACTACAAAAATTAATTATATAGAGTCCCTATATAAGAGATAAAAAAAAATGTGAACGAAAAAAAAAATGCGGTAACTATTTAATTGATATCGAATTAACTCCTTAATATACACCAACAGTATCGTTTAGATCGAAGTTACGATACCTGTTCTTTTACCCACCCAACCATTGATCTATTATTTTTGAAAATGATTTAATAAATCCCTTAAAGCAACTATTTCATCCCTCAACCACCAAAGGAAAAAGCAAAATTTTCTACTTAGCCATAATTAACAAAATGTTATTTAATCAAAAAAAATTTGTAGTTCAAACGTGGTAATATAATCATTATGATGGATTACAAATATTATTTAGCCAAATATATTTCATTTTTGTGTACGATAAAAATAGTATTTATATCTTATTTAAATTTTAATAAAATTGAAAAAAAAAAACAAAAGAAAATACTAGCTGACAATTAAGATATTTTTTTTTTTGTTGTATTTGTTTTTCAAAACTTTTCTTATGTGCATGAATTAATTAATTAAATTAAATGTTAACATACGAGCAATAAAAAAAATTAATAATATCGTATAAACTTAATAAATTTGATTGAATTAATAATCTTGTTAACTAAAATAACTCTTAAGTATGTAACATAGTGTATAGAAGAATTTGTAAAGTTCAATGAACTTTAAGCAAAATCCTTATGTAAAAGTTTTTACTTTCTTTGTTTTAATTATATATAAAGAAACGTCAAAACTATGAGAGCGTGCAAACTACTGTCGTAGGTCAGTTGTAGCGTAGGTAACTAATAAAAAATGGAGAGTTGCGCTCAGAGCAAAGCTTGTGTTTTTAGTCGAGTTCCAAACCTAGCCCTCTTCAACTGATCTTCGATTAGATACACAATAAATTATTAATAAGGGTTTTGTTGTGTTGTTTTTTTTATTATATTGTTTTTTGTAGACTTTAACTAGTATGATGTAATGGCATAGCGTGTTTTTTTTTTTCTTTTAGGTATGAATATGAATATGAATATGTACTTACAGTCGTATGCAGCTGCTCGTAGAAAGGCCCTTCGAAGAGTAGATGAATCGACGATTTATATGTGGTTTCTTGTAGAACATTTTTTTGTAAACTATCTTTTAATAAGACTGCTAAATTAATTATGTACCTTCATTTATCTTTGCGCTTTATAAAGTCGAAACTATTTCAATCAATTAAATTAAAATAGAATAATGAACTTATTAAAGAACTTAATTAATGCACTTTTTAACACTTTCTACATACAGTGTTTTTTTGTGTTATTTTTCTTTTGTTTTCTTTAATTAATTTTTTTAGCTTTATGAAAATTTAATGCTGCTTTTTTATGTTTTTTTTTTTAACAAGAATTTTGTAACGAATTTTGTATAGAATTTAATATAAAAGTTGCACTCAGATTTCCGTTTTTATACTAGTAGAAGTGATTGATTGGCTTCTACGTGCCAAAACCAAGCTTATGGCTAGTAACTATGAGTGGAAACCAGTTTTTCTTCTTTCTTTTACTCCAAAGAACTTGCAGTGGGGCAAAGAGATTTCTTTTGGTGCCACAAAAGAGAATCTTTGGCTTAAGTAAAATACTTAAGTATTTTATTTCGAGTCCTGGCACGGGTATAAGCGGATTATGAAAAAATCTTTTATATCAATCAATTCAATTATATTAACTATTTTATCGATTGATATATATTTTTTTTAAATGGATTTTAAAGAGTTTTCAAGATTTTAAATTTTTTTTCATTTCAATTAATTTTCCTTATTTTTGCCGTTCTGTGCATCCACACTCCATCTCGCCGGAAAAAAAAGATTTAATACGTTTTTCTGATAGCAAAGCTCGGCTTAAGGCTTTTAGTACCAACTGAGAAAAATATTATTAAACAGTTGGTAAGAAACGTACAGGAATTCTGTATGTAAATGTTCGGATTAAGGGATGAATTCAAGGAGAAAAAAAGTTTTTAAAATTTTCATGTAAAAATATTTAACATGAAGAAATGAATTCGAGAAAATATATTTTCAATACAAAAAATAATAAAATGTAACCACAAAATTTTGGAAATTAAATATTTTTTCTTTTTGATTGTATTTGCGTGTTTAGTTTAAATTGGCTGAAATTATCGCAAAATTAAAGTTCTAATTTTTCAAAATTAACAATTTTGTTGTAAGTTCTGGTGTTTGCCAAGTTGTTCATTACAAACCGGGTAAGATTCTCTTTTTAGTGGTATCTTAGCAGGAGATTTGTGGTTTAACCTGGTCGAATATCTTTAGCACTATACGTTCCAATAAGCCTTCCTTGCAAATCTTCAAGCAAATAATAACTTTGGCCAGTTTTTTCTCGAATTCGAGCTTTTAGAAACGCTGGACTGAGTTTTGCATTGAAATTTTTAGTAAAGCTGCTCTGCGCGAAATTTCTCCGAAAAACTTCTTGGCCTGTTTTGTATACAGACCTTAAATTATATTGTTTTTCATTACGGTCATAAGCTTGGCGAATAGTTTTAAATATGTCTTTTCGCAAAAGTGAAAGATAGTCATCGCGACTAACTTCTATCAATGGTTCTTCTAAAAGATTAAGGTTTTTTATCAACTCATAAGTTGATCCGTGAGTTACCATATTAAAACCGTACAACGCATGATATGGAGAAAATTTTGTTGCTTGATGAATAGAATTTCTCAACGCGCACGATATTTGGGTAAGGTTTTCATCCCATTCAGAATGATCCTTTTTTATGTAGGCTCGAATTGCGGCTAAGAGAGAGCGGTTAACTCGCTCGGACGCGTTGGCCTGCGGCGAATATAAGGCAGTAAAAATATGTTTGATCCCTAGCTGGGTTAAAAAAGCTTCAAAATCATTTGACTTGAATTGAACACCACTGTCTGAAATTATGGTTTCTGGCACTCCATAGAGGTGAAAAATATTTTTTAATAAAAATTCTTGAATTAAGAATGAAGTAAATTTTTTTAATAGGCAAAGCCAATGGTATTTCGAAAAGTGGACAACTACTATGAGAAGACCTATAAAACCTTTCTTGTTTCGTGGATACGGACCAAGAAGATCTATATATAAGCGCTGGAATGGTCGATAGGAGACAGCTTGCTTACCCATAGGGGCACGAAGTGTTGTGTTAGGTGCTTTTGTACTCTTACAAACGTCACATTTTCGAACGTAGTCTCTCACATCCTTGACCATTCCAGGCCAAAAGAAGTTTCGACGCAACAAATCTAGGGTTTTACCTGTACCTCCGTGAGATGCAATTACCGAATCGTGAGCACGCGAAATGACAATGGAACGCATTTTCTCAGGAATCCAAAGTTTCCAAGAGTGCAACTCTTGCGTTTCATCACCGGTAGCATGTTCTGTTCGTTTATAAACAAATTTATCGAGGATTTGAAAATCTGGGAGTTTGGTTGAGTTTTGCAAAATCTTGTGTTTTAATGATTCATAATCCGGGTCGGAAAAATGAGATGACTGCCAGTCTATTTCCGGACCAACCTGCTCAAGAGATAAGATTTCATCAGCATGAATTCTCGATAAAGCATCAGGAACGATGTGCTCTTTACCCTTCCTGTGACTAATCGAAAATTTATATCCTTGGAGTTTGATGGCCCAGCGCGCAAGTCGGCCACTGAGTTTTGGTTGCCTCATTAACCAGAGCAGGCTGGAATGGTCTGTAACTACCTCAAACTCTTGGAGTTCAACATAACTAATAAATTTTTCGATTGCCTCCAAGGCAGCTAAACATACGCGCTCGGTGACGCAATAATTGCGTTGAGCCGAATTCAATTTGCGAGACATAAACGCGATGGGTTTTTCCTCTTCATCATTGTTCTTCTGCACAAGAACTGCGCCAATTCCAAAATCACTCGCATCACAATGGATATAAAGCTTTTGAGAAAAATCAGGGTTTGCGAGTACCGGTGCAGTAGTAAGCAACTGCTTTAATTTTTCAAAAGCTGCATTTGCTTCTTCTGTCCATACAAACTTTTTTTGGTCGACAAAGTGTCAGTTATGGGGAAAGTAACCTCAGAAAAATTGTGAATAAATCTGCGGTACCATCCTGCTAGACCCATAAATCCACGAACTTGTTTAAGGGATTTTGGAACCGGCCATGACACAATAGAGCTGATTTTTTCAGGGTCTGCTAAAACTCCACCGTTCCCTATAACAAAACCGAGGTACTTAGTTTCTGTAACGCAGAAGCTACTCTTCTTAATGTTTAGTGTCAGATTAGCTTCCCTAAAACGGTTCGCAATTTTTATTAAAATTTTTATATGAGTTTGAAAATCTTTAGACACAATGCACATATCGTCTAGATAACCAAACACGCAGTGACTTAATGCAGGCGGAATAAGCTGATCCATTAAGCGGCACATTGTGGACGGCGCATTGCACAGCCCAAAAGGCATTACTTTAAAATGATAAAGAGGCCGTCCAGGTATTGAAAAAGCGGTTATATGTTTTGATTTTTCGGTCAAGCCGATTTGCCAGTAGCCATCTTTTAAATCCAATTTTGTTATTATGTTTGCTTTTGGTAAGCGGGAAAATATTCCTTCTATACTTTGTATAGGGTAAGCATCTTTTAATGTCACGCTGTTGAGTTTTCGTGCATTAAGACACAGTCTGACCTTTCCAGGTTTGATAACAAGTCGCATTGGCGAACACCAAGCACTCGATGACTTTTCAATCACCCCCAACGCGAGCATCCGATCAACTTCTTCAAAAATTAATTTCTCAACGGCAGGTGAGACAGGATAACCACGCTGCTTAATCGGTTTTCCGTCGCCAACATCAATATCATGTTCTATGACTTGTGTCCTGCCTAAACCTTCGGTTTCAAAATTGGGAAAAAGGATCGTAACAGCAGCAAGCTGTTGCTTTTCAGAAGTGGTCAAATTAAACACTCTATCCGTGGAATCTGATATTTGCAAATTGTCTGAAATATTAATGGAACTTATTACGTTTGGAGCCAGATTAAAGATACGCCAAAAATCTATTCCTAGAATCAAATTTTGAGTTATTGAAAGGATAATATATAATCGTAAGGGATGTTTTTGTGTTTGGTATTCCACATCAACTTTAAGGAAGCTTAGTACTTTATGTGGTTTTCCATCTGCGGTGTTTACGCTTGAAGTGATACTTCGAAATTTTGGATGTTTAGAAAAATCTTCACGAGCTAATCCTGAACCCACGCAACTTACGTTGGCTCCGGTATCCAGAAGACCAAATTATGTTTTATTTAAAAAATGCACTTGTGCGTAAAAGCGCTGATCATTATTATTAAATATGGATGAAACAAGTAATCATTTCGTATGACGAAGTGTTTTAAAAAAATTTCGTATTCTTAAAGTTGAACGCTTTGGTTTGGATTTAATATCATCTTCCGGGAATTCGTTAAAGATCCGATTCCTTGTTTGTTGATATTTAAGTAGACGTTCATGATATGTTGAGCGGGGAAAAATTATCTTATCAATCTCTTCATAAAATGGTTCTCGTTTTAAAATTTTAATTTGATTAATATTTTCTGAACCATATGGTTTTGTTTCATTTTCAAAAATTTTTTTTGCGAATCACTCTCTGTTTTGATTTTAAGTGAGCTAGCCAGCAATTGAGAGTTTAGAACATTATCAGAAATTATTTTGGAGGTATTCGGTTGTTGGTGAATACCCCCTTGGCCAAGTTTTCCGACTTTTTTGGCGTACAAATAAGGTACTGAGGTTTATAAACGTTAGGCAAACCACAGCCGTAACAGAAAATTTTTCTCTCTCTTACACAATCCTCCCAATGGTGACCTTCCTCGTGGCAGTTCCAGCACTTAGGCTTGGATATTTCAGTGGAATGTTGATGGAGCGCTGCTATAACGCAATCAGCCTTCGAATCAAGGGTACGATTTTTCGAAGAGGTTGCAATCTGTTCGATCTCAGAAATATTCTATTTAAATGTTAAATTGTTGTTTGAATTGGTTTTTTGTTGCGGTCGTCGGAACGATTCCTCTGCCAATAAATTTTCTCGCATTTCACACAGTTTTCTTAAATGTGCCATTGAACGTATGGGAATGTGAAGAAGCTCATGGCGAATATCCGGTCGAAGATTTCGAGTAATGACCTCTATGAGATCTTCTTCTGGCATAGGTTCTGTGAGCCTATCCACAATTAAGGTAACCGCATCGTAAAAGATTTCGAATTGCTCATTTGGTTTTTGTTTGCGGTTGCGTAACTGTTCACGAATATCGTAGTTGGAGCGATAATCCTGAAACTGGTAACGCAATGCCGCGCAAAACTCTGTCCAAGTAATGGAGGATACCTCTTTATGATATATCCAAAACCAGTCACGAGCTTTACCTATCAACATGATGTGAAGATTTTTACAAAGCGATGAGAAATCATTATTTAGACTATCGGCAGTCAAGGCTCGAGCTCTGTAAATAAACTCATTTACAGTTAAACCTTTAGAAGAGCCGTCAAATTTAAGATTCCAGTTTTGGATAATACTGGTTATTTTATCCGAAGATAAATTTGAATGGTTGCTAACCAACATACTTGGTGTTGTTCGTACATCTGCCTGTGATCTACTATTCTGATGTTGGTTTTGTGAATTCCCTAAACTATTTTGATTATTTATATTGGAATTTAAATCCATATTTACTTGACTTAAGCGCAATGCGACAAGCCTTTGTACGCTTTGCTCAATAATTTGACTAATTTGATCATAATCAATCGCAGCATTTGAATTAACACGCTCGTCTATATTTTCCATATTCAGACTATTGGGCGCGTTAGTATCAACAAATTCGGTGTCCGGATTAGATCTTATAGAGTCGCGTGCTGGTGAGCAAGCATGGTACTGAAATTAAAGGCATAGAAATATTTGAATTTTCATGTGATTTTTCAATAAACAAATCTTGACTTTTTGAAGCATTTGAAGAAGTGTATTGTCGAGTACCATGTCTTTTAGGAGTGGCTCCTCTACCGCGTCCTCTATTAGCCAATGAACGTGTGCTTGACTTATCTTTATCGAACTTCAAAAATTTCAAATCACTAATGTGAGTCAACTTTTTAAAAAGAGGGCACTCGTGGTTGTCTTTCAACCAACTTTCAATGCACGGTTTGTGAAAAGAGTGGTTACACGGAGTAACAAGAACTTCTTGATTATTTAAAAATGGTTGTAAGCAAATTGTGCAATGTAACTCGCTATTTGTTTGAGGTATTTTAGATATATCCTCATTGCTATGTGCAACAGACATTTTAATAAATTTAAAAAAAATTTTGTTTTTTTTTAAAGATATCGGCTTATTTGCTTTCCTTATCTTGGTGGAATTTTGCTAAGGGATGAAATAATATAAAGTTGGTGTTAATTTATTGAGCTAAATCGCATTTTGAGCTATTGAATCTACAATTTAAAGCTGAAGGATACTATTTGGGTATTTGAAAATTTTATTACCCACCGACGAAATAATTGGACAACTTGTGCAGCTAGAAATGCAACAAATTGTATTTCACAAATATTTAGTGGACACAAGAATCTTTTAGCTTAATACACGATTATCCAGAAAGGATCTATAAACATTAAATTAAAAAAATTAAGGAATCGAATTTATATATAAACAAAAGGGAGAAAAGTATTTCGAACTAGTCTACTTGTCTGCCCCACGTTGGGCGCCAATTTATTTGTAATGCAGGGTTGACATTTTATCAGTTTTTTAACATCTAACGAATTTGCTGGAGTGATAATGACTAGTTTGGGACCCATCAATACGGCTACACAACGGTCTATGGGGAGGTTCGTTGTCACTTCGTTGTCCAGGCACCACTACAAAAATTAATTATATAGAGTCCCTATATAAGAGATAAAAAAAAATGTGAACGAAAAAAAAAATGCGGTAACTATTTAATTGATATCGAATTAACTCCTTAATATACACCAACAGTATCGTTTAGATCGAAGTTACGATACCTGTTCTTTTACCCACCCAACCATTGATCTATTATTTTTGAAAATGATTTAATAAATCCCTTAAAGCAACTATTTCATCCCTCAACCACCAAAGGAAAAAGCAAAATTTTCTACTTAGCCATAATTAACAAAATGTTATTTAATCAAAAAAAATTTGTAGTTCAAACGTGGTAATATAATCATTATGATGGATTACAAATATTATTTAGCCAAATATATTTCATTTTTGTGTACGATAAAAATAGTATTTATATCTTATTTAAATTTTAATAAAATTGAAAAAAAAAAAAACAAAAGAAAATACTAGCTGACAATTAAGATATTTTTTTTTTTGTTGTATTTGTTTTTCAAAACTTTTCTTATGTGCATGAATTAATTAATTAAATTAAATGTTAACATACGAGCAATAAAAAAAATTAATAATATCGTATAAACTTAATAAATTTGATTGAATTAATAATCTTGTTAACTAAAATAACTCTTAAGTATGTAACATAGTGTATAGAAGAATTTGTAAAGTTCAATGAACTTTAAGCAAAATCCTTATGTAAAAGTTTTTACTTTCTTTGTTTTAATTATATATAAAGAAACGTCAAAACTATGAGAGCGTGCAAACTACTGTCGTAGGTCAGTTGTAGCGTAGGTAACTAATAAAAAATGGAGAGTTGCGCTCAGAGCAAAGCTTGTGTTTTTAGTCGAGTTCCAAACCTAGCCCTCTTCAACTGATCTTCGATTAGATACACAATAAATTATTAATAAGGGTTTTGTTGTGTTGTTTTTTTTATTATATTGTTTTTTGTAGACTTTAACTAGTATGATGTAATGGCATAGCGTGTTTTTTTTTTTCTTTTAGGTATGAATATGAATATGTACTTACAGTCGTATGCAGCTGCTCGTAGAAAGGCCCTTCGAAGAGTAGATGAATCGACGATTTATATGTGGTTTCTTGTAGAACATTTTTTTGTAAACTATCTTTTAATAAGACTGCTAAATTAATTATGTACCTTCATTTATCTTTGCGCTTTATAAAGTCGAAACTATTTCAATCAATTAAATTAAAATAGAATAATGAACTTATTTAAGAACTTAATTAATGCACTTTTTAACACTTTCTACAGACAGTGTTTTTTTGTGTTATTTTTTCTTTTGTTTTCTATAATTAATTTTTTTAGCTTTATGAAAATTTAATGCTGCTTTTTTATGATTTTTTTTTTAACAAGAATTTTGTAACGAATTTTGTATAGAATTTTATATACAAGTTGCACTCAGATTTCCGTTTTTATACTAGTAGAAGTGATTGATTGGCTTCTACGTGCCAAAACCATGCGTTTTTGGTGACTGAAAGCTTATGGCTAGCAACTATGAGTGGGAACCAATTTTTCTTCTTTCTTTTACTCCAAAGAACTTGCAGTGGGGCAAAGAGATTTCTTTTGGTGCCACAAAAGAGAATCTTTGGCTTAAGTAAAATACTTAAGTATTTTATTTCGAGTCCTGGCACGGGTATAAGCGGATTATGAAAAAAAATCTTTTATATCAATCAATTCAATTATATTAACTATTTTATCGATTGATATATATTTTTTTTAATGAATTTTAAAGATTTTTCAAGATTTTAAATTTTTTTCATTTCAATTAATTTTCCTTATTTTTGCCGTTCTGTGCATCCACACTCAGAAAGATCTCGCCGGAAAAAAAAGATTTAATACGTTTTTCTGATAGCAAAGCTCGGCTTAAGGCTTTTAGTACCAACTGAGAAAAATATTATTAAACAGTTGGTAAGAAACGTACAGGATTTCTGTATGTAAATGTTCGGATTTAGGGATGAATTCAAGGAGACAAAAAGTTTTTAAAATTTTCATGTAAAAATATTTAACATGAAGAAATGAATTCGAGAAAATATTTTCAATACAAAAAATAATAAAATGTAACCACAAAATTTTGGAAATTAAATATTTTTTCTTTTTGATTGTATTTGCGTGTTTAGTTTGAATTGGCTGAAATTATCGCAAAATTAAAGTTCTAATTTTTCAAAATTAACAATTTTGTTGTAAGTTCTGGTGTTTGCCAAGTTGTTCATTACAAATTGTAAGACTTTTCTTATAATTTTGTATGAAAAAATTTAAAAAAAGCTTGTAAGGAATTATCTTCGAGTGGACCGAAGTTAAAATACCCCCACGGACGACGATTTTTCCAAATTTCATACCTTAAGTTTATATTAATTGTGAAAGGTTTTGTGCAAAATTTGAAGTCATTACATTAATTTTTGTGGAATTGAAAGAGATTTTACTATTTTGGTGAACACACTTTGTATGGGAGGTAGACGTGATTTTCATCCAACTTTTACAAATTTTATACTAAAAATGCATATTAAAGGTTAAAGCTTATGTGCAAAATTTTAAGTCATTAGATTAGTTTTTGTGGAATTGAAAGAGATTTTACCGTTTTGGGTAAGTCACTTTGTAAGGGAGGTAGGTGTGGTTTCCATTCCATTTTTACAAATTTCATAATCAAAGCTTAT
Organism: Dichetophora obliterata; assembly: GCA_963920525.1. Classification (NCBI taxonomy): domain Eukaryota; kingdom Metazoa; phylum Arthropoda; class Insecta; order Diptera; family Sciomyzidae; genus Dichetophora; species Dichetophora obliterata. The sequence goes on along the minus strand of OY986440.1, from coordinate 15,714,369 downwards.
ATTAAAGACACTTGCACACAAAATTTGAAGTCATTATATTAATTTTTGTGGATTTTAAAGAGGTTTTACCGTTTTGGTTAAGTCATTTTGTATGGGAGGTAGGCGTGGTTTTCACCCGATTTGGCTCGTTTTCGAACTTGATCTCCATTTTTGAATAAAAAGCTTATATGTTGAATTCCGTTATGATAGCTAAAAAATTACGGCTGTTATCGTGACCACAGACGGACATGGCTAAATCGACTCGGGAGGTAATGCTGATCATGAATATATATACTTTTCTACACCGGCCACTCCTCCTTATCGGCGTTACAAACGGAGTGACAAAGTTAATATACCCCTATTACGTTTTCTAAACGTGGGGGTATAAAAATATTTAAATACTAGCAGTATTAAGGGGTTGCTGATTTCGAATCTGATGCTAGAACTGCAAACAGTTTTTTTGACACTAGGGTGGGCCCTTAACATGTGTTTTTATTTTTGTTTTATATTTTTTGTATATATGCTAGCTGTATAAGGGGTCGCTGATTTCAAACCTGATGTTAAAATTTCAAAAAGGTTTTGACACCAGGGTGGACCATGAAAATGTGTTTTTTTTATACTCTTTGTGTATGTGCTGGCAGAATTAAGGGGTCGATGATTTCGAACTTGATGTAAGAATTTCAAAAAGTTTTTCGACACTTTATACTCGCTTTATACTCTTTGTAGATGTGCTGGTTTTTTTTGACACTAGGGTGGACCCTAAACATGTGTTTTTTATATATTTTGCATATATGCTAGCAGTATAAGGGGTCGCTGATTTCGAACCTGATGTTACAATTTCAAATAGTTTTTTTGAGAATAGGGTGTACCCTGAAAATATGTGTTTTTATATATACTTTGTATACATATATGCTGACAGTAAGAAGGGGTCGCTGATTTCAAACTTGATATAAGAATTTAGAAAAATTGTTGACACTAGGGTGGACCCTAAAAACGTGTTTTTTGTTTCTTTATACTCTTTGAGTATGTGTTGGCAGTATTAAGTTGTCACTGATTTCTAATCTTGTGCTAGAATTTAAAAAAACGTTTTGACACTAGGGTGGACGCCAAAAATTTGTCATTGTCTAAACGCTTTGACGATGTTTTGTATACGCTAGAATTTAAAAAAAATTTTGACACTAAAAATTTGTTTTTTGCTTTATACTCTTTTCAAATGCGTTAGTCGCTGATTTCGAATCTGATGTTAGAATTTCACAAAATTTTTTTATGCCTCTAGGGTGGACTCAAAAAAGTTTTGTTTTGGTTTAAACTCTTTGTGTAATTCTAATTTTGTGTTAGAATTTAAAAAAATTTTTGACACTAGGGTGGACGCCAAAAATTTGTCGTTGCTTATACGTTTTGTACGTGCTTTGTATACGCTAAAATTTAAAAATGTGTTTAACACTAGGGTGGACATTAAAAATTTGTTTTTTTGTTTTATATTCTTAAGTAAGTCCAGTTATCAATTCAAGCTCCATACTAGGAACATGATGAATGTTCAATGCTCAACGCCTTGTTGAGTCAAAACACTAACATCGTTGGATGCATCTCATGAGAATTTTACATCTTAATTTTTCATAAATAAATCTTGTTTTCCTTAATATTAAATTAAACTTATTGATCTTTTTGTTCATTTACATAATTTGCCGTTACCTCTCTGCAGACAATGGCAAATATCAGAGAAGTAAACCGCCATCTAAAGCTTCATGAGAAGATAAGCCGTTCGGAGTTGGAATAAAACTCGTAGGTCTAGTTCTTGATCATTGAATAAAACGCATAACACGCACAATTGATCAACCAAACCACTTTTTTATATTATTCACTTACGCTATAATTCAGAGGAAGAAATTTGAAAACATGCACATTTATTTAAACTATGAGATATGAAGTGTTTTTAACATTTTTCTTTATTTACAGTAGTATCGATCTTTCCTTATTGATTAAATATTGTTTTTTTCTCTTTTCATTACAGATTTCCAGCTACATTCGAGCAACTGTTACAGAATGCTGAAATTGTGATCCAAATGTACCTTTATTGACTAAGCCAATGATGTCTAGATACACATACACACACGCATACATATGTTTAAGTATCTATCTAAGTTTGTTGATGCGAATGTCGTTGGATGTGTCGTCGACTTAATAAAATGAAATTAAAACGAGCTCAACACAAAAACAAAACAAAATATTTAAAATGCGTTTAAAAAAGCATAAACTTTTGATCTACATACATAATCGATAACTAATCGTCTGCCTTCAATATTATGAAATCCAAACATAATTCCCGAGAAAAAAAGGGAAAACCGATTGTATCAACGAATTACCTTTAAGTGATTGCAATTTAAAAAGTTTACTAATATTGAATATACAAACACACACGCACGCACCCACAAACACACACTCACACAGAGAAGCGCGTCAAGTAAAATTCTTAATTAATAATTTTAAATAAAATTAAAAAAAGCAAACATAGAAATAGCATAAATGTAATTGTTAATAAAACGGTAACAAAACCAATATTTCCTACAAATGCCCAAATACAAAGAAGATAAAGCGTGTTGAAATACAGTTTTGCAGAAACAAGAAAAAAACAAAACCAGCAGCAACACAGAGACTTCTTAAAATAATGCACAAACACTTAAAATAATTATAAATTTCTTGAGCGTGCTTACAACAAAATATCCTGTAAGGATAGAAAACATTACAAATAAAACTAACTAAAACCAAAGATAAAAATTAGTGCCTATTAAAAAAGAAAACCCAAAATGACGATATGTTTTAGTAATACAACAAAGTAAAAAAAAAAAAAAAAACAAAAACAAACCAAATGCAACATAATTTTTTTAAATTCATCAAATATATTATAAATTTTAAAATTTACTACATATACATATACATTAGTACAGACGTAAAAAAAAATACGCAATTGTTTACAAACAAAAAAGAGTTGTTTGTTACTTGAAAATAAACATACCATGAAGTTACAAGTTATTAGTTACATAAGTATATATATATAACTAAACATTTACATAAGTTCAAAGTTAAATGGTTTGATCTTCAAATGAACTACTAATTTAAGGATTGCCAGGATTGAATTTTTATCGTGACCAAGGCGTGTGCGACCCAACTTCGATAGCACAAAAAAGGATCACGCATAAGTTTCAATTGTGAAATTCGAACGAAAACATATAACGGATTAATGTGAGTAACCAAAAACATATTTTAATATTAAAATATACTATATTATTTTGTTGTCTATCCGATCGATTTCTATGTCAAATTCTAAGAAAAAAAAAATAGCAAGAGCATACTACTGCCATAAGGCAGTACATTTATTTGTCCCTTAATATTGTTCAAAGAATTATGTGCCAGTTAAGTGAGGTTTTAGGCCAAAGCAGTTAAAATTAAGGCATATTTAAGAAGATATTATCTAAATAAGTTTATTACATTTACAAACAGAAAATGAGTTTTATTACGATAGATTATTTCTAGGCATGTGCGAGTAGCTTTGAGTTCGAGTCGAGTCGAGTAGTGCAACTCGCCTCGATTTTCGATTCGAGTAACTCGGTATTTCAATTAACTCAAAATTACGAGTTACTCGAGAAATTATCGAGTAACTCGTGATATTTTCGAATTACTCGTAAATTTTCGAGTATTTTTCTACTCAATGCTTGTTTTTTTTATTCCATGTTCTCAACTTCACTCTCTCAACAGGGCTGCCACTTCTCTTAGAATACTTATTATATTGTAAAGATAAGTTGGGTTGAAGGAAACTATTTTTTCCCTAGGAATATATTATGTCAAGTAGTCAAAATAAGAAGAGAGAAATAAAGATTCATACAACTACATTTGTGTAAATGAATTTTATCATAATTTTCCATTGCTGAATTGACCATACAAATGAAGTAACAATCTATAAACTTTGTTTGTGCTAAAAAATATGACCGTTTCTCATTCACAAAATCGAGTGAATGAAAATCGAATCGTTTCAATTTTCATGGGCCTCATGGGTGTATCTAAATTCATCAATTAAATTTCACTGCTATTGTTACACTTTACAAAAATATACTAAAACAAACTTGAACAACATTTACCCTGTGACGCTTTTACTAAAATTAAATCCTTTAAAATTTCAAGTTCCCAATTTTTTGAATGAAGGGAAAAATTTAAAGATGAGTGAAATCTGAATATATTCGTCAGTTAAAAACAGTGTTTTTAGTGAAACATGGCAACTCTGATCAAAAAGAACTGAGTTACGTTATTCTATTCAATGAGTCGTTTTATAGTTAACCTTGAACGCACCATACAGTGTGTCAAAAATGCAGATGCAGAAGATAAATTAAATACGTGTATAAAGCTTATGTGAATTAAAAGTTAATTGTACTTTTAATGTTAATTCAAAAGAGAAAACTTAACCCAAAATTTTCATGCTTTTCATTATATGTATATTACTTCGAAACACTTTGAAGGTTCATATCTATATATATAAAATAGGATGTGTGTATGTATGTAACGTATGGACTCCAAAACGGCTGGGCCGATTTTGATGAAATTTTCAGGTAATGTTCATCTTGGTACGGTGGGTAACATAGGCTATATTTGGACCCGATAGGTGGCGCTGAGGTGGACTTATATCGAAAATTTGAATTTATGGACCAATTTAACTGAAATTCAGAATGTATGTTTGTTTGATCATAAGAAAATAATTTGTGTATAAATGGACACGGTAGGTGGCGCTGAGGTGGACTTATTTCGAAAATTCGATGGCGTGAAAAATATATAAATACTTTTAATTTTATTTTATAACGAGGGGAGTAGCGAAGCACACCGGGTTCAGCTAGTATGTATATAAAAACTAAGTGTAGCTACCTTTGTTTTTTATATTCGATGAAGTTTAATTATTTATAACAATTCCTGAAATATTGTTTTTAACATTGCTTTAAATTTTATTTATATTTATTATGTTGACTTTATATGATTTAAATACAAATTCTAAATGTTTGATAGTTTAAATCATACTTGATTTTAAATACAAATTCTAGTTGTTTGATAGTTTAAAATCGTTTATTGAGCTTAAAGTCAAAGTTAGAACAATGAATTGTTCTAACGAATCTTTCCAAAGAAACAACAACAAAGTTTTTTTTCAATATGAAAAGGAAAAAATAACTAGCTGATCTGATTGCAATTTCTGCCTGGCTAAGGGCATCATCAGAAATCTTTGTGATACCCATGCAAGCGCGCACTAACGCACTGCACCACCGGGGCGATGAGATTTGAAGTGTCAATTTCTCAGTTTTTCTCAATTTCATAATTTCACATTTGTTGTTGTATTTTTGCTTTACTTTAATCTCTATGCTTATGTTATTATATTTAGTCCAACAGCCTGCTGGAATAATTTTATTTATATTATTAGAACTACTTTACCCAATAAATATACGCGATTCTTTAAAGAAACCATTCCACTGTGATCAGGTATGAGCCTCGACTCATGAGTGTTTTAAGCATTTTAACCCAATAGGAAATGGAAACATATTCCCAAAACATGCAATATCGAAATCCATGCATTGGAAGGGGTTCAAGAAGTAACAAAAATGCAAGTCTCTATTCTTGGGTTAAATGGAAAGGTATTTTTAAGTGCAGTTTTGTTTCGTGAAAAAAGAAGTTGTTTATGTCGTATTATTTTATTAAAATTGATAGAATAATAAATATTTTTGGGAAAATTTAAAAAAATAAAAGGATGGACTTCGCTACACACTGAATTTGGTTTTTTTAAAATTTTTTTTTTTACACTTTTTCATATTCTAAGTTCAACTCTGCTGAGTATAAGTGGATGTTGTTTTCCATTTTTAATAAAACAAATGGCTGTAAAATATCAATGAATGTTGGCACTAAAAAATTTGAACACATAAATTTTAAAAATCAATTAAAAAAGTTGTGACCAAGTGCGATTTTTACTAATGGTTCTTGTTGTTTTAATTTTATCGTTTTTCGTCACACTGTGATATTAGAGTACTATCAAAAAATCAAAACAGGACCAAAAAGTATAAATTTTTCTTGCTTTCTTAATTTTAAGTAACATGAAAGTTATACGACCGTTACGTGCGCCACCATTGAAATGCTCATATAGTATACATATTTGGTTTAATCCCCAAGCCTAAAAGTTTAGCCGTGATATTACCTTATTATCTTTACATTTGGACAAATAAAGGCTTATAACAAAAACACCGCTTCAGTACATCACAATATAATACTGCTGATTCGCTTAGATATATTCTGAAATTCCATGCTGTTTTAGTTTCTACTGGGTGTTTCCACTGATGAGTGAAAGCAGTCACACTTATTGAGATCAGTGTTGTGACTGTAACGCAAAGTAATATAATATGGTAGGCAATATTATTTCTTTGTCTCTAAAGCGGTAATATAACTTACTAGCTGAACCCGGTGTGCTTCGCTACTCCCCTCGTTATAAAATAAAATTAAAAGTATTTATATATTTTTCACGCCATCGAATTTTCGAAATAAGTCCACCCCAGCGCCACCTACCGTGTCCATTTATACACAAATTATTTTCTTATGATCAAACAAACATCCATTCTGAATTTCAGTTAAATTGGTCCATAAATTCAAATTTTCGATATAAGTCCACCCCAGCGCCACCTATCGGATCCAAATATAGCCTATGTTACCCACCGTACCAAGATGAACATTACCTGAAAATTTCATCAAAATCGGCCCAGCCGTTTTGGAGTCCATACGTTACATACATACACACATCCTATTTTATATATATAGATTACTCTCAGTGGGAAGTAATAACATCCAGTAATGTTATAACTTTTTGGCTAGTTACTTAATTACAATAAAAAGAAAAACTTAATCGGTTTTTTGTAACGTGTTTTTCTATTTGTTACAATTTTATTCAAAAGGTAATAGTAATAAGTAAGTAATTTTTTTTTGTTTGTTTGATTTTTTGTTGAAGTAATATGCAATATAATATTATTACATTGAGAAGTCGGCAAAATGTAATAAGTAACATGTTACTTTCAATAGTAATATGTCACAACATTGATAGAGGTCAACATTATTAACGGGAACTGAAAAAACTCAAAATTCTCAAAAACCATCGAGTTACTCGAAAAATCGAGTTTTTCAATACGAGTTTCGATTTTCGAGATTCGAAAATTGAGCTACACGCACAGGCCTAATTATTTCCAACCAGCAAACTAGCAAATTATCTATCGCGCCAAACAATCGTTTCGACGAAATCATTTGATAGTTGCTTGCTATACATGAAGTAAGCACAACTATATCACTTAGACGATACTTACAATTGAATGTTATGTAATGTTAAAGTATCGTTAAAATGATATCATCAAACGATTCTCGTCATACATGATGAGATCCTTGGTTTGTGAGCGATATTAACTGCATTATTCTGTACCACATGCACACCAACGATGAGAAAGACACGAGAAGCAATACAATTTTGTATGGAAGAAAATATTGCTTCTCGTGTCGTTCTCATCGTTGGTGTGCATGTTCGTGATACAGAATAATGCAGTAAGTACTTGCATGAAATAATGATACTCATACGCCATGTTGGACCTGCAGCTGAATATAAATATTTGAGTAATAATAGCAAACAACTATATAGTACTAGCTTAAACCCGGTGCGTTGCTGCCACGCCCCCTTGTCCAACGCTCATAAAATGTTGTCAGTTAAACTACATGTGTAAATTGAGGCCGAATACTAAATTCCGAGGCCATGAAACGATTATTTTACCCATAACTTTAAATTGGAAAGAAATGTTTATTGGGTAATTTTTCACATAAATAAGTTTTGGGACTTTACTTTTTTGCAAAAAGCTTAGCCTTCGTACTTAAACAGTTTACCCGGTTAGCCATCAGCTGCCCCGGCTTTGCTATTTTTAAGCCGAGCTTAAGCTGTCAGGACTTCATCATAGTCGAACAGTGGAATCTAGGTGCTTTTATCCGTAATTGGGGCTTCCGGGATATCATCCCTTATAGGCCGGATTGATATCTACGGCGGCCGTAGCCTAGTGGGTAGAATGTGTGGCCCCTAAGCTATAGAACCGCGGTATCCCGGGTTCGATTCCAGCTAAGACAGAAAGTTATTTTGATTGAAATAATTTCTCTGTTTGGCCGTCACCTCTCTGCACAATTGATTAATAGAAGCTAGGTCAAAGTCCTTTCTAGGGCTGAAATGGCCAATTTTTTTTTTTGTTATAGGCGGGATTATTGTTGGCGTCTTCTTTAAGGGCAGGTTCTCATCTGAAGGTCCGAAAACACGGTGATATTCTTGATTTTTTTTTATATAAGGAAGTAAATGAACACCTGAATGAGCTTTTTGACAGTTATTTATTGATTCTTAAAGTATAGGAAAATATTTAATCGATATTTTCATACCGAGCTTCATTAAAACCTGCTCTTAAGCCATGTGAGTGCCACGGTGAGCAAATTTTTTTTTTGCCTATATGATGGTCCAAAATATTAATGTTTAAACTAGGCTCTGACCGTTTGGTATCAAAAATATATTGAATTTGAGGTCGAAAAAAACAAAGTGGCCATTTCGGTCTTTGACCGAGCTCCTTTTTATCAATTGCGATAAATGATGTCGTAATCATATTCCAATAGCTTCAAAAACCAACGCGCTACTCGTGGAATCAGTGGCTTTTTGACTTTAAACTGGAAATTGCTTGACAATCTGTTACAATGGTGAACTTTTTACCGAGAATAAACATGCGAAACCGTTGGCATGCCTCCACCACTGCAAGCACCTCGATCTCATATCCATGATACTTTCGTTCGGCCTCATTTTGCATAACCGGCTGTAATATGCAATCGATTTAAGTGAGCCGTCATCTTCCCGTTGCAGTAAGATTGCACCGATTCCGATACGCATGCATCTGTATGAACTTCATGTTCTTTATCCAATTCATAAACTCCCAGGACTGGTGGTTTACATACAGCTTGAACCAACGTATAAAAAGCATTGTTGTTAAAGGTTTGAACACAAATGGTCGAAAATCGGACTAACAAATTTTATGCCGATTCCGAACGGCTTAAGTTCTTAAGGGAGTTTTTAGGCAAAAGAAGTTAAAATTAAGGCACATTTTATAATAAGTTTTCTAAAAGAGTATATCGACCCATTTGCGCGAAATTGTCGCATGTGCCAATTTTTGGAATTTGACTTTCTGATGCAAATTTGTGCAACACCCCACAACGCATCTCCTGGTAAAATATTGTCGCTGAAATCCTTATATTAAATTAGTTTGATATTGCAAGCTAAAGCACAGAAAAATAGAAAAAAATGCGCTCTTGTAAAATTTGGTTTTTGGCACATACGATAATTTTGCGCAAAGGGGTTGATATGATATATAAAAAAATTTAATTTCCACGTTAATTTTACATCATCAGTTTAAGTAAAAAAAGTTTTTTATTTTTGACATTTCTTTTTTATGTATAAAGGTGGCGCTGAAGTTGTGATGCCTTAAAAAGGTGAAAATTGGGCCAGATCGTCTGAAAAAACAAATAATAAAATGTTTTCAAAAATTTACACTTGAATACAAATCTTTTACCAAAAAAGAATAAAAATATGAAAAATGAAGAAAATTATTAAGCTTAGATTCTTTTTCTTTCTTTAGTTGGCGCTACAACTGCATGTCAGTCTTGGCCTCATCTAAGAATTTGCGTCAGCCATTTCTGTCTTTCGCTTGCTGGCGGTAGTTGGAAATTCCAAGCTTCGTCAGGTTGTCCTCTCCTTGGTCTCTCCAACGAAGATGCGGTCGTCCTCTTCTGCGTTGACCGCTGCTGGGTACCGAATCGAATGTTTTCTTCACTGGAGTATCGTCTTTCATGCGCTGAACATGACCAAGCCAGCGAAGCCGCTCGATTTTAATGCGCTTGACTATGTCGATGTCAGTGTACAGCTCATACAGTTCATCATTCCACCGTATTCGGTACTCGCCATTGACGCAGATTGGTCCGTAGATCTTACGAAGAATCTTTCTCTCGAATGCTTCTAAAGTCTTTTCATCTGAACTGCTCAGCTTCCAGGTTTGTGATGCATTAAGTAGGACGGGCATGATGAGCGATTTATAGAGCGTGATTTTCGGTAGTCGAGAGAGGGCTCTGCTTTTCAATTGCCTACTGAGCCCAAAGTAACACCTGTTGGCAAGAGTTATTCTTCGTTTGATCTCAATGCTGATGTCGTTGGTTGAGTTTATGCTGGATCCCAGATAAACGAAGTCCTTCACAATCTCGAAGGAGGTATTGTCAACTGTAACGTGGGTTCCAAGACGCTGGGATTGTTTGTTTGTTGACACCAAGTATTTTGTCTTATCTGCATTCACTGCCAGACCCATTCGACTTGACTCTTTTTCTAATCTGGAAAATGCTGCACTGACTTCGCGCTGCACTGACTAAGTTCTTAAGTTTAGTTAAGCTTAGTTAAAGAGTCAAGAAATATACGTTATTTTTGATCATATTGTTGCGTGTAATAACTAGACAAATTTTCCAAAGTCGCTCATTTTGCTGTGTGGAATTACATAACAAACAGATTAAAAAAAAAAATTAAAATTGGTCGATTTGTTTGTTTGCAGTAGTGTGGCCCATTTTGGAAAAGTAAGTCTCGAGAAAAACGCGTTTAAAGTTACTGTGCGTAGTTTAAGCTTCTCTGGTGCACCGTAGAATCTTTTCTGCAGAATCGTTTTTCAGAAGAATTCTATTTGTATCTGTATTATAAGCGGGATTGATTGGAAATTTGTACATATTCTTAAATAGTTGAATTATTTGTCTAAAACCTGCCTTAAGGGATATATGAACAGTGTTAAACTTTCCAAAATAAAATTTCGAGTTTTTTGCATAAATTTTTAGCTTACAAAAAAATGTGATGTATCCCAAGTTTTAAGTGAAAACTCAAACGTGAAGTGTTTCAAAAGAGCGCCAAATGCTGTCATGCTATTCGAGCTATCTTAGAGCTTCCAAAATTTTAAACGCCGTTTACTCAAAATCACTTTTTTTGACCTGGTTGACAGCATAACAAGGAAAGTTTTCGTCCGATCGATTTGATTCAAAATGTGCAACCTATAACTTCAAAGCATTTGATATCGAAAATTTGGATTATATGGAAGGTGCCACGCCCCCCTGTTCAATTCTCATAAAATGGGTTTATGATTCGGTTTTTTATTCAAAATAGCCTCGAATACCTCTTCTTCTGAGCCCAAAAAGGTGTCAATAAGAAAACGATTTGGTGTATCATTTCTTGGAAAATTGACTGAGTTCATAGAATGTGTATAAATTTTAAAGACTTTCTTCTAAAAAAACAATTTTGCAAACAAATTGCAAGTACTTGAGGTGCTGCTTGATTTTTCTCCATCAAACATTATGCTTGTTGGAAAAACATTAGTTTTACGCTTACAACTTAAATAATGCCAAAAGTATTTTGGATTAGAACTCAAACTACTTTGAACCGCAAATGTTTAATGCTTATATAAAAAGTTATGAAGCGAATCGAAATCATTCCCAAGCTGATAAAAGCTCAAGCGATCTGGCTCACTGTGTTAGTTTTACGGAACTTGGCTTAAACCAGGTAGATTTATATTAGGGTTGTCAATTAACCGACTTATTTTAGTAACCGGTTACCGGTTAACAGTATTAACCGAAAAATTATGGTCACCAAAAATTAAATTTAAAAAAACACACAAATTTTTCATAATTTATTGTTTCTGTTTATTTGTTTATAAATATAAATGTATGAAACTCATTTAAAATTAAATTAAAAATAGTTTAAATAAGCTTTAACAAAAAAAAAAAAAATAATGGATCACTAAGTGATATATTTCAGTCTTTGTTTTTCATAAATCAATTTTAATGACAAGTTATTTTTTTAAAAAATATAAAAATCTTGCAGTTTAAAAAAAATTATAAGGAAACTTCATCTGTTATTTCATGTTATTTAAAAAATTACCGACAGTGAAAGTGTATTTTCCAATTGGTATTTTAATTTTGCTTGAAATAATTCCACACAGAGCTCATTGCACTACTAACAGAAAAACATGCACAGTTAAGACTCTTTGATTTCTAAGCGAAAGCAATGAAAACATTGGTCTTTCTTCATTTGTAGCGAGAACAACGACATTTATTTGAACAGCTGTCAACAGAGATGAGTAAATAGCAGAATAATATTATCGATAACAAAACAGGGTTGCATGATATGTGTTGACATCATGGTTTGATGTGTTCCTAAGCAACTGTCACACAACATTGGAGTATGTGAAAGAAAGCATTTTTAATGTCAAGAATTAATTTTGTTTAAAACATTTCATTGTGTATTAAAGCTTATTAACCTGAATTCCGTTTAGCCCACCAAAAAATAACCGGTTATCGGATACGATTATTATTAGTCATTTTTTATTAACCGTCGAATACGGTTAGTCATATTAAACAGTTAACCAGTTAACTGTAACTGAATTGACAACCCTAATTTAAATATTAAAATTTTATTTTCAGAAATACTGGAAAATTAGAAGCTAAGCTTTGGTAAAAGTTTTTCTTATTCTTTCATTTTTGCTGCAATTTTCTTTTAAATGTCTTTTATGCAACTATAATTTCAAAAATTATAATAAATGTTCAGATTTTTTTTATATTTTTTTTAATTTTTAAAAAGGATCAAAGAACCAATACATGGGCCTTATACAAACAACGTTAGGTCTTTGACCTGAAAGGAAAGTGAGAGATTTATTTAGAGGAATTGATTTGAACCATACGTGAATTATTGATTAGGCGAAACAACCGTGAAGGACACAATTTGAATTGCTTTTAACCGAGGCTAGTGTTATGCCTTAACCTCGGCAAGCATTTCCAGGCCTTAGTTGTTTCTGTTCTTCAATTCCACATTTTCCACAATTTAGCTGTGAATTTTTAGTTGTTCCACAATTCTTAAATGTAGGAAAGACCAAAGAAAGTGAAAAAAACCATGCGACCGAACCCGGATTCGAACCAGGGGCCTCTGGGTTGATAGTCTAGCGTACTCTCCACTATACTACAAAAGCCGAGAAATTTTAATTGAAATAAAAAAGTTCATAAAAAATTGCACTCGAAATTTTGATAGAAAGAAAAATGCCAAAAAAAAACTATTCCCAGTTCATTTGTGCACACAGATTTTGTACCCTATTTTTCACAAAACAGCTGTGCCCAAAACAGGCTTGCCAAAGATGCGACAGCGCCTGCAGCCATCGATATTTACTGCCTTGAGATTGACTCAAAGATTGACTCGGTCTCTGTATCTGGACCTCTTGTTACATTATAATCTCTTTGCTTAAATGCCATTTTTCATGATTGTATGACCCGGCCAACAATTGTATGACCCGGCCTTTGTAGTCTAGTGGAGACTGTGTTAGACTATCAACCCAGTTCGCATCCAGGCTCGGGCATCGTTCTTTTCACTTTTTTTGTTCTTTCCTACATTTAAGAATTATGGAAAAACTAAAATTCACAACTAAATTGTGGAAAATATGGAATAAAAAGACAGGAACAACTAAGGGCTGGAAATGCTTGCCGAGGTTAAGGCATCGGTTAAAAAAAAATTGTCTCGCGGGTGTTTCGCCAAATCAATAATTCACGTATGGTTCCAATCAATTCATAAATAAATCTATATCTTTCCTTTCAGGTCAAAGACCAAACCTTGTTTGTATAGGGTACATGCCTTGGTTTTTTTATCTTTAAAAAAAAAATGCAGGTCAGTTTACAGGATGCTACTACCTCTCTAGTTTTCGCTTATTTAATTCAATAGAGTTTAAAAAAAAATTGCTTTTGATAACAACATAACTTTATTATGTGTTTTCTTTATTTTAGAAATGGCTAGTATAATAATCATAGCATGTCTCACCGTTCTTGCCATTATAATTGCGATATCACTGTTTCTGGCTGGTGGATATTTATGGTGGCGGCACAAAAGATCGCAACTTCAATTTATAGAACCGAACGATGATGAAGACTCCAGCAGCTACAGCATGAGGTAAGTAACTTAAATCGTGCTTATGTGCAGAGAATTAAAAAAAAGATGTACTTTAAAATTTATCAATAACTAGCTGAACCCGGTGTGCTTCGCTACCCCCCTCGTACCAGGATTGCATTTCAAAATTGTGGCAATACCAAAATCACTTTTCACGCCATTGAATTTTCGAAATAAGTCCACCCCAGCGCCACCTACCGTGTCCATTTATACACAAATTATTTTCTTATGATTAAACAAACATACATTCTGAATTTCAGTTAAATTGGTCCATAAATTCAAATTTTCGATATAAGTCCACCCCAGCGCCACCTATCGGGTCCATTTATACACAATTATTTTCTTATGATTAAACAAACATACATTCTGAATTTCAGTTAAATTGGTCCATAAATTCAAATTTTCGATATAAGTCCACCCCAGCGCCACCTATCGGGTCCATTTATACACAAATTATTTTCTTATGATTAAACAAACATACATTCTGAATTTCAGTTAAATTGGTCCATAAATTCAAATTTTCGATATAAGTCCACCCCAACGCCACCTATCGGACTTTCCCGGAGGGTTTTTCCAAAATTTTCCTTCGTAAAAACCTTCTCCTGGCAATTATAAACAACTGAAAAAAAAATTTAGACAAATCGGCCCAGCCATTCTCAATTGATGTTTTACTATACATTTTTTACACCATTTTTATATATATAGATTTTGTTAAAGATAAAAGCAAGTGTCTGCTTGTAGAAGACCATTAGCCAATTGGGGTTTCGGGGTTGCTCCAAAAAAGTAAAAAAACATAGTTTTTAAATTTTTTTGAAACCGTTTATCTTTTTGCAGATATTTTTAGTCAAATTTTAAAATGCCTGCGATAATTTTAATGACTTCGGGACGCTTATAAAGTTTATTTAAAAACATTTTGTTAAGTGAAAAAATTAAAAAAAATATTTGATTATGCATTTATTTAAGAAATACACCACTTTTTTGGTATTTTTTAAGTGAAAACTTCTTTAGGCGCATTGAGCGATTTTTGGTAGAGGGTAAATCTTTGGTTTGCGTTATCAGTGCAGCGAGTAGCTTTCGTCAGTAAGCTTGACACTGATTATTACAGTGCTTCCACAACGTAGATTGTGTAAGTAATCCAGTGCTTCTCCAACTTTTTGGAATTGATTTATCCGAGTGCTTGTCAAATTGTTACTCCAGCATTTTCAAACTGTTACTTCAGTGACTTTTGAACTGTTGGTTGTAGTGACTCTCAAACTGTTGGACTTTTCACTTTGTGAAGGGTGTCACGGTCTAATTGAAGCACTTACGTTTCTGAATTGCGGAGGTTTTTTATTGTAGTGATTTTTGGTGCTTGTCTTTCACTTTGTGCAGGGTGAGTACAATATGCCGCCTAAAAACGACCACGGTAATTGTCCAGGCAAGGCTGTTCCTGCTTCAGGAAAACCTTTTATTGGTAATGGTGTGAATGTTAAAGGGCCTTACTTAGTGTTAGTTGATGGTAAATGTGGACCCGTGTTACGTCCAGGTGTGGAAGAGTTCGGCAGTCGTATGGGCCGAAAAGTAGGAGTGTTAGTGTGGGTGTTAGTGTTTGTAGTTTTCCAGCAAAGGGTGCCCCTAAAAGGCAACTTAGTGGTGGTGAGAAGCCTATGGAGATAGAACGTCGGAATTTAAAGGCCCTTAAGCTGGATAAGTCCTATATTTCGGTTGCAAAGGGAACAGCTGTAAAAGGATATCCTGGATTGGTCCGGTCTAACTCTGCTCAATGGTTACCCACCATTGAACCAGATTCCAAAAGCAAAAGACGATGTGAAGTCTTCGTCAAAGCTTCCAGAATCGGCGGAGAAGGCTGTAAACAAGAAAGATAAAAGCGCTGTGGTTAATGGCATGGAAAATGTCAGAAAAATTAAATTAATTTCGGGAGACCTATTTAAAGTAGCACTCGAATGTGGAATGAGAAGTGAGTATTTCCAGGCATTTACTGTGGTTGCTATCCGCTATGAAGAAATGATCTCAGAGGTCATTCTCAAAAATGAACGTCTGTATTAACGTCTGGAGCTGTTTCAGGCAATGAAAGATGGTTTGTCTGCGCTTCATCGTTCGCTCTTCCAGTGGCACAGGCTGTTCTACCTGTGTTCTTGCCAGCTGCTCAGCAGGCAAAGCTGGTTGAGACATGGTCCTTGGTTGTGCGCTGCAAGACAGCTAGTGCAAAATCAAGGCAGGCTGTTGATGCGGTGGTTTAGGAAGCTGGCTGCACACTCTTGGAGTAAAATGGTGAGGCTAAATGCAAAAATGCATTACATTGCCGAAATTACTCTTTCAGGGTATTGCCATCGACGCATTTATTGCTATCCAGGCATTGTCCAATTTATAGAAGCATAGTTGAGCGTCAGAATTCTAGACATTGATGAACATAAAAGTTATGAAATTAAATTGTCAGGTAGCATTTACTGTTAGAAAATAGTGTTAGTTTTGCACTGATTCAGGAGCCATATGCAACCCAAGGTTGTATTAGAGGCCTCCCTGCTAGCATGCGGGTGTTTTCTAACCTCAGAGCGAACTCCACCGTTTTTTTTTTCTAATATTTTTAAATTATATTAACATAATAATTTAAAAATATTGCTACCCCCTAGAAAACTGCTAGATTAAGCCCCCTGTGCCGAATTTTCAAACCTGGAAAAATAGCTCGTTGATAAGATATTTGGGTCGAATGAAGAGGTCATCACTGAAACAAACGCCTATTTTAAGGACTTATTACACTTTTTTATTTTATTTATCAGGTGCCCAGTGTGAGAGTACTACGGAGGGGAAAGCGGTGGTCCAGTTAAGTAAAAAATCTTATGGGAGAGGGGGAAGTCTATTTTCGCGCCCGTAATAGTAACGGAGTTAATTGGCATTTCATGACTTTGATTCATACTATTGTTTCTAGCAGAAAAACTAATTCACAGAAAACTTCCCAGCTAAAAAAGTGCTTTCAAAAGAAGGTAAAGTGGAAGGGAAAGTCTTGAATTCTATCCCTTCCAATTTCATTTCCAAAAGGCATTCTTTTTACATATGTACGTATGTTATTGGCAGAAATGCTTTCCTTAATCTTCTCTAAGAATTCTTACAGAATTTTTTCAATGGAAGATTTCTTTGAGCTCTTTGAGTTCTAGTAGGTGTTTTCCAGGAGAACTTAAAGAAAGCATTACATGGAATTTAATGGTTTTTGTGGTTAGGGGAAACTAAAAAAATCCCACGGAAAATATCTCTTTTCCCGATTTTCTCGCAATTTTGGTGTTGGAAATAAAAAATGTTTGGGCTTTGTTGGGGATTTTAAAATTTCCCATTTCACGGTATTTTAGTATGGAACATTTATTGAAGTTTAGAAAATCCCACGGAAAATGTCTACAACATTTATTTTAATTATGCCTATATAACTTTTTTTTACTTTAACTGAATTTTAGTGCTATTTGAATGTCTTCTAGAAGTATTTTATGAGAATGCCTCTTGAAAATAGTTTTTGATAAGGCTAAGAAGAAGCATAGTTAGATCTACAGAATGTCTTCTGGAAGCAATGTTTCTAAGAACGTATGTCACATTTGTATAAAAAATTTTGCTGGGTTATTTTAAGAGCTCATTTGAAAGTCAATGAAATGTCCTTTCTAAAGGTGTACCAACGAACCCACTCCACGTATCCATTCCTTAGCTGCGCTCGTGTGAAGATGAAATCAATCCGTTGAAACTAAACCAGCGATGCCCAGCGCCTAACTCTTTCCACTCTCTTACAACAACTTCAATATTTTCATGATTGTTGCAGTTCGCCGAATTCACTTTGCAATTTCAGCCTCGCTTCTTAATGCTATGGTTTTTGTTCTTTCGAACCATCGATAGCTGTTCTGCGTTTGCATGTTGTTGTTATTGTTCTTTGGCACCATCGATCGCAGCTGTTTTTCACTGTTTTTGGCATTCGCATTGTAGATTCGCATTAACAGCATGCGTCGTGTCCTTAATATTTTTCGTTGTCAGAATACACATTGAGAAAAAGTTATTGAATTTTTGCAGGTGGTTACTTTTTTATATTGCATCAGAATAAAGTATTTGTATAGGGGTTTTTATACCCTTGAAAAATGGTAAAAAAAGAATTTGCGGAAAACTGGGAGTTTTCCTATTTTTTCATAGATAATAAAAGATTAACAAGATTTTAATCTTAATAATGTAACAGTTTAGTTAATAATAAAACAGTAAGATAATAATAAATAAAAACTATTACAAGATTAAAAAATTAAAAAAAAATATATAATTATAAAAAATTCACAAAAAAAAAACTTAAAAAAGAAAGTAAAAAAAATAAAAAACAAAAAATTAAAAACTTTAAAACAAAAAATAAAAAAGAATATCTGAAAACCTCCACGCGGTTAAAGCTGGTTAAATCAGAATGTATTCTGACTAACAAAAAACTGAAACATTTTGAATTACTTGATTCATTATTTTTACAGTGTACATATACATGCTCGCTGTTGCGGACTCTGCCAGCACACGTGTTATTAGTAATTCGTCATTGCATCCAGATTTTTAAATTTGTTGATGTTGTTGCTTTTTGTTGTTGTTGTTGTTTTTGCACTCTTCAAATAATTTTCGTGGGCATCGCTGCTATAAACATATCTTAAAAAATAACAAAGTTGGTTGTACTTCAAAAATTTCACGTACGTAATTGTACATACGAATTTTAATACAAAAATTAGTTTTAATAATATACATAGATAGTCAATGTATGAAAATATGCTAATATATAAACAAATTTAGAGTTCAAAAATGTCTCTAAGCGGTTGAAAAAATACCCAGTGAACCAAAACTATCGTTTTTGAATGCATTTATGAACCTTTTTGGGTAGAAACGTTCATTTTCGGCAATCATAAATGAACAATTTTTATATCATTCGTCGGACTAAAATGCCTCTCAAAAATGAACCTTATTTTGTTCGAAAATGAGTTAAAAAAGAACCATAAATTCTACTTCTTTTGTTCAGAAATGAGCTTGGAAAAGAACTATAGAAAAGTTATTTCTCAGCACACGGAAATGAACCCTTTTTGAATCAATCGCCGGACGAAAATGTCTCTCAGAAACGAACCTTTTTTTCTTCGGAAATGAGTTGAAAAATGAACTCATTCTGAAAAGTTATTTTTCGGCACTCGGAAATGAACCCTTTATGTGTCAATCGCCAGGCTGAATTGCCTTTCAGAATATTTCAAAATTTCGTGTACGATTTCAAAGAACTGTTCGATTTTGTTTGGACGATAGCAACTGAACAAGAATGTCAAAATTGGGATAACTTTTACGCTAATTAGAAACTCTTGACGTTTATTTTTATTTTTATACAATAAGACTTAGTTTTAATATACATGAGGGTTAACATTTTAATTTACTATTACACAAACTCACGACATAGTGTTTTTCATAATATTAATATTTTAACCCTTTCGGGACGCACAGTACACATGTGTACCGTCAAAAGATCAATCTGCCCTAAGATCTCACATACTTTTTTTTATGAATTATACTACTGATAAGCACCTTAATTAATTCTAAAATGTAAAATTTCTCTAACTTCATCACTTGAATTGCGTTCTGAAAGTGTTAAAGCAGAAAAGGCGTGATTGTTTTTCAATTTCACAAACTTTCAAATTATGTGTGAAATATCAAATTAGTGGCGGCCGTGGCGCAGTGGGTAGAGTCCGTGGCCCATACGCCTGAGAACCCTGGTTCCATTTCCATCTGACAAAGAAAGTTTTCTTTATTGAATTAATTTTTCTGTTCGGTCGTCACCTTATTATTATGGAATTATTATGGAACTAATTTGATTACTTTTATGCATGGAATGTTGTCGTGGTTTGCTTTCTATTTGGGCTTGATCTTAAATTTTGATAGAAATGTTGAAATACTATGACAGACTTGTTGAAAGATGAAAAGGAAAATAGTTTTTCGAAAGCGTAGCAGTGCATCCATCTCTCTTCTTATGGCGACTAGTGAAGAATCGCTTATCAATCGCACTGATGAAAAAGTTTATATGACATTTGTTTGATGGTTAACATTTTAATTTACTATTATAAAAACATAAACAAAAGTTTTAATTAATCCTTTTTTAGCTTATTTTAGTATATAAAAAAGCAATATTTTTTATTCATTTCTGAACTCATTTATGTACTCATTTATGAACAAAAATGGTTTATTTACGAGGAATTTTTAGCTACTAAAATTAGGCTCTTTTTCAAATCAAAATAAGTTTTTTATGAATTTTGCAAAATAACTACAGTTTTTATTTATGGAAAAAATTTTCACGAATTTAGTCTTCTATAACAAGCACTTTTAAGCTACGAAATAAAAAATACAAAAAAATTCTATCCAAAAACGTTCGCAAAACTCTCACCTTACGCAAAACCTTCTCTTATGGTTCAGTGGGTAGCTTTTACAAAATCGTCATAGTGGACACATAACGTACGCAAAAATATGGTGGACACAGGTAGGGTTAGTTATAATTACTTATTAAAAAAAACACACACACACATATACTTATAACAACATAAGCCAGATATATGTAATGATATTCCTTTAATTTTACTATTTTTATAGACTTCCGCAATCCTCGACACAGGAGATGCAACAAGAGGTATCCACACAGCCAATAAAACCACCGCAACCACCACAAACCGCAGCCGCACCTATACAAAATAATATTAACCGCAAATTAAATGGATTCTTAAATTTAAAAACCCCACTTATTGGGTAAGTAAAAACAAAACTATTGCACGCAGGACGATATTTATATTGTACAAGTTAACATTAGGGTGGTTCAGATATTCGCAATTTAATTGGTAAAGCTGGAGAGGTAGCACTTTTTAATTTTCGATTTTCTTTTAAGATTTGTGAAGAGGAAAAATGCGTTCCGGCTAATATTAAGGCTATGATTATCGACCGAATTTGTTAAGAAAAATACGTGTCCCCTTAAATTTGATCCTTTTTCACATCCAAATTTCATTAGTCGATATTTTTGTAATTTTGTCTAAAACCTTTTTTTTTTTGTCACTTAGAAAACGCATTTGTCAACGCACTTGTTGTCCATTGTTTATTATTCTCTTCGTGCTATGCAAAAACAAAAAAAAAACATGTGCCAACAACAACACAAACGCATTTAAATCAACAAAAAATAAACCACCTACTTAGCGATGCTGATGACAACGTGTGGTAGGTAACAGAATTGTTATTTTTTTGCTACTTTTGTGGTTTGAATAGCTGCTAAATATGTAAAATAGCCAATACACAATCCTTTTTATAGATTATTGTGATATCTACTGCAGCAAAGCTTCAGTCAAAACTTAATATTGAATGAACCACTTTGCGTAACAAAGTTTTGTATTGGTGGCTAGCATGTAGAACTATCAATCGAAAGGGTATGAGTTCGATACTCATTACTGACTAAGAAATATTTTTAATATAATGTTTCCTTGTGGCAATCGACGCGAGCAAAAAACAACATCAATTCTAAGAAAACGGTGTCGGAAAAAAGTGTTGTTTTTGAGCTTTCACTCAAGGAAATCACAAAACGATGCATAAGAAGCTGCGATTTAAAAAATACTGATTGCAAATGCATAATGAGGGAATAGAATTTTAGGGGAGATTTTTTTCTTAACTAATTCGGTCCATCAGTCAGTCCATGGCTGAGGAATATGCTAGACTGCAAAGCACACTTTTTCTCTATACAAACCGTATTGAAAAACAAAAAACAAAAAGTGCCACCTCTAAATCTTTACCAATTAAGTTGCTTTTAGCAGGGTGTGGTTTTTAAGGTTAAGAGGAATGACTAAAACTAAAAATATCGAACCGTTTTTTTTTCTGATCCACCCTAATATAGTATGTAAAGAGTGTTTTTTAAGCGGTATAGGAGTTTCTTGAAAATAAAACACAGAAAAATGAATGAGGTAACAAATATTTCGGCTTCATGGATCACTTTGACGGTTCTAATAAAAATACTTTTATGATTTCTTTTAAAATGGGTCTATTTTTTAAATACGAATGCCTCTTTCTTTTATGTCTCGTGGAGACCTTCATTCTTGCTACATAACATACTGCTGTGCTTAAATGTAAACGGAACGACTGGTTACCTTACGGCCAATCGGTTTTTTTTTTTAAATTGTTAGCACTGTCTTTGACATTTGTGTCAAATAGCATGACAATACGTTTCATGTGTCAAATGGTTTAGCATTTAGCGCTCATTTTAGTTAACAACCAAGAGAAGTTTTTCGTTTTTTGCAATGTCTTAATGCAAAAATGTGGCCAAAGACAATGCATTTAATTTTGCTTTCGGAATAAAACATTTGCAACAGATCATGTTGCAAAAGTCCTTCGGTCACCGAACTCTAGATATAATTTTTTGTATTATTTTATCAAAAACTTGTTCTCCATTGAATGAGCAGATGAACTTAAAATTAAAGTTGTTATTAAAAACAAAACAAAAAATTAAAAAGTTTTTAATGGAAATGGTATTAGTCCACTTAGGGTTAAAAATAATGTCTTTGCTTTTAACAATTGTTTAACAGTTTAAAGTGCATAATAACTTTGTATATTGTTTACATAGATGCTAAAAAAATTGGATTTTTTTTTTTATTTTTTTTTTATATAAGAAATAATAATGTTCACATATAAGACAGAGTCTTTTAAATGCCGTAAAAATAACATAATAACAACAAATTTACTTAACGTTTGCCAATATTTTAAAGAAATTCATTCAAATGCAAACCTTTAAATATCTCTAGATTAGAAAAATGGATTTATATCACTTTTATTTATAACGGCTAAATGCCAAAGACACGCTTCCAGTCTGATAGCTGGTTTAACAGATGTTTCTGTCGGAAACTGTATACCCTCAAAAACACTTTTTATTCAAATATGTAATATATATATTTGTATGTAATATATTCATTTTAATTTTTATGTGTTTGTTTTTATTTAAATACTAAGTAATATTTTTTTGGCAACTGCATGAATTTTAACTTTTTAACGGCAAGATGATCCAAATTTTGTTTTGTCCTGACAAACTTTTTACTTATCGCACAATACAGACTCTGTTAGTGACTGTACTCAAATGGTTATTGGAAAAGTTATTAGATTGTTTTTTTTTTGTTATGAACATTTCGATCAAATCGATGAATTTTCGGAATTGTGTCTTATATTTAAAATTCTTCATGAATCGACCGACTATTAAGAATATTGTGTCATTAAATGTTTCATAAATTGATTGATGCAATTTTTGTGCCCTATTAAAAACCTCTTAAACTGCTTGTTAAAAGCACTCTACTATAATTACCAACATTTTCAAAATAACAGATTTCATTGGATTCAAGGAGATAAAACAGAAAAACAATTACTGTAACGGCATTTTAAAAGTTTACGACTGAGTAATTTTTGACAAAGGTTTTTGTTTTATAGTAGCTGATATACCCGTTGTTACTCGAGCAGTTTGGCTACTCGCTAAAATGGGATGTTTACACTGTGGGCCGTAGCCACGATTTAACCATGGGGGGTTTTGATGAACATTTTTTTTAACAAATGGAAAAAGTACCATTTGTACCCCTCTACAAATTAACCTTGGTTTTTTTATGACGATTCCCAAAATATTTTGGCTGTAACGATAGCACTGGTGGCTATAAAACATTTTGGAAAAACCTCAAAAAATAATTTTTTTTTTTCCTAAATATATTGGCTGGTAGAATAGTTGTAAAAAAAATAAACTGTCAGATATTAAAAGCCGGAAAAGGCACTTCACACCTGCATCAAAAAATTTTTAAGTTTTGAAAAAGTATTAAAGATAATGCTGTTTTTCGTGAATTTTTTTTTATTTTTTTTTTAATTTATTTTCACTAAAATTTACATAACTTCATTATTTCAAATGCGATCCTTACTTTCAAGATATCGTTGGAAAGATTTTGAGTGCTTACATTCATGGCCCGAATTTCTAAAATTTATACACATTACAGCTAAAATGTTAATTAAAAAAATAACAGCTTTTGAAAAAATGTAAGAAATTATAAAAAAATAGTTATTTGAATTTTAAAAATTTTTTTAGGAAATAAAATAAAAAAAAAATCAAAAATTAAGTCTTCTGTTTTTGCAAATTCTATCAAAACCTTGCAGACAAACACGTCTATTACTGTGCAATCACTGTGTATGCTAAAGGATGCACATCCGTTCAAATGGATCTCGCCCATTGAATTACGAAGTTATGTTTTAAGAAATTTTATGAAGGTGAGAACGATATCTAATTTATCTCAAATTATAAAATTATAAAGACAGAAAAACTTTTTCATAAACTTTATAAATCCTAAAATCTAAAAATGCACAAAATTACTTAAAGCTATTGTCTTTAAACTTTTACTAATATCAGAATTTTTAAAAATGTTAGTCCACTTTTTATTACTCATGAGTACCTTCAGACGTTCCTCAAAAATTAAGTTTATTGCTTAAAAACTCTTGACTATAAAAGAGTCACACTGAAAGGGCCGGAAAAATGTATTTAATAAAAACTAGTTTTGTGTCGTAAATTACGCAGAGTCTGTAATGCAATGCCATCATAAACAGAGCTAAAGAAAACGAAAAATTTACAAAAAGCGTCATTTGCATATTTGGAGTAAGCCAACAACTCCAGCCACAAAATCATGGATGCTGAAATTAAAATTTTCGAGAACCACTCGAGGGCAAATTAAAATCAGTTGTTGGCTTGATGTATACTTTTAAATCTTTCTGGGTTCGAAATGGAAGGGTTTTTTCAGTGCACATGTGAATGTCATTCTTGTTGGCTTGCTTCACTGTTGTCATCACTACCATTATCTACAACAGCCGCTCAAGGGTAGTGAAAACAATAGTGATGGTAATTTTGAATGTATCACGTTTGATCCGATAAATCACAATACATCTGTTTTCACTATTTTTGTTTACACGAATAAACTCATAACAAAGAATTAAAATTGCGATCCTTTAGGGGGTTTGAACCCCGAAAATCCCAAAGGCCACGGCCCTTGGATACGGTCGTGGCCTATCGCACTCTTCACTTGACTACAAAGGCAGAACCAATTTTACCAAATTTTAGCGTTTAAGTTACAAAGCCCTGAATTGCTTGCGGTAAAGTTAAAGGTACTTTTTTCAGTTTACGACTGCTAAAATTTATGAAAAAAATTAATTTAGTATTGATCGAAAATACATTTTTATGGGAATTAATTGAAAGTATTGGCAAGGAAAAAACTGCTGCTATCTTATTTGTTTGTGGCGTTATTGACTATAGCTGTATGTAGAAACAATAGGGGCATTCACAGGTTGATGCGAAACGCAGTTGAGACAATGCGAAAATGCAAGATTGCGAACTTTCGCATCACTTCAAAAACAGACACATTAGAAGCAATTTTGCACTATCCAAACCTATTGTCGCAATTTACACGTCAGTCAAAGTCAGTGATCAGTCAAAATTTGTTGTTGTTTTCCCAGCTAAAAATAAAATGAACTCTCTGCGAGAGCGAAAATGAACTTTTTACAATTCATGGTATCAGTCAAATTTTCAGTGAGCCTAAAACTTGCATCAGTCAGTCAAACGGTTGCAAACTTTTACTTGTCTACTACCTAGTAGCGAATAATTCATAAGGTAGTGAATTCAGCATAAAAGTACTTTTATTGTATCTTAAATTTCCGGCGTATCGATTTGCCAGAGTGATCAGTTTCAATCCCCAAAGATCAACAATGTTTTGACTGTCAAATACCATTAAAATTAAATTAATAAATAATTAAAATATTTGATAACACTTAGATGCACACAGATCGACTCAACATCACAAAATAGTAGGCAGTAGGAAAGTAGTCATAAATGCTTGCAATGGCCATTAGTCAGAAAAGTCACGTGTAAGCGGTAATTCAGTCGAATATCTCAGGGAGAGTAAATAAGAGCAAAAAACGCGATATGCTTCAGTCAATTTCACTGACATGTAAATTGCCTCACAGAGAAAACAATATAATTAGGCTATTCACAGTTTGAATACGCTGGTCTGCTATTTGTACAATTTGCTATTTGTACGCCAATTTACGAAAGCGTATTTTGCTTTGTTATTGTTTTGCATACAAACGCAAATACGCAGGCACGCGTAAATAAAAGCCCTTGGATGTGTTTTTTGTACCTCGTATTTTTATGCTTTGTCTGCAGCCGCATAACACATACATCACAGGGTTGCATAATTTTTTAACACGACAGTCACATGGCGAGGTGCTCACAGTTTGAACAATAACAAATGCTATAAATACGATTTGTTGAAAGTACGCTTAAACTGTGAATAGCCTTTATGTTAATTGATAATTTGTGCCAGCGCTGCCGAAAGTAGTACAATTGTAGTATTTTACTCCTATTGGATAGTGCGTACTTCTATACTCCCCAAATATGAATAGTAGTAATACAAGTATCAGCAACCTTATAAGCCACATGTCGTCATTTTTATAGACTTTCATCCATCTATTTTCCAGGGTAGCAGGGTATGAAATAAACACTGCAGTAAAGGGATAAATGTGTTTATGAAAACCTAAGCAATTGCTTTCATGGACTTTGCAATACCTTTTAAGAATTTTCAATCTATATATACGCGGGTATATATTATGAATATATTTTCAGCGGCAAAAATATAGACGTACTAATATAAGGAAGATATTTAGGATAGAGAATTTTAATATAGCTTGTATGAAAAAATAGATTTTTAGCCATAACTTTTGATTGGAAAAAGATATTGGGGTAATTTTTTCACATTAATTATTTTTGAGACTTGACTTTTTTGTAAAAAATATAAAAACAACATTTTGGAAAAAATAAATTTCGCGAAAAATGTCAAAAATGACAAAAGCAGCAAAATAATTTTTGCGCTTAGCTGGAAGAATTTTAGCAAATAAATGCTGTGTCATATAAAAGGTAGCCAGATGTGCAATTTTTAATTGATTAAAATTTTACAACAAAAACAATTTTTGAGTCATTTTTTGAGTAAAAAGTCAATATTTTGGACCTTTTTTGACATAATTATAAAACATAGCTACACTGACGTAACGGTACAGTTCAACCTATTTTTGTAAAGTGATTTTATTGAACTTTTGAACAAAAAAAATTTTAATGATATATATTAATGGACAGCGGAGATATTTGCATCGAAGGACCAAACTTTGATTTTCATGTCGTTTTTTTCTCATTCTTAGGTAACGATGTTTTGTGAAAAAGTCGTTGCACTGAAAAGTTCTACAATTTTAAGTATATGTGAGTATTTTTGATGTCAAAATAACAAAAAATTTTTAGAATTAAATACACAAAAATTTCCGAAGGTAAAAAGTTTTATAATAAAAAATTTATCGTTAGTTGAAAAATTTCGGAGGGGGAGTGGCAAAAACTAAATATTTAACATTTTAAGTTTGAATGCACTTAATATGTATACCTAGTTTGAGCGAAATCCGTTGAGCCGTTTAGATTTGTATAAAGGCCAAACAAACAAACAAACAGAAAATGAGTTTTATTACTATAGATTGACAGAATGACGCGCTTTTGAAAATTAAGTTCTTAGACAGCTTGTTTCTACCGACTATTAAGTGTAAAATAAAAGATTTTTTAAATAAAACTTTGATTTTATATTTAAATTTCAGATGATTCGGCCGAATAGTTTTGCTTTTTTCTACAACACCATACAAA
Source organism: Dichetophora obliterata (assembly GCA_963920525.1). Classification (NCBI taxonomy): domain Eukaryota; kingdom Metazoa; phylum Arthropoda; class Insecta; order Diptera; family Sciomyzidae; genus Dichetophora; species Dichetophora obliterata. The sequence goes on along the minus strand of OY986440.1, from coordinate 15,686,590 downwards.
AAAAAGTAGTTTCGATATAAATGAGTATAAAGAGAATGAATGTAGACGAATCACTGTAGCTCGACACCTACTAAAACGGCTGTAGAAGTGAAAATAACGTCAGAAAGACTACATTTTTGAAATAAAATAAAATCAATTTCATAAAAATTCTAGGCTTGAAACAACTTCATTTTGATAAATATGTATAATTTGCTAATGATAAGCGATCTAAATATTTGCACAACACGATAAGAACAACTATTGATGTAATATTTGCTAGAAATATTAATGACATTACATCTTTATTAATATACGTTTAAATACGTTAAATACAAAAATAATTTAAAATTAATGCAAAAAAATTATGTAAGGTAATGCAATTTACTGGTAGTAATATTATTTTTACGTTAACATTATGTTATTTAACATTTTTTAATTTAAAATTTTTTTTTTTAAAAAAAACCATTAAATTATCATTCTTCCTTTGTCACTTCGTTTTCGAGGTATTGCCTACTGTAATTTTAAAAAAAAAAAAAAATTGGCGCCACTTAACAGCATATAAGTTAAATTTTTATTTATTAAAAGTTTTACAAAATATTTTTTCTTTTTTTTTTGTCATTAGACCTTTATTCATTCAATCATAACTTAGAGCTAAAACTTGCGTGTTCTGCCAGCGCAGCTGCGCTACAGGTAGAAGTCGGTTGTTGTTTCAATTCTTGTGAATTCTTTCGTAATCGCACTACTGTGTTAAAATGCAGTGTCAGCGTCTGGGACGGATGCGCGTGCAGTTGGATTATGTGTATTTTTTGTTAACGAGAATAGATAAACATTTTCCTCGTTAACTTATATCTCCAGAACCAACAACAATAATCAAACAAATAATATCAAATTTAAATTAAATATTTTTATAAACAGCGGAGATATTTGCATCGAAAGCCAAAACTTTAATTTTCTTATCGTTTTTTTTTTCATTCTTACACGGAGAAAACTGTTTGCTAAATTTGTATTGTGGTTAAGCAAAACTTGCGCTTGATTTTCAGCCACTTCAAAATTATGCTAAATTTCAGCAAAAACTAATCAAAATTTGCTGCTTCAATTTATAATAACTAAGCAAATATTTGCTTGAATTAAGTAAAAATTTGCTATTCCAATTTATAATAACTAGGGCTAGGAATCTCAGGCAAATGGAAATGGTTAAGTTATCGAATCGAGTTACGAATCACGAAATTTCCTTTAAAATGGCATTCAATCGTTAGTGCATATTTTTGCATATTTTGCAATAAATGCATATTTTTGCATATTTTTGTATATTTTACAATAAATGCATGTAGTATTTGCATATATTCGATTTCTTTTTTATTTGCAACCATTTAAGTTTTGTGCGACATCTATTAGAAAAAAAAAAACTTTTATTTTCTTATTTTTCATATTTTTTTATAAATAAATTTTATATACATTTCTTATATGCAAAATCGTGAATTTCTTTCGTTTAATTACATGCAATATTATTTTTTACCGATAATAAAATATTAAAAAATATTTTTAAGTGCATATTTTACCTGTTTTTAGCGCATATTTTATAGTTTTAAGTGCATATTTTCGATTTTTTCCTAGCACGATGAGATTCCTAGCCCTAATAATAACTAAGCAAATATTTGCTTGAATTAAGTAAAAATTGGCTTTTTAGTTTATAATAACTTAGCGAAATTTTGCTTGAATTTAATCAAAATTGTGCTTTTCCCTAAATACATGAGGAGTGATTGCAATTCAGCAAACTTTTTCTAAAATCACATTGTGATTGAGCAAAGTTTTGCTGATTTGCTTTTAAGCAAAATATTTGCTTGATTCAAGCAAATTCATTTTTTCTCCGTGTAGGTAACGATGTTTTATTTAAAAGTCGTTGTACTAAAAATTTCTATAATTTTGAAGATATGCGAGTGTTTTTTGTGTCAAAATAACAAAAAGCTCCGATGGTAAAAAGAATTATAATGACAAAATACCCGTTAATTGGAAAAAAAAATTTCAATTATTTTAATATTTAAGTAGTCTGTAAGAAAATTTATTCATAGACTAAACTGTAGATAAATAAATAAAATCACTTTTTTGTTGCAATACTTAGAACAAATGCATTCCTTCGACTACATCCTGCACAGATTTCATTATAGTTGAACAGCAGAACCTCGGCTGTGTCATCCGTAGGGGGGTTTTCGGGATATCATTCTTATTAGTGGGATTTGAGTCAGCGTCTTCTTTAAGCCCTGGGAGTGCCACGGTGCGCAAATTTTTTTTTAATCTATATAATGGTCCAAAAAATTCCTGGACCAGGCTCTGACCACTTTGTATAATATATATTGAATTTGAGGTCGCAGAAAAACGAATTGGCCATTTCAGCCTTTGAAAGGACTTTGATCGAGTTTGTTATTCAGCAATTGTCTTGTGCTTGCTATTAAAGGTTTGACCAAATGATAGGACGTACGAATTTTATGCCGTTTCTGAATGTCTTAAGTTCTTGAGAAGCTGTGCATGGCTGGCTCTACTCTTTGAAATTTGCTTTTGTCTGCAAATAGGTGACGGTCAAACATAAATATTAATTCAATTGAAAAAAAAATATGCTGTGTAAGCTGGGGATTGAACCCGGGCGGTAGCATTGCGACCACGCAATCTACCTAGTAGGCTGCGGCCGCCACTTAAAATTGACCCTTAAAAAAGGCCGTTAGAGACTTAAATATTCTACAAAATATTCTACAAAATATTTCTCATAAAACTTTACTGTAGGTATGTAAACACAACAACTGTGTCCAAGGAATATAAAAGATTGGGTTTTCTTAATGTCTATGTAAGTAAGTTGTTAAATTTAGTGTAGACTTTAAAGCTGTTAAAAATTTCTCAGACATAAACTTTAAAAAACGTCACACACGTATGTTGTTTGTCTCCTTTACCAAAATCCGTTGAGCGATGTCTGTAATTATTTTAGTCGTTGGACTGTGTTAAAACTTTTTGTTATTTAATTTTTTTTTTTTTAAACTACTTAAAATATATTCAGTATTGTAGATGCATATCCTGCAGGTTCTTGAAGCATGTCTAAATATAAATTTTTACGTTCGTTATTAAAGCTCCTTACTACATTTCGATTGCCGTTGTTGTTGTTGTTGTTGTTGTTGTTGTTGTGCTTTGTTATAATATACAGTCTCTGGCCACATTATTAGACCAAAGCTAAGAAATACATAAGTATTTCATATAGTTTGTTACTTTTTTTTTTAATTCTAAAAAAAAAGAATTTTTTTAGAATTATATTTGAGCTTAATTGTCAAATACTTATAATAACATTTTATATAATTTTTTAACGAAATCTAAAGCTGCATTAATTGCACAAAATTGCCATACAAAATAATGATTTCAGTTAATAATTGTGTTCCGTTTAAAAAAAAACCGCTGAAGCCCAATGTTACTCACTTCTTTTTGAATATATTACTCAAATCGTATATATATCATATATTGGTGCTTCCACAAACTTACAAAAAACGGCCCAAAAACTAGGGTGTATTGTAGTTAAAATTTCGAAACAGCGTTTTTTTAAGCTTTGGTCTAATAACATGGCCAGGGACTGTAGTACATATTATTATATCTTCATTGATTTTTGTTAATTTCTGCTTTGCTCCTATGCGGTTTTTCTCTACTAATTTTCTTTTTTTCTAACTTTCTTTTCTCTTTCAAAAATAAAATGAAAACTTAAAAAATTCATCTTGAAAAATAATTAACTACGAATTTACTTAAATAATATTTTAAAAAAAACATACTCACCAACACCTACGCTTTACAACTTGAATAACTTCGTCTTCGTGATCGTCATAATTAAAAAAAAACAAAAAAAATCCTTTAAAATTCCGTATTTCTAAATAAAGTTTCACCGAACCATTTAGGACGGCTTCTCAGATGCCACAAAGCAAATCGCCAGGTAACTCAAATGCAGGCGTAGGGAGCGATGCTTCAGGTGCCAAGGAAAATGCTGCGGTATATTACTAAACTAGTTAAAATTAAAATAATATCATTTTTAATAAAAAAAAAATAAAACTTAAATAATCATGTGAAATAACACACAACATATTTCTGCAGAATCGCAGCATTTCAATGGCAGATATGTACATCGACAACTCGGAGCCGAGCGAAAACGTGGGACAGATTCACTTTTCCTTGGAGTATGATTTCCAAAATACAACGCTGATACTCAAGGTACTGCAAGGTAAGGAGTTACCCGCTAAGGATCTGAGCGGCACATCAGATCCATATGTGCGCGTGACTCTGTTGCCGGATAAGAAGCATCGTTTGGAAACGAAAATCAAACGAAGATCATTAAATCCGCGCTGGAATGAAACATTCTACTTCGAGGGATTTCCCATACAAAAGTTGCAATCTAGAGTAAGTAACAACATTAATTATAGCATAAAAATTATGACACGCATACGTCCCACAACCCACAACGCACTCATTACTGTTTCACCTAAACTGATTTTTTTGATTGTTTACATTGAGCTAGCGAAACATGTTCATTTATGTACTGAAATGAAGTAGCTGAAATGAAGCCCGGCGCATTGCTGACACTCCTCCTGGTCCAACGCCAAACCAGGGTAAATAGGGTTGTGTACAATTACCGACGCTTCCGCGGGGGCCTTTAGGTCCATTGCCATAATAACCATAATTATTTCGATTATTCCTCAAACCAGCCTGTGCTTTTTATGAACCTCCAGATGTCTAGCAGTGGTGTGTTCGCTAAATCTTCCAGGTCTTTGAAAAATCTGTTCCCCATACATCGGTGTCGACGGTTCTGTAGACTTGGACATTCACATAGAAGAGTTATTGTTTCTGTTTCTTCCAGATTCTTGCAGCTTCAACAAAAGTCTGAGGCCATTCTATTGCCCATTACCCCAATGGCCAATTAGCTGTTACAACTACCTGTTAGAACTCCCACAAGAATCCGGATTTCTCGTTTGGCCAAAAGCAGTAGGCTTTCGGTTTTCTTCTCATTTAGCTCCGGCCAGATTCTTCGAGATATGTTCCAGTCACCTCTGGAGGCCCAGTTAGTGTTAGCATTATCTCTGGCTTTAAGGTCTATACTCCTTTTGACGACGCCTATTGGAATGTACACATCTGTATTAGCTCCGTTTGTACTTGCGGTTACTCCACGCCTAGCCAGTTCATCCGCTGCGTCGTTCCCTTTGATACTGCTATGTCCGGGAACCCAGCAGAGAGTGACGTTGTGGGTATTGCAGATTATAGTTTTGTACCGTTCAAGCCTTCGTCATTTTACTATTCAGCGCTTTGATGGCCGCTTGGCTATCCACAAAAATTACTACCCTTGTGGGGGTAAGATTTTTCCTATGAATGGCCTGTGCAGCTTATTCAATAGCGTATATTTCTGCCTGAAAAAACGCTACAGTAGTCGGGGAGTTCGTAGGACTCTTTGATTTGTAGCGTTTCGCAATATATACCTGATCCAGTACCGTTTTCCATTTTGGAACCATCAGTATATAATTGGAAATTGACTTTGAATTAAATGGCCGTTTCTTCCCATTCTTGTCTGTTGGGGATGAATGTGGTGTATTCTGTACCAAATCTCACTGGGTATGATATAGTCGGTTGATTTTTTTGATTCTTCGATTCCAAAAAGATTCAGAATGGATGCATGTCCGAAAGTGTTGTTTCTCCACGCTTGTGATTCGTTGAGGCGAGTCGCGCTTTTGGTCGCCGAACACTTAAAAACCTCTTCTATGGGTAAAAGATTTAGCATCATTTCCAGACTCTCCTGTGGCGTTGATCCCATGGCTCCAGTTATTCCTATGCATGCTAACCTTTGGACTCCTGTTAGGGAGCTAAGGTAGCTCTTTTTGTGCGCTATCGTCCACCATACAAGAGAGCCGTATGTAAGAATAGGTCTCACGATTGCTGTATACATCTAGTAGATTATGTGCGGTCACAGACCCCATTTCCTGCCAAACACTCTCTGACATGCGTAAAGAGCGCATAGTGCTTTTTTCCTTCTTTCTTCTGTGTTGCGTTTCTAGCTCAGCTTGTTATTAGGGATAATTCCATGGTATTTAGCTTCCGTGGAAAGCTTCAGTTTCGGTAATGTGAAACTTTCTATTTTCCTTCTTCTTGTGAACAGAACGAGTTCGGTCTTTGTTGGGTTTACACCCAGTCCATTCGATTCTGCCCGTCGCGATAGCTCATTCAATGCCCCAGTCATTAGTTCGCTTACTGTTTGCAGAAATTTGCCGCATATTAGGATGGCGACGTCATCGGCATAGGCTACCACTTTTGTACCACCAGTTTTGAGTGTAGTGAGAATTTTGTCAACCACAATCATCCACAGCAGGGGGAATATGACTCCTCCCTGTGGTGTGCCTCTTGTAACCTATTTCCTCACCACGCTCATTCCCATTTGTGAGCTTACACGTCTGCTGTTGAGCATTTTATAAATCCACTGGGTTATTTTACTATTGACTCCTTTGTCTACTAGAGCATATTTTATGGAATCTGAATTCACATTGTTGAATGCACCTTCGATATCCAAAAAAGTAGCTAAAGTATATTCTTTGTGATGAAAGGTTCCTTCTATGACTGAAACCACCTCATGCAGTGCCGTTTCCACTGATTTAACTTTAAGGTAGACGTGTTGCACACTGCTAGGATTGGTATCGTTCAAGGATTCTCTTATATGGAGATATATTATTCTCTCTAGCGTTTTCATCATGAACGATGAGAGACTAATAGGCTTGTAATCCTTTGGCGCTGAGTGTATCGGTTTCCCAGCTTTGGGAATGAAGACAACTCGCACTTCTCTCCAAATTTTTGAAACATATCCTGTCTTGAGACAACCGCTGAAGATTGCTATAAGCCAGGGCATGATTCTGGGAAGGGCATGTTGCATCATGGCCGGCAGGATTCCATCAGGCCCTGCAGATTTGTAGGGCTTGAATGACTCAATCGACCATTCTACAGTTGACCTTGTAATAATGTTGGGGACTTCCTGTAAGGGTTCTGGTATTGTCAATTCCCGGTTGCTGTTAGCTCCGTTTTGCTCCGGTTCTTTACAACCTGGGAAATGAGTTTTCATGTGTAGCAAAAGCGTTTCTTGACTGGATTCTGTCCAGGATCCGTTAGACCTCTTAATGTATCCCGGGACCGATGGGTCTTTGGAGAGCGCCTTTCGAAGTCTGGTGGCTTCACTGGTATCCTCAATGGACTCGCAGAAGTTTGTCCAAGATGTTGATTGCATGTACAAATTGATGTCGAACACTGAATTCCGAGGCCATAACACGAGAGTTTTTTTTAAAGATCAAAGAACCAAGGCCTTATACACACAAGGTTTGGTCTTTGATCGGAAAGTAAAGGGATAGATTTATTTAGAAGAATTGATTGGAACCATACGTGAATTATTGATTAGGCGAAACAACCGTGAAAGACAATTTAAATTGCTTTAAACCGAGGCTAGTGTTATGCCTTACCCTCGGCAATAATTTCCAGCCCTTAATTGTTTCTGTCCTTTAATTCAACATTTTCTACAATTTAGCTGTGGATTTTTAGTTTTCTCATAATTCTTAAATGTAAAAAAGAACAAAGAAAGTGAAAAGAACCATGTCCGAACCCCCGGATTCGAACCAGAGAGGGACCTCTGGGTTGATAGTCTAGCGCACTCTCTACTAGACTACAAAGGTCGACAAGTTTTACCCATAACTTTTGATTGGCAAGTGATATTTGGGGAATTTTTAAACAAAAATTATGTTTGAGACTTGACTTTTTTGTAAAAAATATAAAAACAACATTTTGGAAAAAATTAGTTTCGCAAAAAAACAAAGAAGATACTCTGTTGTTTTGATGACAAAAGCAGTTAAATATTTTTTGCGCTTAACTGGAAGAATTGCTGCAAATTATTGCTATGCCATATAAAAATAGTCAGGAATGCAATTTTTACTTGATTGTAAATAAAAACTACTTTGAGTACAGGGTTGCCCATATTCGACGGACCCATGTTTTTTTTAAAAAAATCAAAGAAAAAAATAAAAATTTGGCGGTTGGCAATCTTAATCATTTAATTTGTTCCAAGTAGATTTGTTTACATCAATTTTTGAATATGATATCTCTCAAATGGCCGCCTCTGGCGTTGATGGCGTATTGTGCCCTTTTTGCAGCATTTTCCATCGTTTTCGCCAACATTTCGGCCGGAATAGCGGCTATTTCTTCACGAATGTTGTCCTTGAGCTCTTCTACGGTCCTTGGCTTGTTAACGTAAACCTTTGACTTCAAATATCCCCACAAGAAGAAGTCAGGCGGCGTCAAATCGGGCGAACGCGGTGGCCAGTCCAAATCACCACTTTTCGACATCAAACGGCCCGGAAACAAATTCTTCAGAAAATCGATTGTTATGCGACTTGTGTGCGGTGGAGCGCCGTCTTGTTGAAACCAGAACTGCCTCATACGCTTTCGACGAATAATTGGCATCACAAAATTGGTCATCATGTCGCGATAACGCTCCTGGTTGATGGTAACAGCATGGCCATTTTCATTTTGGAAAAAAAACGGCCCAATGACCGTTTTCGCACTAACGCCCCACCAAACTGTGACTTTTTCGTCATGAAGAGGCACTTCTTGAATCTCCTGAGGATTTTCAGTGGCGTAAATACGGCAATTTTGCTTATTTACGGTCCCATTCAATGTGCACTTCCCACATTTTTTAATCTTTTAAAAGCACGTTGAGTTTTCACAATTGACTTCTTCTGTTGAATGTAAATTTCAACTATTTCAGAGCGCTCGCGTGGCGTGTATTGTTCCATGGTAAAAATCTGCTTGGACTGACGCTTCAAACGCGGTATGTCATTAAGCGATCTGACATCTCTGTCAAAAGTTATGGCGTTGCCAGATGGGTCCGTCGAATATGGGTAACCCTGTACAATACAAAACAAAACTTATGTACAATAAAAACTACTTTTGAGTCATTTTCTGAGCAAAAAGTAAATTTTTTTGACCTTTTTGGAAAAATAATGAAAAGCATATAAACTGACCTAACGGTTAAGTTCAAACAAGTTTTGTTAAGTGCTTGAATTGAGCTTTTGAACAAAAAAAATTTGAATCAAATATATTTGAAAACAGCGGAGATATTTGCATCGAAAGTCAAAAGTTTGGTTTTCATGTCGTTTTTTTCTGATTCTTAGGTAACGATGTTGTATGAAAAAGTCACTGTACTATAAATTTCTACAATTTTTAAGATATTTGGGTGATTTTGTTGTCAAAATAACAAAAAAGTTGTTTAATAAAATTGACAAAAGCGTTAGATAAAAAATTTTAGAGGGGGCGTGGCAAAAACTAAGATGTTACAATTTAATGTAGAATGCACTTAATATGTATGTCAATTTTGAGCGAAATCCGTGGAGTCGTTTTGATTTGTATAAAGGTCAAACAAACAAACCAACAAACAGAAAATGAGTTTTATTACTACTCGCATGGTTTTTTACATACTCGCATGGTTTTTTACATCAACAACTTTTACATTTGACTTTTGTTGAACCGAGCTATAGTTTTCTTTTTTTTTACTAACGAAAAACCATTTTTTTCACGTGTAAAAGCGCTATATAAATTTATGTTTTAATAATAGTAATAATAGAGGTAACATATTTTGAAACCATGTTTTTTATGTAAAATTTAACGGAAAATATAAAAAAACTTGCTACGAGTTGGGGGCCATTGTTAAAAATTGGTTGAAACAATCAAATTGTTAACAACAATATGAATTTGTTAATAATTTTTATAATAAATATTCTTTTTCTCAAAATTCAGTTCTTTAGCTTTGAAATGAAAAAAAATATTTTGTAGCTCAAATAGAACAGGAGTTATAAATAGTTGAAAATGAGTCTTCAAGCCAAAAACTCGCTTTTCGCAAGTCTTCGAACACTTGTATTATCGAAAATATGCCTTCTCGAAAATAAAATCCTCGGACACGTATCTTTTATTTTTCGATATAGAATCCGTGAAAAAAGTTGCAGCTAAATCGGAGATGTGTCGGTCGGGCTAGTGCATTTAAAATGCCTTCCGTGGTCACTTCCACATCCCTGTGAATATTTAGAAGAGCTAACTCGTTGAGCTTTTCTTCTCCAGTTTTACTTCTCATGCATGTTTTGAGTCTTCGAAGGAATCTTCAGGAATCGGCTTATTGATGGATATATTACGTCTGGATATATAAACGTTACAGGTTGATTTGTCTGATTCAAGCATTGCCTAACAATATGGAGTACAAAATATTTTTTTAAATTGAACACAATGCATGATTTTTCATACAAAATTTTAAAAAATGTTTCCATCAATTTTTTTAACCACAGCATGTTGTAAAAAATTGTGCTTTAAACATATTTCGTCAAAGTAGGAAAAAATTGTTTCCAATATGTCGCCCATTTCACATTGAAGTGTAATATCAGTTGTTGAACATCTCCAATTTGGCTCAAATTTTGTGCTTAGGTTAGTAAAGGGTGGTTAAATTTTAAGGGCCGATGTTGATTTTGAATAAAACACAAATTATTTAGGAACTATTGTCATTTCTTTTTATTATGATAATATTGGTATGGTTCAATTATGTATGGAACAAAATATCGGCCAAATTTTCGATGACTTTGAGGCATAATTGAGGTTCTATGCCGTGAGATAATGTGCCGATTTATCTCATCCTTTAGCTCTTGAATTGTTGCGGCTTATCGACGTACACCTTTTCATTCCAATAACCTCAAAGAAAGAAGTCTAACGGTGTCAAATCACATGATCTTGGCGGCCAATTGACATCGCCACCACGTGAGATAACATGGCCATTGAATTTGTCGCGTAAAAGAGCCAGCCCATAAACCGCACCAAACAGTCACTCTTTGTGGGTGCATTGGTTTTTCGACAGGATTTTCTCGTGAGTTTCATACACCAGATGCTCTTGGGCAAGGTGGTGAAGTCGGAACTGGGGAAATCCTCCACCCGCAGGTTTGTAAGCAGAGGCACTTCGCAGGGAGGAGTTTTGTCTCCACTTCTGTGGTGCGTGACGGTTGACCAGCTGTTGCGTATCATGGAGGGGGAAGGCTACAAGGCTGTTGCTTATGCAGACGATGTTGCAACAATTTTTTGCGGAAAGTTTCCGCAGACTCTCTGTCAACTCATGGAGAGAGCACTCTTAATTCTCTCGAGATGGGCATCTTCGTGTGGTTTAAGTGTAAACCCCGAGAAAACAGATCTCATCCTTTTCACTAGGAAATATAAAACTCCCAACTTAGAACCTCCGCGTCTGAACGGCACGAGGTTGCTCTTTAGCGACAACACGAAATACCTAAGAGTTTTTCTGGATAAGAAGCTTTTATATAGCTCACTGGTATGGTGGAGAGCCCTTGATAAGACAACTGTACTTCAAAAGTTTGTTAAGGTGCAAAGAAGTGCAGGTCTATGTATTACTGGGGCACTGTCCTCAACACCAACTAGCGCCCTCAATGTCATGCTTCACCGTCCTCCTCTCGATATCTTTGCCAGGGAGTGTGCCAACACAGCAGCCCTCAGACTGAGAGAATCTGGTAATTGGACAGGTAACAACTGCGGCCACACAATTATTCTGAACTCGTCTGCACCCGACAAAACAGACTACTGTGTGCCGTGCTTAAATCTTGAAAAGAACTACGTAGTTCTCATCCCTTCACGACTAGACTGGGCAAACAAAATCCCCCTTTAAACCTCCGGCACAAAAATCTGCACAGATGGATCCAAACTTCGGGAACAAGTAGAGGGAGGTATTTACTGCTGGATCTCGAAATCGAAGCGTCCTTTAGACTTCCTAACTATTGTAGTGTCTACCAAGCGGAAATGATGGCTTTTCACGAAACGAAAGATTCTAGGTCAAAAAGACATTGAAGGAAAGAGTATTTCCATCTTTTCAGATAGCCAAGCTGCACTGAAAGCACTGAACTCAAATATTGACAACTCTAAAACTCTCACTGAATGCCGCAGATCTCTTAACGAGATGGCAAGGCAACTCAGGATTCACCTCATATGGGTACCCGGACACAGGGATATCGATGGCAACAATTTTGCCGACGAATTAATAAGGAAGGGTATGACCTCTAACACCCTCTTAAATGAGGACTTTATTGGTATACCTATTTCCTCCTATAAACTCCAGTGCAAGAACAGATTCTTAGGTCTTGCACAAGAACGCTGGGAACACCTTGTAGTAGAGAATACATGTAGGATAACTAAGCTAACATGGCCTACCTACAACTTAAAACGCACAAACTCACTGCTTGAGTTAAGCAGGATAAACCTGTCAAAAATAGTAGGAATCCTAACGGGTCACTGCCTAATCGGAGCGCATGCTTTTCGGTTGGGACTTGCTTCAAACGATTTCTGCAGAAGCTGCAGATGTGAGGAGGAGATAGAAAATGTTCAGCACTTCTCTGCGAATGTCCGGCTCTAGCTAAAAGGAGAATGGCAACTCTGGGCTATCCCTTTTTGAATGGACTTGCCGAATTCTCATGCCTGGAAATCAAGCATATCCTTAAATTCATTATCCGCTCGAACTAGTTTGAGGAGGGAAATCCCTACTAGGTTTTAAAGAGATTATGTGGTATCACAACGGGCCTGCACTGGCCTAAGTGTACGAGTCGTCTATCGGCTCAGCCACCTTTACCTAACCTAACCTAGTATATTGTTTAAAAAACCAAATCCAGAGTTTGAGGTTTTTTTTCGCGGACCCATGCGAATGCCAAAATAGGGTCAATTTTGAGACAACGTAGCTCAGTCAATTTAAATGCGATTTTCGTAAATAGGGTATCATTGGAAATTTTATTTTGAGGGAAAAATATTAAACTTTTGAAAAAATTGCAGTTTTTAAATAATTGCAGACCCATTATTAATTTTTTTTTCAATTTAATTTTTTTTTTAGTTCCATTACCTTTCCAAAGATTTGGAATGAAAGTGTGTTCTTTAAGGATTCAGAAGTAAACTTTTTTACGCCATAACAAAAAAAAATTTTTTGTTTCCGATAAATTGGGTCCAAAATATCTTGACACTGCACATTGGAGCCAGGAACTTCAATAAGTGACCAAAAATCAAATATGTTATGTATACAAATGATTCTTACGATTGATAACGGGACACATTAAGGTACTCTGAGACGAAATATTATTAATGTAAAATTAAAAATAGCAATTTGGGACAGATTTAATGTCAAAAATTGCAATTTTTTTTATTAACACCTAAAATTTTAAATTATCGACAGTATACCTATTTCTTAAAGGTCTTTAAAACTTTTAGCACTTTATTGCAGAAATTGAATTTAATATTGAAAGAAAATATATACGCATTTTTCCTCATACTAAATACACAAAAAAGGGGTTAAAAAACATGCCGTGCCTGAAGAAGATTCCCCGAGATTCCGCTGGTAATTGAGATAATTTGCAAACTTTAACTTGCTTTAAGAAGGCTACTTGAAGAGGGATATGCACACTTTTGCACGTTTTTAATAACTTTCGAGAAATTAATAAACGACTTAAATCAAAAAACAGATAGTAGACAGTAAAACTGCTGCAAAGGCAAACTATAAGCAAACTGGATCAAAAGCTTAAAATGCAATTAAATTGTGATAATTGAGCTTTTTTGAGTGTTGCAAAAATCAAGGAGCTGTGTTCAGTTGGCAACTGTTGTGTAAAAATTCGCTGAATGGTACAAATTTGGTAGCGCTAACTAAAACTGATAAAGTAGCGAACGCCATTTAATCGAGCGAACAAATTCTATGCTACATGAACACAACTGTTTGCTTAACTGTCAGATGCTGTTACTGACGCTGTTAAATTAATATATGCAGAAAGAACGCAGCAAATTTAAGTGAGAAACCTTTGCAATTGAATTAAATTTACATAAAAATTAAATTGAATCTAACTTCTGACGTGTAGAGTAGCAACACATTCAGAGAAAAACATCGTGAACTAAGGTAGCGCTACCATTACAGTTCACAGCAGTTGTCTGCGCTGAATGCGGCCAAATATAAAGTTCTAAAAGTGCTATTTTCTAAAGCCTTGTATCCTTTTTTTAGTTCACACATCACACGTCAGATTCGGCAAAAGCGTCCCCTTATTCTCTCTCATATCCCGCCTCTTTTTTAATGCCCCAGAATCAATAACAACCAAACTGCAGTTTTTATTTAATAATGATACGCTCTTTTGTTTAATTTCAATAAGCTGGTGCAAATATTAGACGAGATACAGTATTTTATTGACAGTGCCACGCCCCTCTGTTGAATTACATCCACTTATTTCATAGCGCTTGGAAAAGATGCTTTATTCCAAGTATCCTGCACCAAGTTTTATTAAATTCTGTCTATTCAACGCCACTATGATATGATTTTTGGCCACTTTTCCAAATATCTGGCCCAATGGGCACCGGCTGTAAAGGACTGTTTTTTTATGCCACCTATCGAGAAGAAGATTTACAAACAAACAAAATATTTATTATGAAGTATTTTTTAGATATTATTTACACTGAGAATAAAAACATACTTTAAAATTAAACAAAAAAATTTTAAATAGAAATTTAACGCTTTTGCGTTTCTGCAAATTTTAGCAAAATTTAAAATAAGCCAATTAAATTTTCAACTTTCTATTTCTTTGCAATAACAAAAAATACGTCGCTATCCGAAACTGAATTGAAAAATTATGTGCAGTAGAAGCTTTGACAAAAATTGCCAAACAATTGAGACCAAGCTGAAAAAAATTTTGATTTTACATTTGATTGTGTGAAAATATTTTTTAAATTGGTTTTACAAATAATGAACATTAGATGAAATAAAAACTAATTTATTATTTTAATATTTAAAATATTTCAATATTTTAAGCCGCAATAACACGCAAACTTCATCGAATGAAGTTCAAATGTGGTATTTGAGGGGTTCCAGGGGTCGCTTATTACGAAGATGACGTCGAAAACTTTCGAAAAAAATTAAAAAAATGGCATCGAAAAATGGCGGTTTAATACTATTGTTTTTAATTTTAGAACAATATTTTAATATTATGTTTTAAATATTTGTTTTTAATACTAAAGTCTTTGTCTTAAAGTTTTTTTTAAACAAATGTTTTTAAACTGTAAATGTTTACTATCAAAATATATTTAAAAATATTTTTTTAAAAAAAAAGAACTTGTTTAAATTGAACTGTACAAACATTTGAGTTTGACTTGAATGAAATTGTTTTAAGCTCTATTTCAAAAACTAATTAATTCAATATGAACTATGTTTTATTAAATTTCAACACATATTCCTTGAGTGTACTTAAAAAAAATATTAGTCTACATATATATTATAGTCTTTTCACAATAAAAGTTTTAAAATTAGTCTTTTTATTTTTCATCTAATTTGATCAAGATCTATGTCGTGACCATAAACTCACAACGGCTTCCATGTTGTGCTGAGTGTTT
This sequence comes from Dichetophora obliterata, assembly GCA_963920525.1. Taxonomy (NCBI): domain Eukaryota; kingdom Metazoa; phylum Arthropoda; class Insecta; order Diptera; family Sciomyzidae; genus Dichetophora; species Dichetophora obliterata. Next base: position 15,671,137 of record OY986440.1, on the reverse strand, counting down.
CTCTCGCAGCTCGTTAAAATTCGTTCATTTCTTGGGGTGGGGGGGGGTAAACCCCCAAAATCGTCCCAGCGTTCGCGCCTGCGATGAAGTATTACAAAAGTTGCTAAAAAATGTTCCTCTGGTTTTAGGGGCCCTTTCGACCGCAGGGCCCTTAGTGACACAAACCGAGTTCTTCTTAAATGATAAGAAAAATTAATTTAACCTTTTGCAAGCTCACTCACTCACACGGCGCCAAACCTTCTATTGTGTATTCAGTGGTTTGATAGCAACATTTTTCTGCTCCAGAAACCAAACCAACCCACTTGAAAAAGTTTTCTAAATTAAAAATTAAATTTTGTTCTGTTTCAGGTTCTGCATCTACACGTGTTTGACTACGATAGATTTTCGAGGGATGACTCCATTGGTGAAGTTTTTTTACCCCTTTGTCAGGTAAGTGTAAAATTGTACCAAAAATTTAACAATTAACCCTATATCGCGCAATAACACCTATTTGCATTTTTTACCTAAAAATATCTTTTAACAGTCGGAAAAATAAATAAAAACAAATTTTGTTTTGAAATTAATACTTTATTTATAGAAATATTTGCAATAGTTTTTTTTTTTTGCAATTAAAAAGAATAACATATATCAGAGAATATAGCATTGCTTTTTATATAATAAATTATGCTTAATGTAGTTTAATAACTCACCAACAATTTTTTAAGTCTTTTTTTTTAATTATTTACAATTTTTATTAAAATTTTAGTCAATGAAAAAGATATTAAAAATATATGGCAAAACACAAACTGCTGCCAAATGCAAAACCACTCTGTGGCAACTTAAAATAGAAAATATCTGTTGATTGATTTACTCTCTTATTGGAGAGTTAGAGTTTTTTGGAATGTTCTGAGTCATTTATAAGAATTTCGACTTAAATTGTTCTCTTTGAGTTATCTTTCTAGAGCAATTTCTAAATGTTGCAGATCTGCAACACGGCGCGATATAGGGATAATAACGTACAGGAAACGACCGCAAATAACGATTATTGCTATCAATTAATCATAACAATTACTTGTCGAGTAATATTATATCGATAAAAACTAATTTTTATTTCTTATCGAAAACATATTGGTCGAATGATTGATTTGTATTTTGATCAATATTAAATCGATTAAAAAATAATTTTTATTTCTGATCGAAAAATATCGATTTAAAATTATTCCTTTAAAGTGATCATGAAAAATGATTAAATATCTAAAAATTAAAAAAATAATCGTTATTTTCAGTTTCTGATTTATAGAGTAGTGGTGGGATACTATCAATTACTAGGACCAGCGATATGCTATTACTATTGATTGTGGGCTGCCATCGATAGTTGTTAAAAAAATATTAATTATTTTTCGATAGCCTCAAAAACCTAAAATAAAAACACAATACATAAAAAAATATCAGGCACTTTACGGGAGATTTTATTCCGGTGTAAAGTGAGCCCAAAATATTTATCTCAAATTTTATAAACTAGCCCAACTTTTGAATTGGCCGCAAAACTTGACGTAAACTTTATTCGAATTGCTTGTGAGAAGAATAGATATCACAATGCCTTCCTCTTCTTCGAGAAAACTCAATCTTGCCTCTAAGGTATTTATATATTTTTAAAATTTTTTTATAAAAGATCAGGTAACTTAAATAGTAGATTTTCTTCTATCTATAGCCTACGCGCAAATTTAAGGAACCTTTCAGTTGCACCTCCACATGCACTGCAATTATATTAATTTTAATTTTCCTCAGTAGCGCCAAGATTATTTAATAAACTCCCAGATAGCATACTTGAAATACGTTCAAAAATCTGTTCCTGAAAAAACTAAAAGTATGGCTTTTTCAACTTGAATATGCTCAAGTTAAAGTTATGTTACGAATTGTTACTAAAAAAGTCCATTAAACTAGTTCCTATTTTAAAAACTATTATTTCTTTTGAGAAAAAAAAAATATTAATTTTATAAACAAATATTAAAATTTGAACTAAAAAAAATTGTACTTAGATTATGGTTAGTCTAGAATTAAAAAATTAGATTACTTATTGATTCAACACTAGCCTTCATTGGCCACTGAATGCAATAGAAATCTAAATTAATAGCTATAAATTTAAAAAAAAAAAAACTTAATCCAAACATTTTATCTCTCCGCAAATGATTTAAAATGGCAAAAAACAACATTAAAATAATAGAATAATGCTGTTAGCTTTCTTTTACACAGTTCTTTGATGTTTAAATTTTTTATTAACCCTTAACTTGTGCATTTCAAAAAAATCACACTAACATTACATCTGGTCCCAAGGACCACACTAACTTAAAATGCTAAAAAAACACAAAGTTTGTTAGTAATTCAAAATAAAATTCAAATAAAAAGTTTTTTTTCCTATTTAGAAAGAATTTTGCTAATTATTTGAAATATTTTAATTGAATTTTGGTTTGAATAATAAGAGAAATATATTTTAGTTTGTTATGTTTTTGTTGTGGTCCCACAGTCCAGGTGTACCAGTTAAGGGTTAAGTATAAGTGAAATTTTTAAATGGTTTAGCCTTGAATTGATCAAAACTTTCAAGGGTGGCCTTTACAGAATAAATTTATAATAAAAAAAATAAGCTTCAAAAAGAAGTTATTTCATTCAGCTCATAAAATTAAAAAAATGAAATCTTCTTTCATAAAAACGTTCCTTTACACAAATCCTAGGTCGATTTCGCTGGCAAACAGTCGTTCTGGAAAGCACTCAAGCCGCCGGCAAAAGATAAATGCGGCGAACTGCTGTCATCGCTTTGTTATCATCCATCTAACTCAGTTCTAACACTAACATTAATTAAGGCTCGTAACCTTAAGGCTAAGGACATTAATGGAAAGTCAGGTAAGAAATGTTGTGAAATTTATGGTTTTTGTAACTTCTAGAGTTTATAGTACCTACAGTATAAAAAAGTTATGCTAGAAAATGAAATGCCGAATTTGATGTTTTGATATGTTGAATGGTAAGGATTATAATCACGCTAATTTTGTTTTAGTTTAGTTTTGTTGAACTAGTATCTACACCATTTCCAATTGTCATTCAAAAAATATCGCTAATCACTCAAATTCAATTTAAACTCTGAATTTAATTTAAAATTAAAAAGGATCCGTTGAATTTGACAAGTTCCATTTTGAATTCGTCAAATACATTTGGATCAATTGAAATTTAGAAACTCCATTTGAAATTAAATAAATATCCTTTGAAATTAAAAATTCCTTTTTAATACAGTTAACCCTGCTTTGATAACCTTATTAGAAGTCGCTCAAAAGTTAACCAACCGTCTATCAGACGTCTCATTGTTGTCGTGATTTAATGTTAAAACTTAATAGCAATTAAACAATTTTTTTTACTTATATGGCTTTATTACATATTCCCTTGTTATTCAAATAGATTTTATTATAATTTTTTTTTATTTTAAAATAAGAATAAAAACTTAGAGTGAAAGCATTCCACGACAGAGAGATTAAAAAATTTAGAAAGCATGCGTCTCGCAGACGTAGCTTATCAAAGTAGGGTTAAGATCAAGATCACGTAAGAGCTTACGTTGTTAATTGACTAAAATTAAATAAAAAAAAATAAGAAATTCCATATGAAGTTCAGATCAATTAAAATTCAAATATCAATTAAAATTCAGAGAAAAAACTAATATATTAAATTGAAAAAAAAATTTAAAGAATTTCAGAAAAGATCTATTGAAATTCAGAAAGAAATCATTTAATTAATTAAGAAAATTAAATTTACGTATATCTTGACCCTTTAAAAACGGCACAGTTTTTTCACATATTGGCCCAATTTTTTTTATTTTTTAAACAGGGAATGAAAATGAGAATTATTTTTGAATACGATTTAAAGATCATACATGCAAAGTTGCTGTAATTTACTCTCTTTTTTTTCTTGCTTTTTAAAATAAAAATCTCTTTAACCCTCAATTATCCACACGCCTTATAATCCCATAAATACCCACCCTAAGTCCCCAGGACTCACTTTATTTTTAGCAAAAAATACAACATATTTTGAATTATTACATTCTTTTATTTGTTTTTAGGTGACATCACGAAATAAACGAAAATTATCTTTTTTATTTGCAGAAAACCAAAAAAAACAGACCGAAGCAAGTTATTAAATTTCGTAGCCCCCTGGACACAGGGTGGACAATTGAGGGTTAAACCAATTCTTTTTCGATCGATATAACTTCGTTCAGAAATAATAAATAATTTTTTAGCCGAAAATTCTTTCAACCAGAAATAAAAAATTTTTTGGCTCCATATCTTTTTGGATTAGAAATTAAAATTGCTCCTGAGTCATTGCTCATTTATTTAATTCTATTTATTTTCATATTGGATAGCTTGTCGAAACTAGCCCTTATAGCTACAGACATGTATCCAGATCATCCTTAGTTTAAAAAAACTTTTGTGAATAATGTTATCGTTATGATTTAGTAATAATAATAATAATAATAAAAAAATAAATTATATAACGATACTTTTTCTATATCTAGAAATTATATTTATTTCTTAACGATATTTTTTCGATCAAATATAAAAATTATTTTTTGATTATTATTTTTCGATCAGAAATCAACATTTCTAGGAAGCGTTAAAATGCCCAAAATAATAACAACAGTCTTATTTTTTTTTTTTTTTTTTTTTTATTAGTACAGTATTTGAAGTTGTGACACCTTCATTGTTAGCTCGTATTCTCTGCCAACATATTTACTTTAATAAAAATTTTAACTCCAGCAAAAGAGCGGGATCGACTTAGTGCCACATATAATTTTGAGTAAAAACCGTGAGTGAAAACTGCATTTGGTAGATGTATTGCAACTTTTTTCAATGACTGCTCCTGTCTCTTGTTAACAGTCATGGCAAATGACAAAGAGCCCGGAAATTGAAATCGTTGAATTTTGAATGGAAAGTATGGTTCCGATGGGCTGAGTTTAATTTTAGGTATAATAATTCACTTACCGAAGCTGACAGCGTTTAAAACGTTACCACCACTTATTTCAATGAACATTTCTTCTGAACACACCCACTCCGTATCTGCACCATGCTAGGGAAAATACTGGATAAAAATTTTGCATTAACTGAAAGCCAGTGATGAAATGAGCTCATCGAGTGATGAAAATTGCAATATTGCATCATAACAAAGTGTGCTTCAAAACAAACCAGTGAATTATGTGAATTATGCCACTGGTTGGCAAACATGACGTAGCAGAGCTAATTCTCAATTACATTTGTTCGGACATGACCGCTAAAACACTGATGACATCTACCTTACACAGTAAGTGCCGATTGGAGTAGGTATGCTGCTTATGACGCACAAGATAGGAGAGCACACAAAAAAAACAAAAATCCTCTGTACGCCAAAAACACAACGGAAACGAAGAAGAGATCACACAAAAAAGAGGCAAACGAAAGCAAATGACGTCACAAAATATTTTCACAAGAACTTGTACGATTTGATAAATGGCGTTGTTATCTTTTTCGGAAGCATTTCAGAATTAATGATTAATAAAACCTTACCTACATATATTATACATAAAATGTTGTTCTGGTTCAAACAAAAAGATAAAAAATTTTCAGAAATGTACATTTACACTGCAAAATTTCTTGTTAGAAAACACGATGTTGCTGCACAGACGAATGAAGTCAAACTGTTGTCTTTATAAAAATGAGCTACCTATCTTCATATAAACAAGATTTTTGTCACATCCCGCTTACATTTCTGCATTACAATGTCATCACCGACAAATTTTTACAATCGGGAAGTTGAGATGAAAAGAGAGCATATACATATGACGCATTTTATGTGTAACGGATCAGAAAACAATGATGGTGTTGAATTTTGAAAAAAAAACGATTTTTTTTTAAATCAATTTTTGTAAGTAAAAAGTTTTAAAAAATTGTTTGCTTGCGGAATTTTATAGCAAGATGATTGTATTTTTGAATTTCGGGATCAAATTCGATATTCGGACATTTTTTTCATTTCAAAACAGTAAGTTCGAATTTGGAATCAAAATAAGAAGAATTTCACCATTTTTGGGATTTTTTTATGTCCCCACTTTTAAAAAACGTAATAGGAGCATAATAACTTTGTCACTCCGTTAAGTACGCCGATAAGTAGGCGTGGCCGGTACAGAAAAGCATATATATTCTTGATCAGCAACACCTCCTTAGTTGATTTAGTCATGTCCCTTTGTCCGTCTGTCCGTCTGTGATCACGATAACAGCCGTAACTTTTTAGCTATCGTAACGAAATTCAGTATATAAGCTTTTTATTCAAAAATGGTGGTCAAGTTAGAAAATGAGCCAAATCGGATTAAAACCACTTCTAACTCCCTTACAAAGTGAGTTCACCAAAATGGTAAAATCTCTTTCAATTCCACAAAAACTAATCTAATGACTTCAAATTTTGCACAAAACCTTTAACAATTAATTTAAACTTTATGACTATAACCACTACTATAAACAGTCGAAAATAATTCCTTACTAGTTTTATTTTAAAATTTAATCTCGAAATATGTACCTAGATAATAGTCTAGTGGAATTCGCAAGGGTTTAGAAGTTATGAAATATTTATTACTTGCATCTCTTGCATGTCGCAGTACTGCCAAAAGAGTAAGCGTGTGCTGACGAGAGTAAAAGTTCATAACTTCTGAACCATTGCGAATCCCTATCCTAGGCTTCAATTAAAAAATGTTAAAAAAAGTTAATATTGTCGAATGTGATACTGGAATTCCTATTTACATCCAATAGAATTTTTTATTTAAATCCATACAAAAATTATATTTTTTTAATATTTTTGCTTACAAAAATATTTTTTAAAAAAATTGTGTTTTTCAACAACTTCAATCTTTAGAAGCCTATAACTCAGCAACCAAGGCAGATAAAAAAAATATCAATTAATGTTGGCCATCTAGGAGGACATTATAGCAAAATTTCGGACACCCATCATATTTTTTGTGGTCCGCTACACGGAGAATGTGCCATATGTAACTAGTTTGGAGTGGCAAAACAATTGGACCAGCTCATACATTCGACCCCTCTTTTAGCTTTTTTCGAATCGTCTCGTCTTTAATTTTTTTGTAGGGGGACCTTTAGAGGTGTGGCAACTAAAAGATTTTCAGAAGAAATGTTGGGAATTGAAACATAAAGGTATCAGCTCATACATTTGCCTTGTCTAGAGATCACTTCGGAGAAGCTATCAACTATATTTTGAATTTTTTGGATGTTTTACAGGGGAACTCTCAAAAGTAGGCAGATATGGGATATAGGCATGCTTATAAGAAATCTTGTGATAGCCTAAACAATAGGCCTATCTGATACATTTGACCACTCTAGAGATCAATTCGGGTGTGCTATTAACTCCCTGCAGTGTAAGACTAGTCAGCATTAAAACATGAGTAGTATTTATACTAGTCAAAACAAACTAGTTTATATTTTGTCACGATTTACTAGTTGCAAAAGTAGTTTAAACCCAACTAGTTTTTGTCAAGTCACATTAAACCAGTTGTAAAACTAGCCAAAATCAAACTATACTACATATTATCAAAATCAACCAGTTCCAAAACCAGTTGGAGCTGGGTACCCCATTGGAACAAACTAATAATAAACAAATTAAAACATATAAAAACTAATTTAAAAACATGTAGTATACCATAAACATGGTATTTCATCAAATAGCTTTAACTTTAGCCTTTAGCTAATATTTTGTTGTAAAAATATATGTTCTTTGAACCTATGAACTATTGAAAAAATATGAACCTATGAACTAGTTTTAATTCGATAATTACTATATTGGTTAAAAACTAGTCACAACCCAACTAGAACTTTACTTTACATAAAAAATGAGTTGTTAACTAGTTAAAACCTTATCTATAGTAAGACAATTGTCTTTTCCAATGACATCACCACGTAAAAAATACCAGTCGGTTCTATGAGAATAGGACATAAATCGAACTAGTTGTTGGATATTTCCAACTAGTTGTTGACTGGTATAAATCTAGTTGATTACACTGCAGGGCTTTTAGCGAAATGTTTCTTCTTTTAGTTTTTTTTTTGGGAGACCTCTAGAAAGGTGGCAGATAGGAGATGGCTATGTTTAGGATAAATGTTTCGGGCTTAAAAATAATTGAACCAACTCATATATTCACTCCCTCTAGAGATTAATTAGCGACTGTTTTGTTTGTAGGGTGCTAGAAGAGTGATAAACAGGGTGATAAATAGATATGCTTAGAAGAAAAGTTGAGAGTGAAAAACAATTGAACCAGCTTATTCCTTTGACCTCTCTAGAGATCAATTCAGGGGAACTATTTACTTTTTTCGAAATGTCTCTACTTTTATTTTTTGTAGGGTGTGCTCTAGAAATCTAACAGATATGGAATGTGTTTGTTCAGAAAAAATGTGGGGGGGGGGTTAAAAAATAATAGGGCCAGCTCACACATATTTACCCTTCCAGAGATAAATTCGTACAAGCTATAAACTTTTGTTTTTATTTTAATTAGTTATGTGTTTGTAGTGGGACGCTCAGAAGGAAAGCAAATAGAGAATAGGTATGTGTTTAGATGCATGATAGAAACAAGAATAGGTGTATATTTAGAAAAATATTGGAGGAAACCGCAATAGATTTGAATTGGAGAGCTTTAAAATACTATGTGAAAAAATGTTCGGGAGGAATAATAGTAGGACCAGCTTATACACTTGCAAGTATTGCCTTTTTTTCTCTTCCCACATATATGTTTTTTTTTTTTGTGAAATTTATGTTTCTGAATTTTAGTACATTTGCCCGAGTAAAAATAAAAACTTTTTTAGCTAAGACCAAACAGCGGCCGAACAAGGCCTAATTTTAGATATTTTCTTGACCGTATAGAGGCCGTTCTGAAATAGTCTCGGCTGTATAACGGCCGCACAACTTAATTAAGACGTTTTACGGCCGTTGTTCGACTAAATTCAGATGTCAACTGAAGACCAATAGCAAAAGTTTTTGGCATTTTATTAATAGCAAAAAGAAGTCTACAGGCATTCCAAATACTATTCAATACATGGGCAATACAACATCTGACCCTCTATCAATTTGCAATATTTTCGCGGAATTCTTTCGATCAGTATATGTTTCTTCAAACAACATCACAAATACAAATACCTACACAGACTCATCCTGTTGTTTACTAAATTTTGGTGACCTAGAACTTAGCTCAATAGAAGTTTGGGAAGGGTTAAAGCAACTAAACCTAGATAAACAACCCGGATGGGATGGTTTTCCACCCATTCTATTAAAAAGTTGCGCAGACGCGTTATGTTTACCATTAACGACAATTTTTAATCAATCATTAAGTAAAGACGAATTTCTAACGGATTGGAAAATTACTTACATTACACCGATCCATAAATCCGGTTCTAAAAAAGAGGTCTCTAATTATCGTCCAATATGTAAAATATCCACGATCCCTAAACTTTTTGAAAAATTAGTATATAACAGACTCACTTTTTTAATAAAAGAGGTTATATCACCGTATCAACACGGTTTTATCACGGGAAGGTCAACAACTACAAATTTGGCAATATTTTCTAAATATATTTTGAATTGTTTTGAAGAAGGACATCAATGTGATGTTATATTTACAGATTTTTCTAAAGCCTTTGATAGAGTTCATCATGAGTTACTCATAAAAAAACTCGAATTAATTGGCTTCCACTCTAACTTTTTAAAATGGTTCGAGTCATACCTTACAGGACGGACACAATTTGTTCGTATTAACAATATACTGTCAGACGCTATATTGGTTTCTTCAGGAGTTCCGCAGGGCAGTCACTTGGGGCCACTTCTGTTTCTTTTATTCGTAAATGACATTCCTAAAAAAATAAAATTTTCTCAGTGTTTAATGTATGCTGATAAAGATTTTTTCTATTATAAAAAACACTAACGATTGTTTGAATCTTGAAAGAGATTTGCTCCAATTATCTGTTTGGTGCAGCGACAATTTATTGCCGCTAAATATATCTAAATGCCAAAGTTTGACTTTCAATCGAATTTTATCGCCCGTAGTTTACACATATAAACTCGGAATTATGACATTGTCTAGAATAACTGAAAAGAAAGATCTTGGAGTTATACTTGATAATAAACTAAGGTTCTCAAAGCATATAGACTATATTGTAGCAAAAGCTAATGCTATGTTAGGTTTTATAAACAGAAACACTAAAGAACTTTGTGATCCATTTTCTTTAAAATCGTTATATTTTGCATTTGTAAGATCTATCTTAGAATACTGCTGCATAATCTGGGACCCTTTCTATAGATGCGCTTCTAATAGAATCGAAAGAATTCAGCGACGCTTTACGAGAATTGCAATCAGTCGCTTAAATTGGAATATCGAAATTTATTTTTTATTTTTTTATTTATTTAAAAATATTGTTGGCATTTAAGACTTGAGTCTTTTGCACGCCGCATTTTTAGAATCAATAACAACAATATAATACTTATATACTAAACTATTTAAAATTTTATAACTAAGATTATTATCATTAATGACAGAAATTCTCAACTCATAAAATGATACCAATAATTTTTTTATTAGAGAAAATGTTAACATTCAAGAATTAATTATCATGTGCATGTCACAGTAAAAAAGATATTTAAAACTATTGAAAATATTTTTAAAAGATGTGACATTATTATAAATTGACTAATCAAATGATCGACCTGCGGTGAAAATGCTAGAGGTAGAATAAGAGGTTGTGTTAGAGCTTAGACTAAAAATTAAGTTATGTGAAGTTAAGAAAAATATTTGAGTATCAATTGCTTAAAGGCTAATCTATTGGAGACTAATTTTATATGGTTGGGCAGTGAGTTCCACAGCCTTATTGCGCTAACGAAAAACAGTCTACTTGAGGCTGTATAATTAAAGCGCGGTATTAAGAGATTCAGATTTCTACTTGATCTGCAGAACTGAAGTCTTGCAAAAAGATATCGTGGACATTGCGAGTATATTATTTTATGCAAGAAAATGCAGTTCCTTGCTTCGAAAAGATTGTTCAGACTACGGCCAAGTAATCGAATGGAAAATGAGGAGACATGGTCATGCATCTGCAGACCATAGATAAAGCGAGTAGCATTATTCAAGGCAACTAACAGTTTATGTGAGGATTTTGAGTCCAGTTTGCTATACACGACTTCTGAGTATGTAATTATTGGCATTAAGATCTGCAGGACAAGCTTACGTTTTGTTTCGGTGGGAACAAACGGTGCAGTCATTCTTAAGTTTCTTAATACATAATAGACCTTACTTACACACATATTAATATGATCCTCGCAGGAAAGAGATGAATTCAGGATAAAACCTAGGTTTTTTACCTTTCTTACAACTTTGAACTCAGTGTTATTTAGAATAATCGGAGGAAACTCAAGATTGAAGAAAGGTGTTTTGGTAATTGGCAAGACACATGATTTCGAGGGGTTAAGTGCAAGCATATTCTCCCTAGCCCATTCCACTACTAATTTTAAATCATCATTTACTCTTGCGCACAAATCCTCAACAAGCCCTGTGGGTCTTGACATATATAACTGTAAGTCATCAGCATAAGCATGCATGGATACATTCTCACATTTCACAAAAATGTCATTGATGAACATGGCAAACAAGAGTGGTCCCAAGACTGACCCTTGAGGGACACCGCAAGAGATTTGCTTATACGCAGATAAGTTGTTGCCTAGGCTGACTCTTTGGGACCTTCCATTTAAGTAACTACTTAAAAGGCGAACTGATGGCTCAGAAAATCCGAACTGCAATTCAAGTTTTTTGCATAAGATACTATGGTTTACAGTGTCGAAAGCCTTAGAGAAATCGAGAAGGCAAAGCAAGGTTAGATCACCATTATCGAAGGGAGCTCTAATGTCATCCAAGATATTAACTATAGCTGTTGAACAACTATGACCTTTACGGAAGCCTGACTGAAAATCAGACATAAGGCCCAGAGATAGGATATGTTCACTTATTTGCTCCGCCATAAGAGCCTCACATGCTTTCGAAATCGATGACAACAAGCTGATTGGTCTGAAGTCACCAGGCTCGCGTGCATTTGCAATTTTCGCAATCGGAACAATTGTAGCCACTTTCCAGCTGGCAGGAAAGCACGAGGTAGTGATGCAATGGTTGATGATATGAGCAAGTGGACTGACTACATGGAGCAAAATAAGCTTAATGAACTTGATCGACACACCATCTTCACCAATGGAATTCGAACTGATTTTTTTAATGCAGCGGGCAACATCTAGCTCATTTATAGCTCTAAAACTGAAATCATGCGGTAACTCAACAGGCACTATGCTATTAATGTATTCGGCATTATCATCTCGCAACGAGCTCGCAGTGAAATAATCATTCAATAGATTTGGTTCAGTACGGCAGACTTCAGAGCCTTTATTGCAGATACCAATACTTTTTAGATTTTTCCATAACTGTTTAGAAGATAGATTTGGGCTTAGTTTAGATAAATAATATTGTTTTTTGGATACTCTAACTGCCAAGGTAGCTTCATTCCTTGCTTGCCTAAATCTTTCCCAATTGGCCTCAATTGGATATCGTTTCCACTTGTTTTAGGCTTTGTAACGTTTTTTTATGATCAACTTAACACGCGTGGTTAGCCAGGGGCAGGTTGTGTTGGTGACCTGTCGTGTACACAGGGGAACATTGGATTCAAAAAGATTTAAGATATTATCAACAAAAAATTTTAGCTTGTCATCAACTGAGCTAAGGAACCAACAATCAGTCCAGTTTATATCAGATAAATCCCCATAAAGTTTGCCAATATCAACAGATTTAAAGTTGCGATATGTGAAGCAAGTTTCAGAAGCAATAGGTGCAAGATTAATGTTAAATGTGCAGAAAATTAGGTCATGGTCTGAAACAAATGATATCTGGTTAAAAAGGAGTACAGACGATACATCAGATGTTACGAAGACATCAAGTAAACTGGGGCAGGCATTGTTGGAAAACCTTGTTGGCAACGTTGTGTTAACTAAACTTAGTCCAACTTCGGCTAGGCAATCCAAAAAATCAGTGCTAAGATTATCATTAGCCAGAATATTTATATTGAAATCACCACAAAGGATATAATGATCAAAATCAATAGCACATCTAGATATATCATCAAACAGGGGTTTAAGGCTACAGCTGCGGTTCGGGTTGTACACACAAGAGAGAAACACTTGGGTCCTATTGTCGAATATTTTAATATTTAAGTATTCAACATCGGTGCCACATGATTTCCCTAGCACTGAAACATTTAAATTTTCCCTGCAGAAAATTGCTACTCCTCCACCTTTTTTATGAGACCTATCATTACGGTATAATTTAAAATGATGCATGTTCATAAACGAGTTATCAACATCCTCATGAAACCAGGTTTCTGAAACACATATGACGTCAACGGGAAATGCCAGAATATTACGTGAGAAGGCTTCTTCTTGGTATTCTATCCTTAGAAAATCGCCGTAAATATTTTGCCATTATGTTCGTACGGGATTTAATATGCTTTGAAATAAACTGTTCCACTTTGCTTTTTCAAGTAAGCTTTCACGTACCTTCACGTGATCTGAGATCTCAAAGATTATTTCATGAGCCATTTCATAGAGTAAACTACAATATGAACGAACCAATCACTCGTTGCTTAAGACTGGCAAATTCAGTATGTCGAGATATAGACTTTAATCTAGGTTTAAGTAGGAGTGTCTTTAAGAATTCTCTGCTTTTATATTTTAATAGTGTAAGTAATAATTCCAGTAACTTAACGTTACCTGTATCAAATTGTTATAATATACTGTATTTTCAATTTTTAAGTAGTCATTAAGAGAATAAATCTCTGTTTGATGAATAATAATAATAAATAAATAAATAAATAAATTTTCGGGCGTAAGGCTTTTTGGATTATTATTAAACTATGTTCGACCCGTGTACGGCCGTTTGGCCCATGTTCGACCACTGTTCGCCCGCTAATATTTTACTCGTGTGGTTTTGACGGTTCTGTACTCTATACATAGAACTTCGATAATTTAGCAGTAATTTCGGTACTGGTGGTGACTTAGAAAAAACACTAACTCTTAAAGTTCGGATAAGGCTCTTAGGAGTGTCAAAACCTTTTGCGAGCCAAGTTGTTCATCACTGGTCAATATAGAAAATAGTATCTAAACAAAACTTTAGCATGCATGCTTTATATGTACACTTGTTTTTCCTGCAGAATTCATTAATGTTAAAGTATACACATACTGACATTCTTTTAAGGAATATGTAAATGCAAAATACTACACAAGTAAAAAAACAGATCAAACAAATATTGGACTCTATATAATCTATATGCAATCTTAAAAAACTCGGACAATACAGTATTCAGTAGTTCAAACACATTCAAAACACTGCAGACCTCAACATAAGACCGGTTCACATTTTAAAAATGTTAAAATTCTTTGATGCGCATCCATTTTCTGAGAGTTTTAAGCCTAAGAAAAACAAAACTACCTTAAATCTTAAAAAATTGCATATCCAGATATTGCTTTAATCGCTTATAGGTCATATTGGTGCTATTTTCGACTATTCAAATTTAAAACTATTTAACAATTCAAATTTCACGTTTGTCTTGCCTCATCAATCAATTCCTCTAAATAGTCCAAACCTTTGCTTTCAGGTCAAAGACCAAACCTTTTTTGTATAAGGCGCCTGCTTTGTTTTTTTGATCTTTAAAAAAAGAATTTTCGTTTTTTATTAAACAGTTGAAAATTTTAAAAACTTTGAAAATCTCAGATTATTTCTAATGACCACATTAATCAAAATTTTTGTTTTGGTAGCAAATTGCTCCACTAGAAGTTAAAATTTTTTAGGCCTTAAAAGAATTTTTGTTTTCTTTAGAAAATTTAGAACGTTTAGAAAATTGACGCACATGGAAGAAAAAAAAAGACCCATAATTTTCCCTACACATTTTTGAGCTGGTCTGTCTACTCAACAAACATACAAACATATATTCGCCACAATTAAGACAATAACATCGCATCTCAATATCAATCCTTTCAGATCCATACGTAAAAGTCTGGCTACAATTCGGCGACAAACGAGTCGAAAAACGAAAGACTCCAATATTTAATTGCACTCTTAATCCTGTTTTTAATGAATCATTTAGTTTCAATGTGCCCTGGGAGAAGATACGCGAATGCTCCTTGGATGTTATGGTAATGGATTTTGATAATATTGGACGAAATGAGTTAATTGGAAGAATATTATTAGCTGGTGAGTAATCTGGTTTATAGTATTACAGAATTAAAAAAAAAAACAATGCTGCTATCTTCTTAATTTTACATATACATACATATAACTATATTTGAATAAATAGACATTTAATTTATATAGAAACATATATGTACATAGATGAAAAAAAAAACACCTATGTATGTGCATAAAATAACTCAATGTATTAAATCTGTGTTGATAAGCAATAACAGCTTAAGTCTGATTTCAAAGTTTCGAGAAATGTTGCTCCAAAGTTTTCAATCGCCATGTAAATTGTATGAAAATATATTTTGTTTTTGTATCATAACTTTGGCTACGCTCATGCTGGAAGCTTCAGATTTTGTGTGCTTATAGGACTGTATGCTAGAACACAACTACAGCAATAACTCAGTTCTGTCTTAAGTCGACTTAAGCTATTATTGCTTATCGACGATAGAGATTAAAGATTTAATAATCAAAATGTCTTCATATCTTATGTTTGTTCAAGAATTTATCTAGCTTTGTTCCGAATTCGCGAAAATTAACCGAGACATGATTTTTTTTAAGAACAATTCATTCAAACTTGCTCCTACGAATATTTATTTCTCTTTCTCGTTATAAAGGGTATTTTTTTTTTAAGTTTTATGTATGTATTTTTTAAAAATCATTGAAGAAAATGACGTACACTTTTCTTTTTTAAGCTCGAAGAACTTGGCTTAGCGCGATATGGCTTTTTAAAAAAGTTCTTGCGCTTAGATTTTTCGGGGCTTGGATTAGAGATGGGCGCGTGTCACGATTTTATTTGTGTCACGATATATCACATCGTGATCGTGATCAAACCATTTAAAAATCGTTAAATATTCGTGAGCGTGCGTTATTGAATTTTCCTCGTGCGTGAGTGTGTGTGACTTAAATTTATCTGTGTCACGACTTGTTTATCTTTATTTTTCAAATCTGTGCAAAATTTAGTAATGATTTTATTTTTCGGTTTTTCTACCAATTCCATTACTTTAATTATTTCGCGAAACGTCAGCGACTTAAAATTTGTATAGATTACTTTTTTAAACGTAGAAACAGCACTCCACTCCCTAGTTTCTATTATTGAAAATCCCTCCATCAGAAGGATACGGTGATAGCTTTTATTGATATAGAAGAGGCCTTTATTAACGTCGAAGCAAAAGCTATCACTAATGCGCTAACGGAGCTTGAGGTGGATGTCACGCTGATAGCACTGATAAATCAAATGCTAGTTGGCAGGATTATAAGTGCAAAATTTGGTGCGGCATCCACGTTAAGATCTGCATCTTTCGCCTCTACTCTGTAATTTAGCAGTAAATGAACTGTTAGTAAGACTGGAACTAGAGGGGTGCAGGCTTACCTCTGGAAAATACATATCTACCCTTCGAGATATTATGCAAAATTGCTTAAATACTCTAGTCAACTGAGCTATCAGCTGTGGGCTTAGCGTTAACCCAAAAAAAAACTGAGTTATTGGTTTTCACCAGAAAACACAATTTACCTCTAATTAGTCCTCCTAAACTGGGAAATACAAGACTTAGCTTCTCAGATCAAGCAAAATACCTGGGTCTTATACTGGATAGGAAACTAAATTGGAAGCCCAATCTGCTCGAGAGAGCCAAAAAAGCGAATATTGCCCTGTACTCCTGCAAAAAGGCGGTGGGTAGCAAATGGGGCTTACAATCAAGAGTCACGCACTGGCTAAATACAGCAGTTGTAAGGCCAATCTCGCTATATGGTGCTTTCTATTTTTTCTATTAATTCAATTCAAAGGATTTTAAATAAAATTTATTGTTTAAAAATTTATAATTTCAACTCAAATGATGATCTGCGGTTTCCATCTAAAGATTCATAATCATTTTGCTGCAAACTAATCAATGTACATTCATATTACTTTATTATAAATAAGATATGCAGGCAGCTCCGTGCGACTAATTAGGGACACTATATAAACATAGAAACTTTATGCAAATTAATTATTTTTGGTCTAACTTAAATTGAATAGTTCCTTACCTTTATGTAAAAGCCTGTTTTATAATTATTCAACAGTATTTTTGAAAATCTGCAAAAAAATTATAAATACATAATCAAATAAGTCGTGCATATAATTAAGGACACTTGAGTTTTTATTTTTTTATTCAGTATATTATTATTATTTTGCCAATATTTTGTAGCAAAAGCATTGTTGTCAATAACTGCTTGACATCTGCGGGGCATACATAGACTCCACTAAGTTTTCACAAACACTGTTAGGAAGCGCTTCCCAAACTTTATTGTTTCATCGTACACCTTAGCAAAGTTGCCTAGCTCGAGCAAGTTCCCTTCTTTTTTACAACCTGCCATAAATTCTCAATTGGATTGAGGTCAGAACTGCAAGATGATCAGCTCAAAACAGTAACTTATGCCCCTATCAGTAAACGAAACTTTACCGAACGATATTTTAATGTGCATCACATGGCATGAATTTTCGTTCGGTTGCGTATATGTGTGTGGAGACGAACATAAACATTATTATTCTGTTACGTTCAACAGCATGGCAGACAAACACATTGTTATAATGTATGCGTAAAAACTACTGAACACATACGGCATACGATATTTTCACGTAAGCTACTCTCTCTCATTTTGTGTCTCAGAATAGTGCCCTTGATACGGTGCACTTGATAAAAAATAGGTCCAAAAATAAAAATCCCACGTCACGGGATTCCGGGATACAAAATCCCAAAAGGGTAAAAATCCCACGAAAAATCGGGTAAAGAGATTTTTCGCCGAAAAATTCCACAAAAATTCCATGAAAACTAGGGTAAAGGGGATTTTTGGGGATTTTTTTAAAAACTGGCAACCTTGGCTGCATGTGCTAGAAAACAAATAAAATGATTTTTTCTCTGCTTTCTCAGTC
Organism: Dichetophora obliterata; assembly: GCA_963920525.1. Lineage (NCBI taxonomy): Eukaryota > Metazoa > Arthropoda > Insecta > Diptera > Sciomyzidae > Dichetophora > Dichetophora obliterata. The sequence continues at coordinate 15,652,934 of OY986440.1, read as the reverse complement.
TCTCAAACAAAGCTACGTAAACGTTTATTTAGTGTCGCTTATGGTACGGAATAATAATGTTTATGTTCAAGTATGCAAACTCGAATGTAACCGAATATTGAGCGCCGCAATGAATGCTACACATCATTAATGTTCAGTTCTCTCAAATCAACACTTAAGTAACTTAACGAACGCAACGTTAGGTAAATTTTTGATCACTGGCCAATATCACATTTGGCGAATTTTTCTTTTTGTGGCATCACTGTTTGCGAACCTACTTATTCGCCTCACATACGGTGCTGCCAAAGCAGAAAACATAAAAATTCGTTTAGAAACGTCAAAAGTCGAACCTCAAATTTCAATTAAGCTGCGGTAAGTACAAATAAATAAGCAGCGTTGAGCTATTTTTGGCGAGAAAATTGTGGAAACGGAAACTTTATGCAGATTACGGTGCAGCGTTATAGACAAATATAATCCGTCGGAAGTTCCTGACCACCTGTGATAATTTTCATCTTCCCTGTTAAACTTTAGTGAAATAATTAATAAAAGTTTTCACAAAGTCACAAATTTTGTTTTTTATTCTTAATTTTTTTTTTCAACGTGAGCTCAGGAACGCGTTAGCCCGGATTAAATTCTCAGCTCAGACAAAACATTTTTTCTATTGAATGAATATTTCTGTTCGGCTGCCACATCTCTGCAGGCAAAGGAAAACCTCAGAGAGTAAAAACTGAAATGTAAAAGCTTCTTGAGACCATAAGTTGTTCGGAGTCGTCATAAAACTCTTTGGTCCAGTTCTCGATCATTTGTGTTTTAACATTTAATAACACGCACAACACATCAATAGAAGCTCGGTCAAAGTTCTCTCTAGGGCTGAAATGACCAATCTTTTTTTTTAGATAATTTGTCCACTATTGGTCAATGTTTTCCACTATCTAGTGGATACAGTGAATACATCTAGTGGATCTTGGCATAGCTGAAATACAAGTAGGCACCTTACAGAATTTGAATTTCAGTAAAATTAGTTTCTTATTCTTCGAAAGAGGTTGGAAATAAGTAATATATATTTGTTTACTTCGCTGCATCAACAAAATGACGCTTTAGGAAGTATTTCCCAGAATACTCGACGGGCAACAGAACATGAGGTGTGGTAGAAACGGTTTCAGTTCTTGAAGACGGTTGAAACTCCATACGCTTCCAAATCAACGGCCTCACTTGTGCCTTATCTCCATTAGTTTCAAGGTTTTTCGAAAGCACGACATCATTACCATTACTGGAGTTACTACCAGCATGAATTTCTTCTTCTCCCAGAAAATCAACTCGCTCAATCTCGAACTGCCCTTTATCACAGCAACAGTATCTAAGGCTGTGTGCGAATTGATCTAAATGCGACCTAAACTAAATTGGGTCGATAAGGCAGTGCTTCCTCAATAATTTATGAACTTCTCGAGCTGCCTAAATGCTTCCCAAATTATGAAGCACTGCCTTATCGACACTATTTAGTTTAGGTCGCATTTAGATCAATTCGCACACAGCCTAAGTCACTAAAAGCCTCCACATCTCATCCTTCGGCGATAATGCGTATTACCTCTTCCACATCCCGAATGTTACCCAAATCAAACTTTTTGCTAAAATTTTAAATAAGCACACCTGATTAATCCCAACCCACACGTATGTGTAGCATTATGCTTTACAGAATTTTGTAATCCTTAATTTCAGACAAAAGTATTTAATACATTCTGAGCAAAAAAATATCTAAGCATTACATTACTTTACAATTTATTTCATTGAAAAGCATTCTTACTTTGAAGTATTTGCCAACGATTCGAAATTATGCCTTTGTTTCTTCACTGCACACTTGTTAATAGCACGTAAACAAAAACTAATGAATAAATAATAGAGCAAATGCATAAAAGAACTGACTGATTTGTTAAAAGTCTGAATACCACCACAAAAAATATTAAAACAACACAGGCAAAATGTGACGAAATCATGCTACACATATGTAGGGCCCGAAAGGGTTAAAATACTAAATTATAAGATGATTAGCAGAACAGATCTATTCCTTGGAGATTATGAAGAACCAGCAACTTTGTGTAGACTACGATGCAGACAGCTGCGGGAGACAGTCGTGTCGACTGTGTTGCTGCCAAAACTTAGCCCACTGAGGGCCGCAACTTGCCTCAAGTTGAGGAGAGCAACGACGGCCTGCTCCAAGGGTGAAAGGCTGAGCTGTCTGTTGGGCCCTCCACCAGTCTCGGTTGCTTCCGTCCGAATTGCTGACAATTTTTTTTTGTCTTCAGCCTAAAGTCCAGCCAAACCTAAAATATAAGTTTGTAGTCAGCTTTTTTATAAAGTGTTAAATAAAAACTCACCTTGTGCCAGTCCTTTCCTTCACGTAAAGGATGTCCTAGAGAATTTAGTCCTACTGCAAAGCCTTCCATGGCTTCTTCTGATTTTGTTTTGAGGAGCCGAATTTTCCTAGTCTAGTTGCTACACCAGGATTCTGCCCTATAACCTGTACCAGTTTGTGGAACTATTGACTGTTCATATTTTTCATTCTTAAACAAGCGCGTCGGAAGCGAATTTCATCTGGGGGGGCGGTACAAATGGGGGGGCAGTACAAATGGTGGTGCAAAAAAAGTTCACCAAAATTTCTTCACATGAAACATGAAGAAGAGAGAAAGAAGAGGAAAATATATAATACAAAAATATTATCGTTGTAAAAAAAACTGATATTTTGAATAACTTTTCCTTTTAAATTGTTTATCTAGCTAAAAAAGTGCGGGGGCAACTGCCCCCTTGCCCCCCTTGCCCCCCCGCTTCCGACGCCAATGTTCTTAAAGTATATAGCAATTTGTTTGAAATCAAAGACAAAAAGTAAAATAAGAAAAAGAATACAGGTTAGGTTAGGTAACGGTGGCTGAGCCGATAGACGACTCGTACACTTAGGCCAGTGCAGGCCCGTTGTGATACCACATGATCTATTTAAAAACCTAATAGAGATTTCCCTCCTCAAACCAGTTCGAGCGGATAATGAATTTGAGTATATGCTTGATTTCCAGGCATGAGACTTCGTCAAGTCCGTTTAAAAAGGGAAGGCCCAGAGTTGCCATTCTCCTTTTAGCTAGAGCCAGACATTCGCAGAGGAGGTGCTGAACGTTTTCTACCTCCTCCTCACGTCTGCAGCTTCTGCAGAAATCGTTTGATGCAACTCCCAACCGAAGGGCATGCGCTCCGATCAGGCAGTGACCCGTTAGGATTCCTATTTTTTTTTGACAGGTTTACCCTGCTTAACTCAAGCAGTGAGTTGGTGCGTTTTAAATCGTAGGTAGGCCATGTTAGCTTAGTTATCCTACATGTATCAAGGCGTTCCCAGCGTTCTTGTGCAAGACCTAGGGATCTGTTCTTGCACTGGAGTTTATAGGAGGAAATGGGTATACCAATAAAGTCCTCATTTAAGAGGGTGTTAGAGGTCGTACCCTTCCTTGCCAATTCGTAGGCCAAATTATTGCCCTCGATATCCCTGTGTCCGGGTACCCATATGAGGTGAATTCTGAGTAGCCTTGCCATCTCGTTAAGAGATTTGCGGCACTCAGTGAGAGTTTTAGAGTTGTCAATATTTGAGTTCAGTGCTTTCAGAGCAGCTTGGCTATCTGAAAAGATGGAAATACCTTTTCCTTCAAGGTCTTTTTGACCTAGAATCCTAGTGGTTTCGTGAATAGCCATCATTTCCGCTTGGTAGACACTACAATAGTTAGGAAGTCTAAAGGACGCTTCGATTTCGAGATCCTGGGAGTAGATACCTCCCCCTACTTGTTCTTGAAGTTTGGATCCATCTGTGAAGATTTTTATGGCGGAGGTTTTAAGGGGGATTTTGTTTGCCCAATCTAGCCGTGAAGGGATAAAAACTGCATAGTTCTTTTCAAAATTTAAGCACGGCACACAGTAGTCTGTTTTGTCGGGTGCAGACGAGTTCAGAATAATTGTGTGGCCGCAGTTGTTACCTATCCAATTACCAGATTCTCTAAGTCTCAGGGCTGCTGTGTTGGCACATTCCCTGGCAAAGATATCGAGAGGAGGAAGGTGAAGCATGACATTGAGGGCGCTAGTTGGTGTTGAGGACAGTGCCCCCGTAATACAAAGACCTGCGCTTCTTTGCACCTTTGCAAACTTCTGAAGTGCGGTTGCCTTATCAAGGGCCCTCCACCATACCAGTGAGCCATACATTAGTATGGGGCGGACAATTGCTGTATAAATCCAGCGTACTATTTTGGGGGAAAAACCCCATTTTGTACCTATAGCTTTTTTACGGGCAAATAGTGCTATGTTTGCCTTTTTAACACGTTCCGCAATGTTAAAATTCCAGATAAGCTTCTTATCCAGGATAACTCCTAGGTATTTCGTGCTGTCGCTAAAGAGCAACCTCGTGCCGTTCAGACGCGGAGGTTCTAAGTTGGGGGTTTTATATTTCCTAGTGAAAAGAATGAGATCTGTTTTCTCGGGGTTTACACTTAAACCACACGTGGATGCCCATCTCGAGAGAATTAAGAGTGCTCTCTCCATGAGTTGACAGAGAGAGAATACAAGTTACTAACCTTTTTCAATTAATTCCTTTTTGTTTTGACAAAATTTTTATGCAAATATTTCTATTATTTAACCAATTATTTCTATTCGTCTATGTTTGACGTTAAAATCGAATCACATTTGTTAAATTCGCCAATATTTCTATTCGTCTGTTTTTGACGTTTGAGTCGAATCACATTTATTTATTTATTTATTTATATCACCAAGCAAGGCAATTTACTAATTCTATTTACATTTTTTACTTTCTTTTTTTTTTACTTACATATTATTTAAATTAATTTCAAAAGAATACTTAAACTACGCTAATACAGGGTTGCCAATATTCGAAGCGCCCATCTGGCAACACTGTAACTTTCCGCAGTGATGCCAAATCGACTAATGACATACCGCGTTTGAAGCGTCATTCCAAGCAAATGTTTACAATGGAACAGTACACGCCACGCGAACGCTCTAAAATTGTTGAAATTTACATTCAACAAAACAAGTCAATAGTGAAAACTCAACGTGCTTTCAAAAAAATAAATAAAGTGAAAAGTGCGCCTTCCAAGAAAACAATTTATCGTTTGTATGAAAGATTTACAACTGGTAATACTCTTGGTAACCCAAAGAGGACAAATAAAAAGCGACCAAGGCGATCGGATGAGAATATTGCAGCCGTACGAGCCAGTATTGAGCAGTCACCAACAACATCCCAAAATCGCCGTTCTCAGCAGCTCGGCATTCCCCGATCCACTTTACAACGCATTTTACGTGTTGATTTGAATTTGTTTCCGTACAAAATTCAATTGGTAAACAAATTGTTGCCTACCGATAAGCCACGTCGATTGGAATGGGCCCAAAGAGTCATCGAAATGGCTGAAGAAGACGAGCAATTTCGGCATAAAATTATCATGAGCGATGAAGCTCATTTTCAGTTGAACGGAACGGTAAACAAACAAAATTGCCGTATTTATGCCACTGAAAATCCACAAGAGATTCAAGAGGTACCTCTTCACGATGCAAAAGTCACTGTTTGGTGCGGCGTTTGTGCTGAAATGCTCATTGGGCCGTTCTTTTTCGAAGATGATAATGGCCACAGAGTTACTGTCAATCAGGAGCGTTATCGCGATATGATAAACAATTTTTTCATGCCAATCGTTCGTCGAAAGCGTATCAGGCACTACTGGTTTCAACAAGACGGCGCGCCACCACACACAAGCCGCACTACAATCGATTTTTTGAAGCAATTGTTCCCTGGCCGTTTGATGTCAAAAAATTACCATGGAAAATGCTGCAAAACGGGCACAATATGTCGTAGAGGCCAATGGCGACCATTTACGAGATATCATATTCAAGAAATAATGTAAGCAAATCTACTTGAACCCAATTAAATTATATTCATGACGAACAGACAAAAAATTGTGGTTTCTTTGATTTATTTAAAAATAAAATGGGCGCTTCGAATATTGGCAACCCTGTATATCTTAAGTACTACTTTTAGGGGATGACGGAGGGGGACTAGACCAAGAAGCATAACTCTGTAGGGAGCAGTGCTTAAAAGGGACAAATTATTTCGAGTCAAAGAGAGACTTTGAGAGGGTTCACTTAAATGTGGATTTTGGTATGGATGGTGAATAGGGCTCGCTAATATTATTAAAAATTCTACAGCACCTACTAATGGGTTCATTATTTGCGTAAATAGTGTGGTGAATATATTCATTTAGGAGCCGCGTATGCCTAGTACGTCTAATTGGGTCATTTAGTGTAATTTTGCTGGAGATATATTCGCTATCAATAGCTCCGTTAATAACATCAAATGTGAAACATGAACTCAGTAAAGTTCTTCTTGATGATAGAGGCATCAGAGAGAGGAGCCTGAGTCTTTGTTCATACGGTGGCAAGTTGTTATAGTCACGGGGGTCAAAGATATCTCTTAACGCAAAAAGCAGGCAGGAATTGTTTTTGAATGGATTCAATTTTGTCGCTATGAGATTCAAAGGCTGGATTCCAAATTATGCAAGCATATTCAAGAAGTGGTCGCACTAAGGTACAGTATAACGTTTTGGTTACCCACACATTTTGGAATTCTTTAGCACGTCTTTTTATAAATCCCAGCTGTTTATTTGCCCTCGATAAGACTTTATCAAAATGTAGATTAAATCTCAGCTTATTATCTAGGACAACTTCAAGGTCTACAATATGGTTGGCTCTGCTCAGAACAATATTATTAAGGAGGTAACTGCATTCTGGTATCAAGTTCTTACGGGAAAAACTTATCACGCAACATTTCTTAACATTTAAGTGAAGTTTGTTTTGATTACACCATTGCTGAAGGGACAGCAGTTTCGATTGTAGGAAAGTTACATCAACTTCTGATTTAATGATCTTATATATTTTAAGGTCATCTGCGTACATAAGATGGGGAATGTCACAAAGAGCAATAGATAAATCTGAAATGAAAATGTTGAAAAGTATTGGGCCAAGATGACTACCTTGTGGTACACCAGAGGTGACCGGTATATCATTTGAAAAAATGCCTTGAAATTTAACAAACTGGGATCGTTCGCAGAGATAGGATTTGATCCAATTGAGTAATAAACCGGAAATGCCAAATTTTTCTAACTTCAAAATTAAGATATTATGGTCGACACGGTCAAATGCTTTACTGAAGTCTGTGTAAACTGCATCTACTTGGCGTCCTTTTTCCATTTGATTTAACACATCGGAGACCATGATCATTAGGTTAGTGGTGGTCGATCGGCCTTACCGAAACCCATGTTGCTGCTCGTTTAAGCGGGGATTAATGAGACTCGTCAGCTTATCACATATTATCTTTTCAAATAATTTTGGTATAGCTGACAAGATGGCAATGCCTCTGTAATTTTCAACAGACCTTTTATCGCCACTTTTATATATAGGTGTCAAATGGGAGATTTTCCAGTAGGATGGAAAAACACCTAAGGATAATGATTTGTTGAAAAGTGTAAATAAGGGAATGGCAAGATTGTTTATACATTGAACTAACAAACTTGGTGGTATGAGGTCTGGTCCAGGTCCTTTGTTTGAATCAAGTTCCATGATAGCATTAACAATTTCATCCATCGTCAGACTGATATTGTTTATAATGTCTGTCGCATTAGGAGAGGGGGAGGAATAGAGAGTCTGAGTTGTGGGAGCACAGAAAACTTCTCTAAAGTGATTTGCAAAAAGATTACAGATCTCTTGGAGGTTGGAAGAAATTGTATTGCCCTTAAACATAGATGAGGGGTATCCAGCTGATTTACGTTTGACGTTAACGAAATCAAAAAATTTTTTAGGATCTCTAAGAATTTTTTCTCCAATAAGGTTGGTATAAGTTCTATAAGCATCATTTGATTTTATAGAGAACTCATTGTAGAGCTCTTCGTATCTCATTTTGATTTCATCGCTTACATTTACGCCTTTCTTAATGAATTTGTATAGCTTGTTTCTTTGGTTTCTTATATGTCTGAGACTTTGGTCAAGCCATGGTTCTGAAAGTTTATTTTTTTCTTTATCTTAGGCACAAATTTTTCAATACTTGTGAAAAGGCGTTGGTAGAAAAGTGAAATAGCACTATCTATTTCCAAATTTAATAGATCGTTCCAGTTATAGGCATTCAAATCAATTTTTATACTGTCATAATCGGCATTAAGAAAGTCGAACACAATTGTGTTATTAAATGAGGTGGTAAAAGACATGTTGTTACTAGGAAATTCTACAGTTAAAGCAGTGTGGTGGAGTGTATCAGAAAATAAGTGTTCAGCCTGAGTAGTTGCAGCAATCTTTATTTCATCATACGAATTAGCAAAGACTAAATCCAACCAGTTGCCGTTCCGATTTGGGGTTGGATTAACTTGTTGTAGGTCATTGCTATAAAAGGTACTAAGTAAATTAAAGTCTATCGAGCTTGAAAGGTTAACCGGAAGAAGATAATTTGTGAAGTTCGCGGGTAGTGATACCACCTTGACGAATTTTACTTGTTTTCTATTCGATTCGCGGACGGTGATAGGGCTATTGATTATCGGAAAACCACTGCTTGACTGCCTGAGCGGTGTGCTTCGGGTCATTGTCCTGCTGAAATATGCAAGTTACGGACATATTTTCATCCGAATAAGGCAGCATCACATTGGCCAGAATTTCAATATATTGGAACCGGTTCATAAGACCCTCAATTTTTTTTTGGTAGTGGGCCGACACCACGTCATGACATATCACCCCAAAGCATAATAATTCCTCCTCCATGCTTCAGTGTAGCTCAAGTGTACTTTGGGTCGAACTCCTTTGACCTATCGCGGAGGACATATTTTTTTCCATCGAGTGACACTCTTTTTATTTTAGTTTCGTCTAAAAACAATACTCTCTTCCACTCTTTTATTCCCCAATGACGGTACTTTTTGGCGAACTCAAGCCTCTTTTTTACGGTTGCGTTCAGATAATAAAGGCTTCTTCCGTGAAAAACTTCCAAAAAGTCCGGCTTAACGAAAACGTCTCTTAATAGTGTCTACGGATGGTTCTGCTTCATTTTCGCCATAGATAGCCACTCGTACTTCGTTTTTGCAGTTTTATGCGTTTTTTTTTCAGATTCCTGGACAATGAGAGTATCTTCTGGAGCAGTAGTAATGCGGCTTCTTTACTTGCGTTGCACCTTTTTAGCAGTTAATTTTTTTTTTAAATACTGAAGAACATTACCTACTATGGTTCTAGAAACTTTTAAGGCACCTGCGATTTGTCGACACGATCTTCCATCTTAGTGCATCTGTATAATAATTTTACGGGTGCTGACGTCAAGAGATTTAGTTTTGCCCATTGTAAACTACCAAAAATAACTCTAATAATAACTTGTAACTAATAATAAATGTACATAAAATTACCTTTTTTTATTTTATAAGATTATTAAAAATTTTATTTTGTCACTGTCTCTAATTTGTTGCACGAGCTGCGTTTATAAATAAAATATAATATATAAAATAATATATAAATGTAGGAGTAAGAGCTGATTATAAACAGTCATATAACGAATCATGCTGCAGCTATAGCTAAAAAAAGGGCTTAAGTCATTTAAGCCTTGACAGTCGAATAATGATAAATAAAATTTACCAAATCATCGTTACGATAAAGAAAAATCTAATTGTTGTGAGAATGAGCGAATTTCGATTCTGGTTTCGGCTGGTGGTGTAAAATTTACTTACTTTCTTAGTTGGCGCTACAACCGTAAGTCGGTCTTGGCCTCATCTAAAGGCGCGTTTATAGTGGCAACTTGTTGCTTTGCCGAGCCGAGCTGAAAGCGTTTCAAGCTAAGAGCTGCTGGTAGTGCGTATAGTGCGCGCTTACTGCCGCTGACTTGTTGCAGCAGGTTTTTTTTTTTTTGTGTTTTTTGTATATATTCCTTTTTTTATTTTGTCTATTTTTGCAATCGAAGCATTAAAAGTCACGTGATTTCGTGTGTGCTTTTTGCTTTACTGTGGACAGCAAGTGAAGATACGAAAATGCGAAAAAACTATTCTGAAACGCACTGTAAGCCACTGTAAGACACTTTAAGTCACTTGAAGTCACTTGCTGTTCCAGCTTGTTTCGACATTTTTGCAATTGTTTTCTGCTGTTTTTTTTTTTTGTTGCCTTGTTGAAGCATTAAAAAGTCACGTGATTTCGTGTGTGCTTTTTGTTTTACTGTGGACAAGTGGACAAATACGAAAATACGAAAAAATGATGCTGAAACGCACTTTAAGCCACTGTAAGTCGCTTTAAGTCACTTGCTGTTTCAGCTTGTTGCGACGTTTTTGCAATTGTTTTCTTCTGTTTTTTGTTGCCTTGTTTCTGAGTTTTTTTTTAATTAGAATTTTTAAAAAAACAAGTCCGTACAAATAACGCACATTGAAACACGTACATCAGCTGCTGACCCAAGACTAGTCGAATGTATTCTTCAAATAAAACGCACTTTAAGCCGCTTCAAGTCACTTGTTTGACTTTTTGCTATTTTTTTTTCTGCTGTTTTTTATTGCCTCGTTGATGCGTATTTATTTCGAATTTGTTTTGCGGTTTTGTAAAAGAAGTAACAGTAAACAAATCTTATTTACGCTTTTGCCCGAGAAAATGGAAGGCAAGGGCGCACATAAGAAAATTTGTTAACCTTCATTTGCAGTTGCTTATCGACGAATTGCTTAACCAGGTGTTTGATTTTTTTTTTATTATTTTTCTTATGTTTTCTGTATACAAGACATTTGGCCTAATGCGTACTTCACATGGTCAATCACGTGTTAGTAAATATTTGTTTGTATGCATTACACAGACTCGTTCATGGCTTCAGTGACTAAAATATTATTATTTTGATATTTTGTAAACACATATAACTGATTGATAAAAAAAGATTGACCGTATAATAAGGTCCTTATAACTGTTGCACTAAGCAATAAAAAACTACTGAACGCAATTTCCTATTCTTGTGTGCTTCTTACTTTTCATGTTGCTCAACTTTTATGATCCTCGGTCAAGTCCTTTGTTACGCTATTTTTTCGTTTGATTAGCTCAGTGAAAGATAGAACACTTTTTGCTACTTTTAGTACTTAAGCAATCGATAAGTATTGCTATTAAGCAAGTTTTATTACTGCTTTCATACATTTCGTACTAAAAGTGTACTATTTTCATACTAAAACAAAAATAGTGTGAATAATTCCACAACGCCACACTGCTTTGATCCCGTGATTTGGTATGAACAGCCGAATCATTTGGTGACCGATCGGTCGGGACTGCAATTTGTTGTTTTTTACGTATATCACTATTTTTTAGTAGAAAGGCAAATTCTTTGTGAAAGGCTCAGCAAGCTCGCACAGAACAAAATGTTCGTTGATCCCTTTTTGATCCCAAGAAAAAACGAAGAGAAGGCGCAACAGCAAAAACAAAAAATATATTAAAGTATTTTATTGGAGTTTTCCTGTAAAAAAAAAAACTTAACATATGCAAACCGTGTGAGCGAGCGAGAAAGCAAAAATCGACATTCTAAAAACCAGCGCACAAGTTGCTTTAAGCTGCTTGTTCGGCTGGCACTATACGCACTTTAAGCTTATTTTATATATAATGTATGTGCAGCGTTTTTCAGCTTTCCCTCTCAACTCAGCTCGGTAAAGCAACGAGTCGCCACTATAAACGCGCCCTAAGAATTTGCGCCAGCCATTTCTGTCTCTCGCTTGCTACATGCGTACCTGCGTAGCTTAAAACGGCAAACGGGCTCTAAATTTTTTTTAACATAAAATTTAAAACCTATTATAGTTACCATTGAAAGCAATTTTTCGATATCGCGATTTAAAATAAATTTTCAAAATTTTCAATTTAAAAAAAAAACAAAACCCTAAAATTGGGTCGCGCCGTTTGTATAAAATCCCGGTACACGAAAGAATCGACTCAAACCAAAAATAACGTATTTTGTGTCGCGCACACATGGAGAAAATTCTAAAGTGACTGATGCAAAAATGCACCCATAGCTGGAAATGGGTTAATGACTCTTGTGGACAGTCTGTCAATAAAACTTTTTAAAAGTGAAATTAAGACACGATATTAAAAAAATAGACACTGTCACAAAAGATTTCAGGCCCTTTTTTACGCGTGATCTTTCCCATTTTACAAACCATCAGACTTTGGGGTTAGTAAAAGGCTATCCAATAAAGCTTCCTACTTTGTTTTCTTAATAAAATACAAAAAGATCAATAGGGGTATTCACACTGACTTGGGTAGATTGGCAAATCCCGTACATTTTGTTGTGGTAAATTCTACCCAAGTACCCATCTACTAATCTACTCTAGCTGACCCCCTGACTTTTTTGGTTAGATTGTTTTCTTGCCAAGTTGAGTACTTTTTCCATGTGTTACCACCTTTTGCAAAAATAGGCAATAATTGACCTAAGGGCATCAAATTTACAATGTTTGTTGTTAAGGCTAATATCTCGAATAATGCACAAAAAATATTGCCACACCCCCTATTTCCGCCCACAATTTGATAAAAACGCTATATTTCAGACGAATTCGGTTGTATTGGACTAAAATTTTGTAATTTAGTTCGTATGGCTACTATTGACAATTCAACAAAAAATGGGCGTGGTCGAACTAGAACTACGCCTACTTTTCAGAAATTATAGTTCCTGAGTTGTGCATGTTTTTATAATGAAACTTGGTTTATATTTGCTATGAGACCAAGTGGTGGTCACAAGATATATAAATTTTTCCACGCCTACTTTTACCGCCCTTTTATATGTATAAAATCGTTCGTGCGGTGTCTCTTAAGATCTCACGAACGGCAGCACCTAAGGCAAGCAAATTTACAATACCTGTTAATATCTCGGTTAATGAAGTTAATATCTCGGTTAATAAAAAAAAGCCACACCCCCTTTTACATCCCAAAAATCAATAAAAATGCTATACTTCGGACGGTTTTGATCGTATTAGACTAAAATTTGGTAATTTAGTTTGTATGGTTACTGTCTGAAACTGTATTAAAAATGGGTGTCCACGCCCTCTTCTACAGCCCAAAAATCAATAAAAATACTTTATTTTAGGCGATTTTGGTCGTATAAGACTTTAATTTGGTAATTTAGTTTGTATGGTTACACTCGGGAACAGTACTAAAAATGGGCGTGGTTTCTCTGTAGCAACGTCCACTTTCTCGTAAATCATTATAATTGACTACTGGGCCGATTGCGCTGAAATTTTGGCAGTCGATTTGTTTCGCCTACGAGATAGTTTAGGAAAATTTTCCCAAACCCTCTTTTGCCGCCTACAAATCAATAAAAATGCTTTATTTTAGACGATTTTGGTCGTATTAGACTAAAATTTGGTATATTAGTGGATATAGTTACTTTCGGAAACTGGACTAAAAATGGGCGTAGTCGCACTACAGTTATGCCAGTTCAGATACACAAAAAATTAAATTTTTTTTTCCGATTCGCATGAAAATTCTTATGTGGCAGTAAGCCGGTCTGTGACAAGACAAAGTTTTCCCCTGGATTACTAGTAAATGACAAGATGCTGCGAAGTTCACGTTAAAAATTGCTCGTATATAAAATAACTTTTTTACGCCCAATTAATGGCCTAAATTTTTCGCACATAAAATTACAAAAAAGGGTGGCAACCTTTTTCCAGCTGTCACTCATCTACATAAGCCGCGGAGATCAAACAAACATGCAGCACTGCCCAAAACTATTCTCCAAAGTACTCAATTGCAATTTAGGGTGTTCGCAATAACCAAAAGTACTCAATCTACCCACACCCAACTACCCAGGTCAGTGTGAATACCCCTAATGTATTGATGCAAATCTCTATTTGGAATGATAGTTCGGTTCCTACAACTCAATGTTTAAAAACTATTTCGTTCAAATATTGGCCACGACTAGCTCCCAACCATGTACCATTCTGTGGGTCCAATTTTCAAATTTCGACGAAATTCGAGATCAGCTACGAATCGATTGTTTTCACGAACACTCTCTGCTACTGCAGCAATATTCTCAAAATTATGGAATCTATACACTCTGAAATACGGTGATGGTTTGATGGTTTGGACCAAAATGATGTTGACATTCTCTAACTGATGACTGGTTTTGGTAGTAAGTTTCCACAATTAATTAACGTTGTTCAGGAGTAAGTGAATTCATGATTGAGTCGTATTGAATACTGAACACAAACGTCATATGGACAAACCATTTAACACATAACAGCTGTCAAAACAACCCAGTTGAAAAAGGGACCTCGTATTGGATCACCCTTTAGTTTCTTGATTAGTTTTTGATCGTTTAAGCCGCCATATTGCGGTAGCTATCTTAAATTTAAAGGTGGGGGTGGGGGGGTGGAACATGAAAATTAAATAATTACACTGTGCGGCAAGAAAATCTGTATTTAATAATTTCAACGTTTTTCACTTACTTTAAATATGAGGAATCTCGTGGTAACATCCACTTTACCTAAGACTTAAGTGCAAATTTTTTTTAATTAGTCCAGTGGCGACATGTTGTAACTTCACTGTCGAAGCGAACATCAAAGCGAAGTTTTCGATCTGGCAGTATGTTGTAACATTTTCGTTCGACAGACGATTTGGTTAGTTTCGAAGTTATGTTCGAACATTAAACAGCTACACTCAAGCTTTTTTTTCTGATACTTGGCGTGTTAAATAACGTAAATCAATATTTTTTTATAATTTTTAATTAATAAAAATATTTCATTTAAACTAAAAATGACAAATTAATTATTTTCAACAAATAACATTGCTTGGAAAAAATCAAGAGAACTTAATTTGAACAGTTTTAAGGTGACCATATACATTTATACTTTTATTAGAGCCAATACTTTTATTCTTTCACTAACTTAAAATCATTATTTAAAACTTCTATGTTAAATAAATGATAAAACAATGCTTTAATCAAAAAATATTTGTATTTATATTAACTTCGCTTCTCGATCACTGCCACCAAATCAAAGTGATATTTTATCGCAAATATCGCCTGTCGAAAGTGTTACAACATACCGACTATCGATAATTTCAACAACTTCTTAAATTTCGTAGTTACAACATGCTGCCACAGATATGCACTCATTTGCATGTTGAGAATTCTTGAACCGTTAGGATTTTTATTTTGGTTTCTTCAGCAAAGTTCTTTCTAGTATTCTTTAGTCTTAAACCTTTAATAGTCTTTAAACCTTTAATAAGCGACATATGTCTTGCCCGATTTCAACGCTTCAAAGCAAACAATGTTACTCATACGCAATGTTGTTCGAATTTTTTTCGTTTCACTTTTTGCAAGAACCACTCGATAACAGAGTTTTTGGCCAGAATTATAAAAAGGACTTTGCTCAAGAAACCAAAATGAAAATCGTAATGGTTCAAGAGTTACCAACATCAAAATGAGTGCATATCTTGAGTAATTTTTGATATATCCCAAAAAAGAACATTTTGTTCTAAAATCTTCGATAAGGTAGTAAAACAAATGTCACCACGAGATTCCTTATACCAAAATTAAGTGAAAAACGTTTAAATTATCAAATACAGAGAAAAAAGATACAAAAAAGCGCACAGTGTTTTTTATACTCAAAAACTGTAATACGTTCATTACTTGCGTCTGGCCTGGTTGACAGAAAATAAATCATATTTTATATGATGTTTTTTTTATTTTTTTTTTTTTAACAGTAGTAAATGTGCGAGCAGGATGGATTAGAGAGAAACTTACAGTTTGTACATTTGATGAATGATCAATTACTGCTCGGTTAATTTTCGTAGATTTTAAAAATCGGAAATATTTTTTTTTTCTCTTAGTAATTATTTTTGTACCTAATCGCATAGGGTTATGAAGACTTTTACTATTTTATTCTAACGTAGAGTTCAATACTTCACATATTTAAATATACCAGCGATATATTGTGTTTAACCGAATATATTTTAATATATCCAGCTCAATCCTAGAACAAAGATTGCTATTATGCTTTTATGCATATACATATAAAACAAATATATGTACCTATATCTATTTTTATATAAATATTTATATGTATGTATTGTATAGAAATAAACTACATTGGTCAAATAACACGTTAAGAAATATTGTAATGAATATATTTTGCATTGTTTGTCGAAGGACTGTTATACATATATAAAGATCTGTTGTGTAGTTATTAAATTATATTTGAAAATTTCCAGTTACAACTAAGAAACAGTCATTCAAATTAATATCTTTTGCTTTCCACGTTTTAAAGACAATTGTTTAATTGTTAGCAAGCGCTATTCTGCTTGTTTTCTCAAGTTGCATCAAAACTTTTTGTGTAGCTTTAAGTTTTTATTTTAACAAACTTGTTCTCAACTAATAACATTCTTCACTAATTTGAAAATTTTCGCATCTTCCATATTTTCAAAGAACTATTTTTAAATGCTCTCTTTTGAAACTTAGCAGGAAATTTTAGTAAGCTTTATTTCGTTAATTTTTTCAATACAGTCCTTAAAGATGTTTCTTTAGCTCTAGACTTTTTTAGTCATTCATTTATTTCTAGCTCAACAAATCTTAAATTTTTTTTTTCTTTTTGTTGGCAAATGTCATTCAAATAAGAATCCATAGAATTATAAAAAATTTTAAATGTAACTTAAAAGCTCGATAGGAATACAACCTTAGCTTTTAAATTATTTATGTTTTCAAAATGGCAGCTACAATTTGTCTTTAACATAATATTTTCATTAATTGTGTATAAATATTTCCCCAATACAAAGACTCTCAAATATATTCATTTCAATAACGTGTTACATAATAATAGAATAAGAAATCAAAACTCAATACAGTTTTTTTATTCGTATTAGAAATATTCTTACGATCTCATATTGTCTCAAGATTGTCACTAAGTCTATGATAACCATAAACGAGCTACAAAGTATAAAAAATGGCAATAAAAACTCAGCGTAGAAAAGCAAAGAAGCAGCATTGACATTAAAGCTGCTTACCAAGTACCTGGCTCTAAGCTAAATACACGATAAAAAACAATTTTCCAAACATATTTAAAAACCAATTTGAACAGCATGTGAATGTGTGTGAGAAAATACACATCTCAAATAAACTTTTTTCAGTGCAAAACAATATTGTGGGAATGGTGGAGTGTGGAGATAAATCGGAGAAGAATTCGATAAATGTGAAAAGAAATCTATGAATGAATCTTGTTTTTGTACATGTAATGTACAAAAAAAAATCTTCAAATTAATTTTTCTTCCTAGTTAATGAATAAATTCTATCGTTATTTCTACTACACCGAATTGGCAAAAAAAAAACCGAAAAAGTCGAGTATGAATGACGAACATTTCGAAAGTGTTATTTTTGGGATAAAATCGGTCGGAACTGCACCAAAAATAAATTTTATGGATATCATTTGTTTTTATGGTCTTAATGATTTTTTTGTGAGCTTTAGTTATTTGCCTTTTTTAGATTGTGTTAACATGGTAGCAACTGAGATAAAGTGGGTGATAATTTAAAAAAAAACAAGATTCGCGAAAAAAATCAGAAAAAATTTGCAAAAAACAATAAACACATATATGAAAAATGTTTGGGATCGGACAAGAAACACAGAAGATATAACGAAAACTAGAAAAAAGCACCATTGGGACCATTTAAAAAAAAAAATTTTTTTTATGTAACGATTGAGGTGGGGTCAAATATAGGTTAGTTTTGGTGATACGGTCTATTGTGCATGTTTGGACACAAACGATCGAAACTATTTGGACTTTGGAAAATGATTCATATCTCTCCCGGGATTAACCTCTAGAGCTGTGAAATATATCACCAGACCCTATTATTTTCCCCACTCCCAGCATTTCTAAGAGGAACACCCACCGCCTATCGCACACACCCTCTGCAGGTTCTCATAAAAAAAAAAAACAAAAAATAAAAAAGTGTCGAAAATCTTTTATAAAAAAAAATCGCGACTCCTAATTGGGGGTCAACGTAGGAGATGGTAATATTATTTTTGACCCTCCACATTTCTTCCAAAGTCACCCACCGCTATCAGGAGGTTTTTATACTTCTTGAAATCCGGAGGTCCACATACCCCTCGAAGGGCACAGATAGCGGGAGAGTGTCTTTAGAAAAACTGGAGGGTAAAAAAAATAATAGAAGCATCTTATACATTTGACCCCTCTTTTTTACTAACGATTTTCAGCACTTTTTTATTTGTTTTGTATGGGGATTCCCAGATGTGTGGCAAAAATCGTTGTGGCTGAAGAAATAATGGGACCATTTTATACATTTAAACCCTCTACGGGTCATTTCAGTAGAGATTTGAAGTAGTTTCGACCATTTGTTTCAATTTGTTTGTGTTATTTTTGTGTGGGTATACCCAGAAGGGTGACAGATAGAGGGTAGATGTATACGACAGAAATGTAATAGACGAACAATAACTGGCCCATCTCGTACATTGGACCCCCCTCTAGGGATAAGTTCACAGTACGGGTGTCCCGCAACAGAGTGCAACTATTTATGGAGGTGCAAGGTAATGTCAAGTTGAGCAAAAAATCGTATGAAAGGGGAAGGGCTAATTTCACACCCTTAACCCATTAATGACGAACGCCAGAAATTCAACATGTGTTTGCACCGAATCATTCGAGTTTGGGGTTTTTTTTTTTTGCTAAAAAAGGTTTCTTTAAAAGGGTGTCTTTACATATACCCTTTAAAAGGGTGTAAAGGGTTACATATATACCTTTTTATATGTAACCAGACTATGTCTGGTCGAATTTTCGATTTTAGTTTTTTACTGTTTTTTTTTTTTTTGACTAATGAAAAAGTTCATTATTTTTTGGTTTTTTTTTTTAAAGATCAAAGAACCAAGACATGCATCTTATAAAAACAACATTTGGTCTTTGACCTAAAAGGAAAGTGATAAATTATTTAGAGGAATTGATTGGAACCTTACGCGAATTATTGATTAGGCGAAACAAACGTGAAAGACAATTTGAATTTATTTTTATGCCTTAACCTCGGCAAGCATTTCCAAGCCTTAGTTGTTGCTGTCCTTTAATTTCACTTTTTCCACAATTTAGTTGTGGATTTTTAGGTTTCCATAATTCTTAAATATAGGAAAAAAACAAAGAAAGTGAAAAGAACCTGGTGATCAACTCTGGGTTGATAGCCTAGCGCACTCTCCACTAGACTACAAAGGCCAACATTCGTCATTAATGGGTTAAAGCAGTATTTTAGTCTAAAAAATTGCAAAAAAAAATTTAATTTTTCGATAGTTTATATATTATGCATAATTCTTCCTTAAAAGGATTTTTCAAAATTCAAATTATTTTTAAAGTTATAGCTATTTTTGTGTCGTCAGTTAAACTGCCTGAAACTTAACTTAAAACTTTTCACGCCTTTTTCTAGAAACTACTTTTTTCGAAACGTTTGTCATAAAAGCGCGAGTTCTTGTTGACCGAAAATTAGGCTTAAATATTTTTAATATATCCCTCTATGTTCAAATTTACTCCTGTTTCAAAAAATTCGGAAAAGTTAAGGAATGACTAAAATTTTTTTTTAATTTTTCCTGATTCCTACCTTAGTGACATTTGTTCTAAAAAAGAATCAACCTTTTTTTTATTTTTCAGATGACCGGAAGAGTGGTATTTCAACAGCGTTGAAAATAATTTTTTTTTCTAAATTTTTTTCTAAATTCTTAAAATATAAATAAATAGCAATAAAAAAAATTGATAAAAAAAATATTTATTGGTTTTTTATCGGCCTCAAGACTAGAATACTGCCTACGCCGAAGCAGACAGGCGCAGGCAAACTACGTGAACAAGCGAGACAAAAGTTATTTCTATCTCATTTCTTTGCATGTTACTGCCTGCGCCTGTCTGCCTATCTGTCTGCCTGTCTGAATCGGCGTTCACTCTGTTTGCAACTTTAAGGGGAAATATCCACCCAGAAGCCGAAAAAAGGGCATGTTTGTGAATTTTTTTAAGGAATCCTAAGGGATATTTTTAAATAAAAATTCTTAATTTATTTTCTTATAAAAAAGAACAAAATATTAAGGTAGATACAGATTTTTTATAGAGCGCTGTGAAAAAATGGTGAAAAGCGGTGGCCAAAATTGCTTCTTCAAAATTCATCTAAAACAAAGAAAAAAGAAAAAGATTATTAAACTAGCTACTTAAAACTAGTACTTGTCGTAGCCGATTTTCAAAATATCGATTTTTAAAAAAATGGCGGACTTCCGAACGTAAAGTAACGATTTTCGACCAAAAGATGTACTTTTCGGGCTATTTCTTACGGGTACCCTACAATAAGCATTTTTTTGTATAACATGTACGAATATATATTGGGATTTTGCAATTTCTTACAAACAATACATTTTGAAAAATTCCCGCTATTTTGACATCAAAACTATCTCATCAAAACTATCAAAACTATCTCAGTACAACATATTTTTGGATGAAAAGTCATTGGTTGAGAAAAATAACGGTATACGAAAGCTTTTTTGGTAATATTTTGCACGGATAGTAAATTCAAAAATATCCCCTTATTATGACACCAAAATTATTGCGATATCTCAAAAACTGTAGATTTTGTATGAATAGTCGTTGATTAGCACGGGTGGCAAACTGAAAATAGAAATAGATTAGTTGTTAAACCCTTTCTACGCTCATCTGAAAACGAAATCGTTTTCATATCACAGTGTAGGTCGAAGGTCACAGTGAAAAAAACGAATTTCGACCACTGGCGATTTCTAGTAGTTATGAATAAATAACATACTGTGTGTGTGGTTCATGTGTGTGGTGAAGTTATAGATAAGGGCTTACTAAAGGGTTTTCTAATAAGAGGTGTTATTTTGATATTCAAAGAAAAATGGCATTTGTTGAGATAAATGATCGGATGTGTATTTCAATGTAAAGAGGAAAGTATACCATTAATAATGGAAAAAAATATCAGCCAAATGGCCGTCACGGCTACGCTTACACAACAATATCCTTTTCATGAAATTTTCCATCACCAAATCGCAAAGTGGCTGCTGTATGCCCTCAATAGCATCACGAATTCCATCTTTGAGGTCTTAAATCGACGCTAGCCGGTTGGCTTAGACCTTATCTTTCACGTGGCCCCAAAGGAAGAAGTCGCAAGGTGTTAAATCACAAGATCTCGGTGGCCAATTGTGATCACCTCCTCGAGAGATAACACGGTCCGGAAACTTTTCCCGTAAAAGATCCATGGTTTCGTTGCTTATGTGGCATGTAGCACCATTTTGTTGAAAGTAAACGTTTTCCTAATTAATACCATTCAATTCCGGTTATAAAAAATTATTAATCATCTCTCGATAGCGCAATCCATTCACCGTAGCTGTTGCTCCAGCCTCATTTTCGAAAAATTAAGGTTTAATGACCCCACCGGACCAAACAGTTACTCGTTGAGGATGCAGAGGCTTTTCAACAATAAATCTTGGGTTTTCCGAGCCCCAGATGCGAGAATTTTTCTTGTTGACGTAGCCACCGCGGTGGAAATGGGCCTCATCAGTCAAGATGATTTTACGATGAAATTTCGGATCATTTTCATGCATTTCAAGGACGTTTGTAGAATGCCCAATTCCAAAGAACGACGAGGAATGGACAAACCTGGGTTTTCTTCAACACTTTGGGCTGGGCTACAGCAGCAATATTGCCAGTTGTTCTTGAGCTCTTTTATTATTTTTTCTTTCTAAAGCTGTCACAAGAGTCAACAATCACATGACCAAGGCGACCACAAAAAAATTATAGGTGTCGTATTTTTTTAAAAATTTGCCATAATGTTCTTCTAGACGGACTACATTAATTGACATCTTTTTATCTGCCTTTGTTGCTGAGTTATAGGCTTCTAAAGATTGAAGTTTTTGAAAAACACGATTTTTTTAAAAAAAATTTTTTGTAAGTAAAAAAATTTTAAAAAATATATTTTTGTTTATGTATCTATACAGAAAATTGATTGTATTTTCGAATTCCAGGATCAAATTTTAAACTTGAAAATTGTTTCCATTTCGAAACCAGAAGTTGGAGTTTGTAATAAAAATTCGAAGAATTTCACCATTTTTGCTATTTTTTTGAACATTTGTAAGTTGAAGCCTGAAATACGTAGATAATGCACAAGAAGATGCATTCGTGGGATTCGCAATTGCTTAGAAGGTATTATTAATTTTTATTTTTTTTTTATTTATTTAAAATTAAGGTAAGACTTTTTTAAGTGCATGCATCTCGCACATGCGCATATGCTACGCTTTTGGTAGTACCTACGACATGCGCGAGATGCATGTACTTAAAAATTCACAACTTCTAAGCCATTGTGAATCCCACTGCTAAACTTCTTCTGTAGTATCTACATATTTCAGGCTTACATTTAAAAAAATTAAAAAAAAATCCTAAAATGGTGAAATTCTTCGAATTTTTTTTTTGTTTTTTTTTGTGATCTCGGAATTAAAAAATGCCATCAATATGCTATATAAATTCATAAAAAAATAAATTTGTTTGTTGAATTTTTTTACCTACAAAAATGTTTTTCAAAAAAATCGTGTTTTTCTTCAACTCCAGTCTTTATAAACCTATAACTTACGAGTAGCAACCAAGGCAGGCATAAAAAATAAAATGCCAATTAATATACTTTTTCTTGGAGAACAATTTGGCAACATTTAAAATAAATGTGAATTTTTTGTGTGGTCCACTTCACTTTGAATGCGCCACATCCATCAAAAAGAGCATGTTCTTTACATTCTCTCTATGAAATAAATTTCTTGAGTTGATTAGTCTACTTTACTTCTAGAAATACAAATTTTTAATCAAAAATTCGACTAAACAAACTGATAGATAGTTAAAAATTTAACGATTAAATAAAGTTCGAATAACTAGAATTTTTCAATCAAATTAAATAAATTTTATATGAAAAACTTTCGTTTTCGTCAAATATTAAACCTTGTTTGTATAAGGCGCATGCCTTGCTTCTTTGATCTTAAAAAAAAAGTAGTAAAAAAAAAAATAAAATCGAAAATTCGACCAGACATAGTCGATAGATAATTCAAAAACAAACATTAAGAACAACTTTAAGTTTACGGTCAGAAAAAAAATTTGGGTGAAAGAGTAGGGCTTTGTCCCACTGTGCGGCTGTCATGGAATACAGATGACAGATATAGAGATAGCCGCATAGTAATACGAATTTGTATTGATGACAATTTCTGGTCGTCAGCTTAAATTCAAACTTGGAAGCTCCCGAATCGTAGGTTTTGTACGAACCACACATGCTCTTCAAATTTTTTTCTTGACGCTCGCAGCAAAATGAAACAAAAAATATCAGCTAGCTTCTTGCTGCAGCTTTCTTTGTCACTGTTGCTTATTGCTTGTAAAACCATCGTAGTAGTATACTAATAAACTGTTGAAAAACTCTTAATATTATCATAAAATTTTTCATATTTTCATATAAATCCTCAAAATGTTGGCGGCCAACTCTTAACATACAACAGGTAAAAATGGCTCTGGCGCATCTGAAACTAAACATTGGCAGGATATGATCTCAAAGCCGCGACAAAGTATTGTGCAGTGGCATCGATTGAAACCGGAGTAAACGGCGGCAGGGGCAGGGACACGTTAATGCGCTTTTGCTCAAATTGCATTAGCACATTACTTGGCAGACGGACAGAAAGAAAAAACGGCATGTATATAAGAAATAATTTGTATACTTACATATACAAATATGTATATGTACATATAACAATGCATGAACGTACACATACATATATTTTGAAAAGTTTAAAAGGAAAACAAAAACTTTTCGAGCTAATAACAAAGGTATTTTAATAAAAGCTTACTTATTTATATAAGTTTATGTTATACAAAAATTAACGAAAATGCATGATGGTGGATTCATACATCTTCTATACAAAAAAAAAAAAAAAAAAAAAAAAACAACATTCAAAGAGACCAACACAAAAAAATAAATATAAATTATTTTTGTTACTTCGTTAAAGCACAAGAGAAAAGAAAATTATTTTTAACTATTAATATTATAATTATCGTTATAAATTCTATTATTAGTTTAGTGATTATCATATGATTATATATTTATGACATAATAAGGTGTAGTCTATTTTGTATATAACACAAAACTTTAAAACAGTAACTAAAGTTATTGTATTAAATATGTACGCTTTTAACTTCCGCACTTAAAAAAATGCGAACGAACACACAGAATACCACAGAACTCGCACTCTTTTAAAGACTTAATTTATGATGATGGTTCCATTGATTTTTTCAATTGTTTGCCTACTTTTAAGCTTATAAAATTTGAAAAACCGTTGCTTATATCTTGGCAACGGTTATAGTCCAAATATATTCCAATAACAACATCCATTTGCCATTTCAACTTACCCACCAATTGTATCAATAGAATTTGGCTAATGAGCTAAATCCTTAGACTGAACATCAATGATTTACTACTATGTTTTAAACTTTTGCAAATTTTTTTTTGTTATATATACACATGTACTTTCAAGGCCTGACTTGAATAAAAAACTTTATTTCAACCATGTACAGTAGCCGGATATGAAAATATGAACACTTGAAAAATTGCCTTTAACCTCCGCTATTTTTATTTATCTGTATTAATTTTTTTTTATTATTTTATTGCATTCTAACAGTTTTCATTTTATCTGCATTCAACCACATTAACATTAATATTAGAAATTTAAGATAGCATCATTAAATAATTTGCCACCAACTTTTTATTTCCATAAAAGTTTTTATTTAGTCAAAAATATTTGATACGTATTTTTTTATTTAAACATTAAACAAGGAGTTTTCGAAAAAAATTTATTTCTTATTTTAGGTTTTTAAAAAAGGACCTTTTTTCAGTCGCTTACACTGCAATAACTGATGAAGATAGAACAGTTTTTAAAAAAAAAGACATGTGTGCCTTTTTCTTCGCATTCCACTCTCAAATTCTACCAATATTTAAAAACAATGTTTTGGCTTTTATTTAAAATTAAAAAAAAAATAAAAATTTGTTGGAGACCTCTATTTTGCGCAGTCAAAAAAATATGTTTAAGTTTTAGTGAACATCATTCGAAAGCTAAGAAAAAGGCGCACATGTCTTCTTTGGCACAAATTTTTCTCTCTTCATCAGTTATTGCAGTATAAGCGATTTAAAAGAGGACCTTTTTAAAAACGTAAAATAACGCTTTAACTTACATCCCGTGCCAAAAAAAAAAGATTTAATTAGAAGTGATTAAAAATCTGCTAAAATTGGCTTTTATACTAAAAATGTTGATAAGGATGTGTTTATTTACATCTTATTTTTCTTTAGGACACAAAGCGCTTTAAACCAATTTTAAATCACTTTACAAAATCACAATAGCGCTTTGTTCTTGCTTTAAATAGCGCTCTTTTTGGCATTGTCATGTCATTGGAGAGAATACGTTTGTTCTCGCTATGAAAAGTGATTCAAAAAAGCACTTTGTTCTCATTTAAAAAAGTGATTAAGGAAGGCGCTTTGTTCTTCTTTCGGAAAGAGCGCCTTCTTCGTTCACACCTGCATGCGATACTTAATTATTGATGTCGTGCCTTTTTGTCCGTGCTAATCTTTTACATTTACGTTTTGAATATCCAAACCACTTGCCTCACATTCAATTATCTTTTTAATGAAAATGTAACATTTTCACAGTTACCAAACGATTTACGATGCTGCAACACTTTTTCACGAATTAAACTTTTTGCGTATACTAGAGATGAGTAATGATGAGAAAATTACAAGTGACGTTAGTCAGCAGAGTAGATAACGAAAAAGAACGGAGAATCTCGAAAGCAAACAGCTTTTTTAAGCTCGATTCGTAACGAGAGCACAGCACTTCTAAAAAGCACTATTTAAAGGCAGAGCGAAGCCCTTTTTACTTGCTTTTCAATAAAGCACTTTAAAATTTCCGATAGGGTTGTAATCGTTAAAAAACAAATGTGCATCTGAGGCTAATGGTGCTCAATAGGTTGCTTTACACCGAAAAAGTAAAAAAATACTAATATTTTTAATAAGGTTTTTTAATTTAAAAATGTCAAGAGAATTGTCCAAACATAAAATTTACCCACGCAAAATAAACACTTTTTTAATTTTTTAGAAACTAGTTTTCAGTTGAAGTTGCATTGTTCGGTTACTGATTTTTATTCCAGTTTGCGAATTGAAGGTTTTATTGATGCTACTTACCAGCATAAAGAAAGCGATTACGTAGAGAAATTATTTTCATAAGGCGTTCCTCTCGTGATGTTTTTTTCTTAGGCCTTCCACTACCACTTTTGCGAAAAATGGAGCACCCCGTATTGTAATTTTTTTTATAACATTTCATACTCTTTTTCCTCTCGAATCCTTTACTTTTTTAACCTTTGAATTCCAAAAACAAAACCATAGCGTTTAAATTGAATTTATTGAACTCCTCTGTAAATTTATAAAAAAAAAAAAATAAATAAAAAAAAAACACAGTAAAAACATCAATAAAAATAGAAATAAAATTTTGACAGACGACTTCAAATAGCTTAAAGGTTTTCGTGTGCGAGGGTTTTTTGTCGCTGGGTGTACGTTCACCGTACAATTTAGTAGAGCCAGCTGTTCAACACCGTGAAAAGAAAAAAGCAACAACCCCCCTCCCCCCACCCACCCCGATTATTCGGATACCTCACTGTCTCACTGTACATCGCACTCACTCTTGCTGTATCTCTCGTTGCGATCAGACGTGTTTTCTGAAGTGCGGTTTTTATAGTGCGTTTTTGTGCGGTTTTTTAAATCGTGTGTTTTTGATTTTGTTATTTTCAAAATCTGTGAAGTGTAGTGCGTTTTGTAAGCGTGATTTTCTGAACATTCGAGCAGTGATTGTTGCAATAATTTGCGATTTGCTCGCTGAATACTGTTTGCCGTTTGCTACTCGTGAGGTGTTTTTGACCGGAAGTGTCATATTGTTGGTGAGTACTACTTTAGCCCACCACTTTACTACTACTACTTTATCACCACCAGAGTGGTAATTTTTATATTGAGTGGACTGTGTTGGGTAGTGCAGGCTAGTTTTGGTTTGTGTCTGTGGTTCGTGCTTTTTTAGTGCTAGTCACCGTAGAACATCCGGCTGGCATTGGTGCTGCTAGGCGCAGATCTGCTTGGTAGTAGGGTTGCTACTGCGTCTAGGTGTTTTTCGTGGGATTCCCACTATATCTAACATTTGCCCGTTTTGAGGTTACTTTACCCGATTTTTTTGAATTTCCTGGAATTTTCGTGGGATTTTTGGAGTATTTTTTCCCGATTTGGGAATTTGATTTTCCGGAATTCCGTGTCGTGGGATTTTTTATTTTTTTATTTTTTGACCTGCTGAGTGCGTTGGGCTATAGTTTTATAGTTGGAAGTGCTTGGTAGGGTTAGATATGTCTGCTGTGGCGGGTGACGTGTCTCAAAAGAGGCATGTCTACTCGTCTTCGAGCGACATGTCGGGTTGCGATGTATCGCCTCCTGACGGAAGGAAGTAGCGTATGAAGAAGTCTAAAAAGGCTTCGAAGGGTGTAGTGAGATTGAGGGAGACGAAGTCTGAGGCTTCGCTTGATAGGATTGGGAATGAGGGGAAGTATGGGATTCTAGGGTCCGCTTCTTCTGTTAATTTGAAGGCTGGGGGTGAATCGGGTGTTAGTCGTCCGGTTGGAAAGTCTGGGGGTATCCGTCCGTCCGAGAAAATAAAAAGACAGCGGCTACTGTTGGGAAGGGGAAGGGTAAGGCCTTGCCGGAGTGCTCTTCTGTAGTTGGGGACGCTCCTAAAAATCGTCCGGATGGTAGAAACCCGAAAGGGTTGAAGCCAACTGGAGGATTGGAGGGAGTTACCTTGCCGGAGGGTGTCTCGCATGGGTCTTGCTCTGACGGTACGACCAGATTAATGGAGAAGGTCTTGCTGAGCAGTGCGTCGTTGGCTGGGGGTAGATCCAAGGGGGCTAAGCCTAGGGGGTCTAATCCTGGAGGGTTGCCTGCGATGTTGCCTTTGCCTGGCGGGGCATTGGCTGGTGGGTTCTCTTCGGACGGCTTGTCTGAGGAGTGCTTGCTGGGTGGTGTCACGGTAACAGGTGATACTTTGTCGGGTAAACCTGTGTCTGGTTTTCCGATGGCTGGCGCAACTGGTGCTGGAGGAGCTTCAACCAGGGTGCCATTGTCTAGTGGTGTAGTTGGTGGGTCCCGCTCCGCCGGCAAGTCAAGTAGAGTGGTGATTTTGCCGGATGCGCCGCTGACTGGTGGTTGCCTGCCAGGTGAGCCCAAAGGATGGTTGAAGGAGATGCCCTTGCCTGGCGGCGCGATGTCTGGGGGGTCATCTTCTGGGGCAAATGCTGGGAGGGAGGATTCACCTCTGGGTGTAACCAGTGAGCTGGTCAAGACTGTGTTTGATGGAAACATGGACTGCAATCTGGCCCGGAGTATCATTGATACTGCCGGAAAGTATAAGCTCATACTTATGACTCTGATTGCTGAAAATGAGCGATTGAAGGGGCATTTGGATGTGACCCAAACGAGAGGAGGTGCTCTGCCTTTGGCAGGTTTTCCTGCATTGGGGGTTAAAGGGGATAGGCCGTCTGCTACCCCTGCTGTTGCTGTTCCTGTTTCAGTGCCGATTGCACCGGCTTAATCGGTCGTGGAAACATGGTCGAGGGCAAGACATTAGTATGAGCCTGAAAATACTTCAGCTCAATTGTCAGGGTGCCTATGCTGCTATGTGTGATTTGGGTGCATTGATGCTTGATGAACGCATCAGCTTTGCTCTCATTCAGGAGCCCTATTCAACAGATGGTTGTATACGTGGCTTATCCTCTTCCCTTAGAGTGGTCCCTGATTTGAGGTGCAATTCTGCTGTGGTTATTAACGACGTTGATGTACAATGTATGGTTGTGAGTGTTAGTGAGTGTGGGGTGTGTGTGCGTGTTAAAGGTGTGTTTGGGTGTATGTATGTGGCGAGCTTGTACTGCAAGTTCGGTGACCCTCTTGAGCCTTATCTTGCGTATATGGACTCACTGCTACTACTTGCGAGTAGCATGCCACTGATCCTCGGTACGGATGCGAATGCATCATCTCCTTTGTGGTTCAGTAAGGCACCCAGACATGCGTCTAGTTACCGGAATCACATAAGGGGTGAGATGCGGAGTGAATGGTGTTTGAGTCGATGTGTGAGTGTTCTGAATGAGCCCAGCCAGTGGTATACGTTCGATGGGCCAAGAGGGGTCAGTGATATCGATGTTACTATCGGTAACAGCTTAGCCTTCAGTATGTATGCATTTGAATGGAGAGTGCGGTGTGATTGTGGTGTCAGTGATCACAATTTGATTGAAGTTGTGGTAACTTCTGAGCATGTGTTTCGTGATTGTGTAAATGTTTAGCGTAAATGTAAATGTATTTCTTTATGAAATGGCCATGAGTGTTCCAATTGAACAATTCAGGTGTCTGAATGTTGATGTGCAAGTTGCTCTTTTGTGTGAATGGGTTGAGGGTGTAAACGACGCTTTACTTGCGAAAAATCTTTTGACAAATCGTAGTAGGGTGAAGTGGTGGACGCAGGAGTTGTGGGTGAAGAGGAGGCTGCTCAGACGTCTGAGGAAGAAATTCCAAAGGGCTATAGCGGTTGGGGATCCTGAGATACTTCAGCATAAGCAGCGATATAGGAACTGTAGGAATGAGTACAAACATATGCTTGTAAATGTGAAAGAGGCTGAGTGGAGGGACTTTGTGTACCGCTCTAGAGATGACCCTTGGTGCATGGCATATAAAATATGTCGTGGTCGGGGCAAATCTACAGATGTGAAATGTATTCGTCTTGGAGATACCATTCTGTTGAACTCATTCTTTCCGAGATCGGAGGATGTTATCTCTTCTCAATCCAGGGAAGAGGTGGACTGTCCATCTTTCGGGGAGGGCGAGATTGAGTATGGTATCAGTATTGCGAAGTCGAAAGTCTCCTGGTATGGATGGTATGACTGGAGAGATGGGTAAAGCCATCTGGAAGGTTATTCCTGAGTAACTTGAGGCTATGTATGCAAAGTGTATGTCTGAGGCTTACTTCCCCACTGTATGGAAGGAAGCAAGAGTGATTGTGCTGTTGAAGTCGCCTGATAGGTTGAGGAGCAATCCTCGCTCCTATCGGGGTATTAGCTTACTTCCGGTGCTTGGAAAAGTGCTGGAAAGGGTTATGGTGGAACGGCTTCTTGGTTGTGTGAATGCGAGCCTTTGCGAAAATCAATTTGGTTTTCGTAAGGGCAAAAGTGTGATTGATGCGTGGATGTTTGTTAAGAATGTTGTTGCGGTAAGCACCTCCAAGTATGTCTTGGGGTTATTTATTGACTTCAAATGGGCTTTCAACTATCTATGCTGGGAGAGGGTTTTAGATAGGTTAAGTGTGATTGGGTGTCAGGAAATAAAGCTCTGGAGGAGCTATTTTTCTGGCAGACGTGCATGTGTTATTGGTGATAGTCAATGTGTGTATGTGGATGTTGTGCGGAGCTGTGTGCAGGGGTCTATCTGTGGTCCATTCATTTGAAACCTTATGATGGATCCTTTGTTAAGGCGGCTTCGTCAACTGTATGAATGTTGTGCGTATGCTGATGACCTCCTTGTGTTGGTTGAAGGCCGGTCTCGTGCTGAGCTGGAGGCTAGGGCAAGTGAGGCCATGAGCATAGTGTGTGAATGGGAGATGGGTGTTGGTGTGAGTGTGGCCATGGACAAGACCGTGATGATGTTGCTCAAAGGCAAGTTGGGTCGACATCCATGTGTAAGAGTGAATGGGGTTAGCCTTAAATATGCGACTGAAGTCAAGTATTTGGGGATAACCCTGTGTGAACGAATGAATTTTGTTGCCCATTTAGTGGCACTGAAGAGCCGATTACTGTCGGTTGTAGGGTGTGTGCGACGTTTACTCAGGTCTGAATGGGGACGGCTTATGTATTGGGGCCTATTTCTTGCTTGCGCAACTTTTGGTGCTCCTGTATGGGATCACGTGGCCAGGTCTGCTGTGGGATATCGAAAGATACTCTCTTGTCAGAGAGCCATTATGATTGGATGTATGCCTATGTGTCGTACGGTATCTACGGATGCTTAACAATTTTAAAATAACAATTTTAAAGAAATTGTTACATTTTTTAATGAAGTAAGCACCTCATCCAGCACTAGCATTTATGATGAAAAGTCTTCATCAGTAAATATTTCGACCGCATTGTCTCAGACTCTTCCAGCCTCTTCTTCTGAGACTCAAACAATTTCATCTAAAAAAGACCTAAATATTTCGAAAAAAAGAGAAATAATTCAAAAAATAAAAATAATAAGCGGCGCATGACGCTTCCAGCCACTTTAGAAACGAAGCAGATCTCGGCTAAACCAGTGTTTACGCCAGTGAGAATGGATAATATAGTTATTACTCCATCTCCTCCATCTCTTTCTCCCCCGGCTAGTGACATAACAAATGAACGCAAAAGTTCATTAAATTTAAGAGCGTTGTCGAGGAAAAAAAAGGTTTTCATTTCACGCCTTCAGCCCGACACAACAAGTGGAAATGTATTAACGTTTGTCAAATATAACCGTTTAGTAAGTCAGACTGCTTTCTGCTCATGCAAAAAAATTGGCAATAAACCGTCCCACGCATCATTTATTCTCACAGTGGCTGCTGAAGAGTTTGCAACTGTTCTGAGCTCTAATCTGTGGGCTGATAATATCTTTGTTTCTGAGTTTAAGCCTAAACACAGGTCTAGAAGGACGAGTAATATCGCCAGTCAGATCCAAAAAAACTAAATAGGCTTTCCCTTTACAATCAAAATGTAAGGGGATTGCGTTCAAAGACGCGCGACATTTTTTTGTCAACTCAGAATTATTCTGAAGATATCGCGTTAACTGAAACTTGGTTAAACGGAGGAATTACTGACTTAGAACTGTTTGACAATAGTTTTGAAGTATATAGGAAGAACAGACACGCTGACAATAATTCTGCAGTTGGTGGTGGTGTCCTATTAGCTGTAAGGAACTCCTGTGTTAGTTCCTTTATTGATATTCCCTGCTCTGCTAATATCGAACTTATATGCGTTAAGGTTGTACATTGCAATTCAAATGTATTTGTTATTAATGCATACGTTCCTCCCAAGAGCAGTGTAGAGGTCTATGCAAGCCTTGCGGATTGCATAGAATTTATATTAAATATACTTGACGTTAATGACGACATTTTATTGTTGGGCGATTTTAATTTGCCTGACTTAAAATGGCATTCTTCTGACGATGAAACACATTTTTGTGCATCTAATTCAAAGACACGCCAAGAACATATATTTGTTGACAATATATGTTCTGACTTACAACAAGTTAGTTGTATTTATAATAGTCTGGAAAGGCTGCTTGACCTAGTCTTAACTACAGACAGTAACAATGTCATTGTTCAGAAGGCACTTCATGCTTTGACTACTATTGATAATTACCATCCACCTTTGAGTGTTTGGTATAAATCCGATAGGGAGAATATGGTAAATTCAAGCTCTGTTGACACAGTTTATGAATTCAATTTCAAAAAAGCTGACTTTTTGGGGTTGAATCATTTACTTTATAGTAAATTAAATATAATTACAGAGTACATAAATAATAATAGTCTTAATAGTTCAATAAATTTTTTCTATACGGAGCTCTTTGCTATGTTTTCTCAGTCTGTACCATATAGTCTCAAATTTGCGAAAAATTCTGCGTACCCTTGGTACACAAAGGATTTAAAGACTCTTAGCAACAATAGGAATAGGGCATGGAAGAAATATGTTTGTAGTTTTGACTCAAATGACCTAGAAGCATACAAACGTTTGTTTCTGGAATTTGAGAATTGCTCAGCTGCATTATATAATGAGTATTTGGATAATATGAAGCTGAGTATTTTGTCTGATCCAAGAAAATTTTGGGGATTTACTAATGTTAAGAAGAAGACTGATGGATTTCCTTCTTCTTTCAAACTTCAGGATGGATTTACTGACGATTCCACCATTATTTGTGGCTTATTTGCCAATCTTTTTAAAGAATCATTTTGTTCAGATTCTTTTAATCCTGATTTAGCGCATTTTGATTATATGAACAACGCATCCAGAGTTTCTTTGGGGCATATATCTTTTACCTCAGAGGATATTTTTAAGTATATTGAATCAATCGATGAGGATTTTAGCGCTGGACCAGATGGAATTCCTGCCGCAGTGTTAAAACAATGCGGCTTCATTTTATGTCAGCCATTTTCGTTACTTTTTAATAAATCAATTAATGAAAGTAATTTTCCTTTTTTTTGGAAAAAATCTTATATCAGTCTTATTTACAAAAAAGGTTGCAGGAATGACGTCACTAATTATAGGCCTATCGCTAAATTGTCTTCGATTCCTAAACTTTTTGAGCGAATGGTGTACGATCGAGTGAAAATTCACTGTGGGCAAGTCATGACAACTCGTCAGCATGGTTTTGTTACTGGCAGATCCACTGTGTCTAATCTCCTTGATTTCACTACATTCTGCTTAAAATCTATTGATTCTGGTAGCCAAGTCGATTGTATTTACACTGACTTTAGCAAAGCATTTGATAAATTACCACATAATCTAATTTTATTTAAACTTAAATTAATGGGATTTCCACAATATTTTGTAAACTGGATCAAATCGTATTTGATGGAGCGATCTTATCAAATACGGTTCTGAGGCGTGTTGTCTTCTGAATTTGTTGCAGAATCTTGTGTTCCTCAAGGAAGCCACCTGGGTCCACTTCTGTTTATTTTGGCAATTAATGATGTTACCCACGTCATCAAACACTCTCATTTGCTTATTTATGCAGATGATATGAAAATATACAGAACAATTGATTCTAATGACAATTCAGACCTGCTCCAGTCAGACTTGAACTCCTTTGAGGTTTGGTGTTCTAAAAATAACATGTTTTTAAATCCAGATAAATGACAAACCTTTCTTTCATTTCAAAGATAAATGACCTTTTCGCGTAAAAGGAACAATTTTATTTTTGATTACAAAATTAAAGATACTGCTTTAAGTCGTGTAACTACCGTCAAAGACCTTGGTATATGCATGGATTCTAAATTGTCGTTTAACATGCATATTGATACAATTTGTAAAAAAGCGTCTTCTATGCTTGGTTTTATAAAACGGTCGGCCAAAGAGTTTGATAGCTTAATTACAACTACAACTCTGTATTATTCAATCGTGCGTCCTCACTTGGAGTACGCAAGTCAAGTATGGTCCCCACATTACAATGTGCATGTTGATCGTATAGAAAGAATTCAAAAACGTTTTGTTCGGTTTGCTCTAAGAGGCTTGAGTGGAACTGACACATTTAACCTTCCTCCATATGAGGATCGTTTGAAATTATTAAAAATCCAATCTTTAAGTGAGAGAAGAAAATCTGCTTATATCGTCTACTTACACCAACTCATAACTGGTGTATTCGACTCTTCAGAGCTTCTTTCTCTTTTAAATTTTAACACTAACCGTAGAAGCAGTAGAAACTCTAACAACTTGATTTATTTACCATTTAGTAGAACAAATTATATGTTAACTGCTCCATTAAATCGCATGAGTACCTTTGTTAACAACTGTAACGTGTTTGATGTTAACTTGTCGAAAGGTCAACTCAAAAGTAGATTTAAAACTAATGAAGGATAAGATCTATGTAAACGCATGGTTAGTTGTTATGTCTTGTGTTTGTCCCTGAGCCCAACCCATATTATGGTGGGTAAATTTTTCTCCCTTTTGGTTTTTTTTTTTTGGACCACTTCTATCGATATCTTTGAGATATTTCAATGATATTTGGATTGGTTCTTAAAATGAGCTATTGCGGAGAAAGTGTGAAAAAGCTGTAATAGCTGAACTCTATTGTTATTGCATGTTTTACAAGTGTTGTTGGGGGTACCTCCTCTTGATCTTGTAGTAATACAACTCTGTGTTGCTTATGGGATCAAGATGAATGTGCCCTCCTGTTTGATTGGGTTACGCACTCGGATGTAGGGCATATGAATGAGGGTGAATGGAAGGCTTTGCTGTGTGAATGTGTGAGGTCTAGATGGCAATCTAGATGGAATGAATGTGTTCATGGAAGGGTCACGTATAATTTTATAAGTGATGTTATGTTTGTGAATCGTCACCCTGATTTTCGCTTTAGCTTAAGTCTGGGTTTTATGATAACTGGGCATGGGTCTTTCAATGCTTTCTTGCATGAAAGAAACCTGAGTGTGAATTCCGAGTGTGAATGTGGGGCAGTTCGTGAGGACTGGTTGCAAGTGCTTCGTGAGTGTCCTTTTTATGAAGACATTCGTGATTTGCGTGCAATGGGTGTGTTGCGTGTGAATGGGGATTTCGACTTGGAAAATGTGCTAGCTTCTAGTGAACACGTTTCTAGGTTGGATCAATTTGCATGTGAGGTGTTTGAGAGGCGGCGGGCTAGGTTGTTCATTTCTTGTTGTCCCTTTTTTGTCCCTTTTTTGTTTGATTGGTTACCAGTCTGGAGCTGTGATGAGCTAAAACTGGTAGTAGTATGCTTTTAGTATGCTACGAGGTCCGACCAAAGACTTTAAAGCTGGTACCACGGGCAGTCGGTAGCCCCTTGGCATGCGCCAGGTTGACTGATTGGGTCGGCCCTTCGGAGAGATTCGTGGTGGCTGTGTGTTTATCACCTATATCGCGGGTAGAGCTGCTCAGCTCGGTGTAGGTTTGCATTCTCAAACCGGGTGCCGTACCCCAGAGTACGGAAGAGGTTTTAGATAGGCCTCAACCCCTACCAAGGGTTGCGACATGTCATCACAACATTTAGCTAATTTGGTACCTTTGAACCCTCAAAGGGGCGTTAGCCGACGCAATATTTCGGTCCCACGCTGTGGAGTATCGTAGAATTAAGCCTACACGGCAGGTGTCTACGTAAAACACTTTGGATTTTCTGTACGTCGCACTATGGGCTATTTGATCGATTTCAGCGGCTGAAATTATTTTATTAGGTAAACAGTTGGCAATCATGTATGTTTTTAATGTTGATACTCTTCACCCTGTATGACCATTAGGTCATATATGACCCACGTTATATGAGCACGTCATTATGAGCATTAAAATTGTTTTGCTGAAAAAATAGCATTGAATGATGACAGTTTACTTGTTTTTTTTATCCTTAACCCTGTGCGATCAATAGGACATAAATGACCCACCTTAATTTTTTCTCAAGTAGATCTTAACCTTCTTCGGTCCCTTACTTTTAGAAACGAATAGGTTCCTTGTGTGTAAATTGGAAATAGAATTGCCAGACAAACATACCTCAAGTGAGGTGATTGCGGGCGTTTCCAAAATAAGGCCATAAGTTGATAAACACCAAGAATAAATACCAAAAGTATATTTTTAAAGTGCTTAATTATTTTAAAAGTTCAAGTATTAAAAAATGACAAAAACGCAGAAAAATACGTAAATTCATTTTTAATCACACATATATAAGGGGGGGTTCTTGTAGAAATCGACGGAAACTTTTTGTTTATGTTTGCGTTTTTCTCGAAACACCTTTTTTTCTGCGCCTTACATGATTCCGCTCAAATTAAAGCTTTTTTAATTAAGGGGGGCCTTTAGGATGCGTTTTTTTTTCAAAAAAATGTATTATCATTATTTTTTTAACGTTAACCTTCATCGGTCCCTTACTTCTAGAAACGAATAGGTTCTTGTGTGTAAATTTTACACACTTTTTTCAGGAGCAATATTTTCATAGATGAATGAAATGCATGCAATCTTCTCGTTAAAAGTAATTAATTATCCATTATTATATGCAATTTAAAAAAAATATTTACAAATCGATTAATCGAGTATAAAATCTATGAACATAAAAGTGGATGCATGTATGTATGTGGGTATGTATGTATATCACGTATAGATTCAAAAATTGAAACACCATCGGCTGAGCCGATCTTTATGAAATTTTCAGGGAAATTGAAACACCATCTTTAGAGTGCTCCTGGTGAGTGATAGTTTGGTGTCGATTGGACAAGGGGGCGTGTTTCATTAAAATTCATGCTATCGCCCACTAACCATAAAAAATGCAATACATCGGACGGTTTTAATCGAAAAAAACTAAAATGTTGTTTATATTGCTACTATCGGCAACTGTACTAAAAATGGGCGCGGTTGAACTTTATCTACGCCTACTCGAAATCATGCCAATTCCCGAGTTATACAAATTTTGATAGTGGCCAATTTATATAAATGTTGCCACGCCCACAATTACCACCAAAAAATTAATGGAACGACATTAATGGATATGTAAGATGGTTTTGATTGAATAAAACTAAGATTTGGTATTTTAGTTCATATGTTTACTGTGGTCGCAACATATCTACGCCCACTTTTTCGAAAGCATGCTAATTCCTGATTGAATTTACAAAATATTCTTAAGTTAACTTATTACCTAAAGCTTCGCTGCTATTCCGCTGCTGTTGTTGTTGTAACTATTGGTTGCTTTCTTATGAGTTCTCCTGCATCAGCATAAATATTTTCCAACGCAACATGATTGCGAAATTAAGTGGAGCGGTCGATAACTTTAAATTGCGAAGCGCAGTATGATTGAAATGGATTATGAAATATGTGTAATTAAGCTTAATTTAATGAGGGCGGTTATTGACCGACAGTTTGCGTCGTTAACTAAATTGGGTATGTTTGTCGTTAACTCTTCCCCTCTTAAGAATGTTTGTCCCCAAACATTAATAGTAAGGGAGATCATTTAATTTTGGTATAACAATATTAGTGAAAATTGGTTCAGTATTATGGCTATTATCAATTTTACTCTCTTGTGTAGTGTTGTAAACTATAACTTTATCTTTAGTTCTAAAAATAAATTTAAAGGTAGATATAAATAAGATAAAGATAATAATCAGGATGATGGTTGAAAATTTATTAACAGTTGCCACGGTCTCTAGGTATTCTATTTTATTTGTATTATTAAGATGCAATTGACTTAACATTTCCAATGAAAGCAGCTTAATATATTGCTTTTCTAGAGGAGTTTGCTGAACGATTTGAGCTGAGGCTACCATATCGGGAGCTTCAAAATTTCGATAAAGTTTATTATCAATTTTAATTGACTCGTTACGAAAGATGACTAAGTATGTTCCTTTAATTGACTGATTATTTAGTAGCCCGTTAAAGTCGTTTAATAAGATTATACCTGATTCTAATTGTTCTATTGATGGTATATGAAAAGAATCAGAAATATTACATGATGGGTGGGATACATCCAAAAGTGGTAAAATACAGGTAGAGTTAACAATGTTGCTCAACTCGTTTCTTTTACAAAGAGTAATATTGTTAATTAGAGTACAATTTTTCTTAATAGCTAATATTTCTTCTTTATTTTTTATAATGTCCTTAAATTCTAGATTGACAATTTTATTATCTTTCTTTATAGGTTTAATTAGTATTCGGTTATAACTTTCTTCCGAAGTGAGGGGAATGTAAATTATATAAAGCAAAGTTGAGTTTTTATATAATACTTTTACATTAGCAAATTCTACCGCTTCTTCGATTGACATAAAGGGAAATTTTTCTTCTTGCAATGTTTGAATAACTAGATTTATTTCTTTTTTGTTCAAAATGACTGAATTTATTACATTATTTTTTGCCCATTGCATGGCATATTTTACGTTCTGTAATTCTTCTTTAGCTAATCTTAACCTAGTTTGAAGACTTATGGTCCAGTTAGCCTCGCATGGCATAGCAGTGCATGGCTTAACAAGCGTCACATCGAAATCTGTTTAATAGGATTTGTGTGTATCTGATTATGCACAACATGGCAACGCATGGCAATGCTCAGATAAAAACAGAAATGCATCTCTGACTACATAGATAAACATGGAAGATCTATTTCATTTTAATATCTGTGTATTCTTCTATGTATTTGACGTTTTGGCAAAACAGATGTGACGTTGTAAAATTGTTTGATCAAGTGCGGTTAATTTATTAAAATAAAATCGTTGTATTCTTCTTTTTCATTGTTTTATTTTGACCATGTGACTATGCTTTGCATAATCACCATTTATTTAGCTGTGTGCTAGCTGCTTATCTGCGTTGCATGCGCTGCTGTGCCATGCGAGGCTAACTGGACCATTATTATAGCGGCATTGCCGATAGAATCATGGCTTTTAATAGCTCTGTTTATTTCGTTAGTGGCTTTGGTTAAATCATTAATTCTTTTAGTAAAACCTTCGTTAATAATTACTTGCTTGTTATTGTTAGCATTTAGTTGATTAAGATCGTTTTTCAAGAGTTCAAAACCGTCATGATCTGGCGATCCAGCGACGTATTTCCACGCGGTGCCTAACACATTGATTGCTCTTTTCTTTCTGGTTTCGTTTGGTATATGCAGTGACTCTAGCATCTCTGCGGCTTGAATCATTTCATATTTTAGTGATGGTATAAACATGTTTTCAGAATGGATACTCTTGTTGAGAAATGTCTGTGTTTCTGTAAGGAAGTTGTGGTATTCGTTAAGCTTTATTATGTGCACAATTTTTAATGTGCCGTCCTGTATTTTGGCTATTCCATTAGACAATGTTACCAGATGGGAAAGAGTATAGTTAAGGATTTGAATTTCGGCGTGGGAGAAGGATTGATGGAAGAGGAGGGATCTGAAAAGATAATTAGGTTTTGTTTTTATAGTACCATTACTTATTAGTATTTTGCCTGTAAATATATTTTTTTGTATACATAGATTTATTTTTTGTTTCGCTCTATTTTTTTTGGTTTTCTATTTAGTTAATTTCTTATATGGCTCTTATGGACTAATCTTCCTGTTTCTGTGAGAACTGTTGTCGAATTATTTTGTTTAACTATTTCTTTTTTA
Source organism: Dichetophora obliterata (assembly GCA_963920525.1). Classification (NCBI taxonomy): domain Eukaryota; kingdom Metazoa; phylum Arthropoda; class Insecta; order Diptera; family Sciomyzidae; genus Dichetophora; species Dichetophora obliterata. The sequence continues at coordinate 15,613,024 of OY986440.1, read as the reverse complement.
AATCTAGCACTTGTTTTAGTTCCGAGTCTTTGGTTAATTTTTACGAAAATGGTATCACCTTGCCTGTACTCTTTTAACGGCTGTCTTGTTTTATTATGGAACTGCAGATCTTTTATTTGTTTTTCTTTAATTTTTGTAATATTTTCTAATCTGGCTTGTTCAACTTGTTCTGGGCTGGTGCTTATTGTTCTACCAAAAAATACTTCAATCGGTTTTTTCATTGTTGTCGAATGGATAGAATAGTTGTATTCGTAAACGGAAGTGTCTAATATTTCTTCGAAAGTTCTATGAGGGTGTTCTTGCTTCATACATCTCATTATTTCTGTTAATGTGGAATAAAAGCGTTCCACTTGTCCGTTGATTGAGCTTTTATATGGAGGAGTTTGGTAAATATCTATGTTTAGTTGGTCTTTTAGCATTGAAGTTATTGTGGCTGAATTAAAAGTTTTCTCATTGTCTATTACAAGAATTTTAGGAACACCGAATGAGAAAAGAAGTTCTCTTAAAGGTTCCTTGACGTCTACTATTGCTTTGCTTTTAATGCTTTTAACGCATGCGTACTTAGAAAACTTGTCTAAGGCTGTTAGAATGTTCTTATTTTCTGTTTGGTAGATATCGACGTGAAGTATATGACCGGGATATTGAGGGATCGGAGTTGGTAGCAATTTAGGATTGTTTGGATGACCTTCGTACTTACTTTCTTTGCAGATTACGCATTCTTTTATAAGTTTTTTAATTTTGCTAGCCATTGCGGGAAAATAAAAAGTTTCAAGTATTTGTAATTTGTTTTCTCTTGCGTTTCTATGAGCGCGCTTATGGACCTTCAACATTATTTCAGTTTGTTCTTGTTCACTTTTAATGTCTTCGACCTGTTTATTTGTAAATCTAACCTTGTAATTTCGAAAGTGTTCTGGAAATATTTCTTGTATTATGCCCATAACTGGTTCAGAAGTTTTAATGCAGTTTATTATTGATGGATATAGGTGTTTTTTTAAAATAGCTACTAAGGTGTGTCTATCGTAGTGTGATTGATATATTGTATGCCTATGATAGGTAGGAAAAACAATTTCGAATTTGTAATCTGGTGTTGAGTTTATCTCGAGAAAAATTTGGTTCTTAAATGCATTTATTGGGGCATCTACGTACGGTATTAGATTGTGCGAAGAGCTGTCGTCGCTATGTGTAGCGATAGACAATGTATGAACTTCATTTTCTTTAGGTATTCTTGAGAGTGCGTCAGCTACTAAGTTTGCTTTGCCAGGCTTATAAAGAAGCTCATAATCATATTCTTCAAGGATTGCCTTTCAGCGCTTCATTTTGCTGTTGTTGTTTTTATTGCTTAAAGCATAAATGAGAGGCTGGTGGTCGGTATAGATTTTTACTTTCACTGAGCCATACAGGTAATTCCGGAATGAGTTTAGTGCCCAAATAATCGCGAGAAGTTCTTTCTCATTGGCAGCGTAATGTTCTTCTCCTTATTAAGCGTTCTTGAAATGAATGCAATAGGTTTGTCATTTTGTGACAGAACTGCACCTAATGCGAATTTAGAGGCGTCGGTTGTTAGTTCTAAATCTTTTTTGAAATCAGGGTATGCCAATATTATATCTTCCGACACTAATGAGTTTTTTATTTTATTAAATGCTTCTACAGCTTCAGTATTAAAGGTAATTGCAACAGAAGAAGATTTCTTTTTTGAAATGCGTCCATCTTCCCCTCTTAAGATTGTTGTCAAGGGTTTAGCTAGTTTAGCATAATCCCTAACAAATCTTCGGTAGTAGCCTGACAAACCTAAGAATGATCGTAGTTCTTTAAGAGTATTAGGCTGTGGAAAATCAGCTATTGCCTTGACTTTGGCAGGATTTGTTCTGATTCCATTAGCTGAAACAATGTACCCTAAGAATTCGACTTGTTTTTGGAGAAATTTACACTTGTCTAATTGCACTTTTAAGTTCGCATCTTCCAATGTTTTAAAAATTTTTTGAATATTGTCTAAATGCTCATGCTCCGTTTTGCTAAAGATGATGATATCATCTATATAAACGTAACAAATCTTGCTGATATGCTCGTGCAATATATCGTCAAGGGCCCGCTGAAATATTGATGGCGCATTTTTAAGGCCGAAGGGCAGACGTGTAAATTCGTATTTACCGTTGCAAACAGAAAACGCTGTTTTCTCAAAATTTTTTGGTTTTAATGGGATTTGGTGAAAGGCTGTTTTTAAATCTAGTACTGAGAAATAAGAGTTTTCGCCTAATTGAGACGTAACGTTATTGATTTCTGGTATAGGGTACCGATCTGAAATAGTTACAGAATTTAGTTTTCTATAATCTATAACCATCCTATATTGCTTATTACCTTCTGAGTCTGGTTTTTTGCTAACAACCCAAACTGGTGAATTATAAGGGGAACGTGAAGGTTTGATGATGCCATCCTGTAATAGTTTAGCAATTTCAATCAATGACGGCTTCAAGTTCCTTTAGTGTGTCATTGCCGAGAATGCCGTTGAAAGATTTTAATGTTGGCATTAAATAAAATTTTATTCTTTCTTTAGAGTTGAATAAGCTAATAAAGGCGTGTTCTTTGATTTCTACATTACCTGCTACCGATTTTGCGTAAAAAATTTCTTCGTTAACTAATGGTTTCTTAATGAAATGTAGCTGAATATAATTTTTTGTTGAGCCTGTATCAATTAGGATTTTTAAAAGTTCACCGCTCTTCGTTTTACATTCTATATAAGGTAGCGAAGAGCTTATCATCCTAAAAAATGAATATCGCTAAACTCCAAAGGTTCGTTTTCAAGGATTGCAGGTTCTTCTATGGATGCTAGATAATCGTCCAAAGTTTGGTCCGCTTGATCGTTTGCTTGTTCTAAAGTTGTCTCATACTCGGGGTGTTCTGAGTCAATATAAAAATTTCGTGCAATTTTACGCTGGGGTTGGTTTACTGATGGTGGTGGTCTATCCGTGACATAATTAGTTTTTGGTCTGTTCATATAATCAATTTTTCTGCTACGCATATTTTCGTCTATTTCCATCGGTTCTGGCCTGGGTTGAGGTTTTGCACCTTGGGGTCTAGGAGGTGGTTGTGTTTGGTAAACACGAGCCTGTTCGATCGTACGCATTTGTTGAGGATCGTTGAACTGCGGTTGTAAAAATGATTTTTGTGGTACGTAAACGGGTTGTGAGGATAACATTGTCGGACGTTGGTAGGATAAAAAGTGAGGATTAGGTGTGAATTGCGGTTGTTGGTAACGGGGATAGATACGTGGTGGTAATAGTGGGGGTTGGTTTTTTGGGTTATTTCTTTTCTCGATAAAGTTATTACTCTGAGCATAATTTGCTCGGTATGTTTGATTTTCGAGTTTCAAACATAAGTGTAGGGCTTGTGGAAGGTCCGCTGGCTCTCTCATTCCTAGAAGCTTGGGGAGGTCGCCATTCAGGCCTCTGATAAATGTATCAAGAGCCTTATCCCTATAAGTTTGTGTTAGGAGACATAAAGATTCGTTTGATGCGTTTAAGCATCCGAGTTTATTTAAAATTAAAGATAAATGTTTATAGACGCGTTGATTCTTGAATTCTTGCACAGGTAATTTGCCTTGTACAAGCGAAGTCATTTGGTATTCGAGAGTTGAGAGATCTCTCTTATCTGCATAATGTAATGACAGGCATTTAGAAATAGTCGTCCAATCTAGAGGCGTGTTATAGGATTCTAGAGCTATGTCGGCCTCTCCTACTATCTTGTTTCTAATCGTATTCAAAATACCGTAATATTTAGGAGTGCCTTTAGTTTTCTCGTATATTTGCAATACACGCTCTACGCTTTTCCTCCATGAGTTGAACTCACCTTGCTTCCCTGAGGACTCTCGTAGACATTTCACAATGTCTGGAATTTTATCGAGGTCACCAAGTTCGTTCCTATATTCCTCATTGATAACTTGGTCACTAACTGTGCTAGGACAAGCATTAGGATTAAGAGCTGCCTGCACCAAAGTTGGAACATGCTGCCTTAACATCTGAGCAGTGATTTCGGAAATTATTGGCGCTAGTTCGCCCATTGAAATCATTCTCTGCTGAGGTTCAGCACAATTAGGGTTATTAAGGACTGGAAGACGAATCAGATTATTCGGATTTGACATTTTTCTCTTGATTGGAAGTAAGCTTTATTAAACGAATTAATGAATTTGATTTTTTCGTTTTTTGTACAAAGTTGGCTTTAGAGCTTCTTTTGACTTAGTTCCCTTTTTGAAAATTTTAATTTAAATTTGGTTATAAATATAATCTTATACCTCTGTATTTTTGTAAATATTTTATTAGGATTCTTCAACTTTCTTTAAATAAATTTCTTTTTTTTTCACAACATTAATTGCATTATTATTTTTTGTTTGTATTTAACTTTTTCTATTATTTGAACTAGCTTATAACAATTTGTTTGGTTTTTATATCTGTCATTTAATTCAATACATTTGTATTTAATTGACTTACAATATAATAATGTTGACGAGCTGCATAGTGGTGTCTTCTAGAGATGTTTGCGCTGCTTGTTTCAGTTTGTGCAATTTTCCCAGATTTCTTTTAAGTTGGTTATTGATGATTTTGATTTGGTTTTTCTGATTAATCTCGGGTTTTTGCTCCTTTTGGTGTTGGCAGACGGGCTAGCACGTAATGCTTCCTTTTTACCGTAGTTACTGGGGGGCTTTTATCTGTACTTGATGTTCGCACTACTTAAGGGCGTCTTTATTTAAAATTACGCGCGGCTTTTTTCGGCACTTTTTTTTCTTTCTGCTGCGCTACTTAAGGGCTTTTGCAAAAAGGATACGCGTATTCGTTTTTTTTTCTTTAAAAATTTCGCGTGGCTTTTTCGGCACTTTTTTCCTTATTGCTGCACTACTTCAGGGCTTTTGCAAAAAGGATACGCGTATTCGTTTTTTCTTTAAAAATTTCGCGTGGCTTTTTCGGCACTTTTTTTCCTTATTGCTGCACTATTTCAGGGCTTTTGCAAATGAGGATACGCGATTTTTTTTAAAAATGTTTTAAGTTTGCTCGGGCGCCAGTTAAATAAATTGTTTATTAAATTTGTTTTTTAAAAAGCATCAGAGCGAACTCTGATGGCTTTCTTTATTTTTTGAATTCTCAACTTAGACTAATTTACAAAATATTCTTAAGTTAACTTATTACCTAAAGCTTCGCTGCTATTCCGCTGCTGTTGTTGTTGTAACTATTGGTTGCTTTCTTATGAGTTCTCCTGCATCAGCATAAATATTTTCCAACGCAACATGATTGCGAAATTAAGTGGAGCGGTCGATAACTTTAAATTGCGAAGCGCAGTATGATTGAAATGGATTATGAAATATGTGTAATTAAGCTTAATCTAATGAGGGCGGTTATTGACCGACAGTTTGCGTCGTTAACTACATTGGGTATGTTTGTCGTTAACTTACATGATTTCGTATGGGAGGTATATCTGTTGTCCCATAAATAGTTTCACTTATATTAATTAAAAACTCCACTTTCAAGGACATTTTATTTTATTTACAATAGGAAAATAAAATTGGTAGCATTTTTTTACTTACAAAATGTGTAATTTGGTCTTTCCTTTCAGGTCAAAGATCATATCTTGTTTGTATAAGGCGCATGCCTTGATTCTTTGATCTTTGAAAAAAAGAAAATTATGCATATTTACAAAAAAACAAAAACTCATATCGCTGCACTCGTTGCTACTGACTTTTTTATCAGAATCACTACAAACAATATAAGGTTCAACTAATTTAAAAAAATTCTCAACTTCTTCATCAATAATTACATTTAATTTTGAATTGGTAGTGTTTTTGGATGCTCAGCAAGGCTCAGATGCCAGCAACAAGCACTTTATGAACATTGCTTGGCATATAATATCAGCCAAATAAACTTAAATACGACTGTCTAAATTCTTCCAATAGCAATTCGAAGTAATTCAGATCTATGGGCTAGCCATAGATTTGTAATTCCTTTTCGAACTTTGCTAAGTTTTTAACATTTTTCCATATAAAAGTGACAATTTTTCGCAAAAACTCGCTTTTTGAAACGTTAATCGAAAGATCAACTCAAAAGGAGATTGAAAACTAATGTATAATTAGATCTATGTAAACGCATGGTTACTTGTTATGTCTTGTGTTGTCCCTGAGCCCAATCCATATTATAATGGGTAAATCTTTCTCACTTAAGATTGTTTTGGACCACTTTTATCTATGTTTATCGTTGAGATAATTTAATGATATTAAGTTGGTTCTTAAGATTATCTAATGTGAGGAAAGTGCGAAAAAGCTGTAGTAGCTTTGTAGTAGCTGTGTAGAAGCTGAACTCTACAATCGCGTCGGAAGCGAATTTCATCTGGGGGGGCAGTACAAATGGGGGGGCAGTACAAATGGTGGTGCAAACAAAGTTCACCAAAATTTCTTCACATGAAACATGAAGAAGAGAGAAAGAAGAGGAAAATATATAATACAAAAATATTATCGTTGTAAAAAAACTGATATTTTGAATAACTTTTCCTTTTAAATTGTTTATCTAGCTAAAAAAGTGGGGGGGCAACTGCCCACCTTGGCCCCCCGCTTCCGACGCCAATGGAACTCTATTGTTATTGCATAAAAAACAAAAAAAATTATAACTTCCTTGTTTATAAAAAGGTGCAAATAATATTTTAGACACCGAAAATTAATACTTTAAATAGCATTACAAAAAATTTTCGTACAAGTCAAAGAATCCGTTTTGTTTTACTTTTCGCAGTTTCAAAAAATTTCAAAATTTTTCGTATTTTTTTCCCCCATATAAAATTTACTATTTTTCGCAAAAGATCACTTCTTCAATACTTTCTAGTTTTTGAGGTGCAGATACTGTTTTAGAAATCAAAAGTTAATACATACTTTAAATCAAATTACAAAAAAGTTTTTTCAAAATTAAAGAATCTTTTTTTGTTGCTATAACTTATTTAAATTCGTAAATTTTCGAGTTTTTTTGGTGTTTTTTTAAGGTAAAGAAAATTTTTCTTACAAAAAATATTTACTCACATAAAATTAGTTGCATGAGCAAAATACAATTTAAACTAATTTTCTTCACTGTTTTTTTCTTAACATGCTTAAACTAATTAAAACTAATTTTCTTCACTGTTTTTTTTAACATGCTTAATTTTTTAAAAATGTACTTTATTTTAAATTTCTTGATTTTATTCAAATATAAAGGTGTTTTATAAAAGCCTCTTTTATTTTTTGACTGAACCAACGCTCAGGGGATGCCCCGTATACATGTTCAAGCATTGAGTTGATTCGGAAGAAGGGTGATAGTTAGTTAGAGGGTGGATGGTGGAGATTTATTTATTCTTAAAGATATTTAAAAAAACCTTTACATTTTATTTTACTGAATAATATGGTTCTATTTAGTTTTTTTTTCGTACCCATTCGATGCATTGGCGTTGTGCCAAAATTGCGGTCTTGGCGCACCTACTCATTTTATTTTTGCTCGAAATACTTCCACTTCACATCAATTTCACAGCCACTTGTAACGAAAAATCAACACTTAATGTTGCAATAATTTATATAATTTACATATTTACATAAAAAAACTAAGACAGGTAAAAACGCAATTTTTTAAGTGTCGAGATTTCCGTGTTCGCTACTGTATATGCTATGCTAATCATGGTTAAAATAATAGTATCTCAGCTAAAAATTTTCAAAACTCTTAATATATGCCTGCTTAAAATATATGTAACGTTTTATATAGTATATACATATATTTATATTAAGGCGCCTCACGAGAAAAAGTTGTTTGGATCGGTTATTCAAAATAATCTTTGGTTTATGTTTGATGCTTTCCCAACTACTTTGACTCTAGTAACAGCCATTCATGGGCTGGATAAGTTTGAAATAAGCTCTAAAAGCAGAGTTTTTTGCAAAAATATTGGCTGTTGTGGTAGTTTAAAAAAAATGTCAGAAATAATAGTAACGAAAAAGTTCTTCCCATCTTCATCAACGTATTTTCTATTTTTGCCGTCGAACCAAAGATAATACGTATTTTCATATATGTTTCTAGCTTTTCTTAAACTATTTTCACTAAAATTCAAAATGGTTTTTTTTTGTTGTCATATTACTTTTAGTTAAATAAATTGTCACAAATAGTGTAAATCGAAGAATTACAAAAATTTGCATACATCTTTTTTGGGTATGTAGTAAGTACTGTGATGAATTTTTTTCGCAGTGCTTTTAATAATGGGGGTATTCACATTCGCTGCACTTCCCTGTGCAGTTGAGGACTTGTGCAGCTGTGCAGTTAGGCTTACGTGAACACACCACTATCACTTTTTTCAAAGCTGTCAAAATTTTCAGTGTGAACAAGTGCACACGCCTATTATAAAAATCACTGCGAAAAAATTAAGATAAGTCCTCAAGTTTTAGGCTACAGTAGAAAAGCACTTGTGCAGATTTTTGACGTACGTGCATTTTGTTTTTGGAATGTGCACAAGTCCTCAGCTGCACAGGCAAGTGCACTGAATCGTGGATACCCCTAATGTTTTTTAGCGATTTTTATGAAAATATCTATAACTCTACCATTTTCTTTACTAATTTACTATTCCAAGGTTACTTATAACCCTTATAAGCACATTTTTTATACGTTTCGGAAATAGCTTTAGTGAAAATAATATAAAAAAAAGATACAAAAATTTTAAATTTGTTTAGAAAGAACTTTTCTATTATTTACGTCTGACCGTTTGTTTTTTTTTTTAGCTACCACACCAGCCAATATTTTTGCAAAAAACTCAAGTTTTAGAGGTTGTTTCAAACCATTCCAGCTCGCGGATGACTATCGCTAGGGTCGAAATATTTGGAAATCAGCACAACATAAGCCACGGATTATTTTGAGGAACCGACCCGAACAACTTTTTTTTCTATGGAGCGTGAGGCGCCTTAACCCATTAAGGACGATGACGCCATATGGCATCATTGAGTGAGATATCACAATACTAAGGTTTTCGCACAAATATATGTCGATCTTTAAAATAGGTTAAAAAAAGCTAATATGTAAAAAAATTGGCTCGTCCTTAAAGGGTTGATGTATATACATATATATATATATATATATATATATGTATATAAAACGTAACGAGTTGAGCTTCAGCAGTTTTAAGTTTCAGTGCAGAAAAATTATGATTTTAATAATAATAAAATGTATTCGAATCAATCACTTATAATTTCGAATGCTATAAAAGCTACACAGTCCAACAACCAAAATAATTACAGACTTCGATCAACAAATTCTAGGAGAGACTAAACGAACATTATACGAGTCTTGGCGTTTTAAAAGTTTTCGTCTTTTTTTATTTTAAATTATTTAATATTAGTTTTAAATTTACTCTATATTTAGTAAATTTACTAATAAAAAGTGTAAGAAAACTGCGTAATATATGGCTTTGGCACAAGTATTATGTTCACTGACCCACAGTAAAATCGTATGGTAACTATTTTTATGGAATATTTGAACACACTAGAAGGCTTTTTAAGACTTTTTTAGTGACGTTTATAGAAAAGGTTTAGAGAGGTATCATTTCAAGCAGTGGTAGCGGGTTAAAATATTCCATGAAAAAATTTTCCTTGAAGAATTTCATTATAGGTCAAGTTGGAAAAGTTTTGTCTACAGCGTACAGCAATGGGAAAAGAGAGTAAGAATAATTTAAAAACTGTCTAAAATTATGCAATGGAAATTTCTTCCAACTATGCACTGTAAACATTTATGCTTTGAAAACTGACTATTTTTCGCCATAGAAGTTCTTTTTACAGAAGTCTTGCCTAAAAGGACTTATAGTGAAATTTCCCAAAAAACATTTTTGTAGAATATTTTAATCCTCTACGACTACGTTTTAGGTTACTTTCTTAAACATTTCTTTAAGAAGTGCAAAAAAAAAAGAAAGACGATTCTACAAAAATATTAGAATCTGTGAACACAATTCTATACTTAAGGTTAGTATTGAGTAGTATTACTATGCTTTATGCAAGTAACTAAGGCTGAATTTGGAGTATATTCAAAACCTGTATAAAAACTTACATTTATTTACTAAAGCTTTTAAAATGACAATACTATTTTTTTTTTGTCAATAAGTTTTTGTTTTTTCTGCTCTAGCAGAATCCTTTGATCGAAATTCAAAACGTTATTAAAGTTTGAAAATTGTCGAACAGAGTTATTGGAGTAAACATTTTAAATGCCAAATTTTAAAGCATTGACTCTAAACAATTTTTAAATCTTAAAATTGAATGCGTCTGAAACAAGGTTTAACCCTTAAAAAGGCTAAACAATCATCGAAAACGTTATTTGATCGTTGTGTAATTTAAAATAAACAATTTAAATTTTATTTTTCTAACTAAGTGTTTTTAACATATCCAAATCAGTTTAAAGTACATTTAAATATCTTGTTGATTTTTTATCAAAATCAAAAGTGTTCAAACTATAACCACCTTAAGCTGGAAAAACTTTTATTGTTTTTACATGGAAATGTTGCAAGGTATCTTATATATAAAAAAAAAAAAACAAAAAACACTTAACTCATTTACTAATCTTATAAAAAAAAACAACACTTAATTCATTTACTGATTTTCAAAGCAGTCACATAATCATGATAGTTTTTTATAACGTTTTAATGACAAAAATTTAAATGAAAATATGTACAAACAATATTATCACTCATATTTACATACCAACCAACAAACACACACACACACACCACTAACTTCTTTGCTGTAAATCAAAGTTGAAAAATTCTTTTAAAAATGGAATGGTGGTGAGCAAGCTCAATAAAACAACAGAAACAATTTTACAAACGCATTACCGCGTCTCATTATACTAAGTATAAGCACTACTGCTTCTAGCACTAAAAACGTTCTTAACCCTTTAGAGCACCGTTTTGCAGATCTGCAATAAACTGAAATAGTTGCTAAACAACAACTTTATGGTTCAGTTGCAATCCAAAAAATAACAAAGGCCGACATTTTTCATACCCTGAGGCTATATATAGCATGCGCTGAATTCGCATCTTACCTTAAAATGGCTTTATCACATCAGGTTTTCGCTATATATGTATCCTAACCTAAAAAAGCTGTAAACAGGTTTTTTTCTATATATTTGGTAAAATATTACACAATGGATTTACTTTTCTCTACAAAACTTGTTACGGCAACTAAAATTAAGACTCTTTTCCCATAAAATGCAATTGGAATTTTTAGGATATCTTTTTTTTCCCCAGAGAAATCGTTCACGAAAATATATTAATTAAGTTGTTATAATAGTTGTACGGAAAACGCTGAAAAAATATATTTAAAAAATTCCAAGTGCATTTTACAGGGAAAATATTTAACTTTTCTCAGTTTATATAAAAAATATAAGTTCTAAACGTCTTTCCAAAATATGCTCAATCCCCTTTTTTTAAAAAAAAAACTCTACAGAAATGTTCAATAATATTTTTCATTGCTGCACACAATTTCTATTTTTGAATATATGGCATAATATATTCTTTTTATAATTTTCGTGAAATTTGCTACATTTTATGAAATCAATAAAATGAAGAAAAAAACATTCCAAACGAACAAGCGTAATAAGTACATAATGTCTGAGCGAAAAAATTTGGGTCAACAGGATCTTTAAACATTTTGACAAGAAATCAAAAATATATACATATTTTTGTACAAAAAAAAAAAAAAAATACTACTTTATAACACTGTTCAACACAAAAAAAATAACAAGGTTCCGCCAACGGATTCTGATAGAGGGGACCAAAAAAAAAATATGCGTGTATCGGCGTTTTGAAAGTTTACGTCTGAGTTTTATTTTACAGGTGGTTTAATTTATAACCCTTTTGAACATTCTCATAGTGAAACGGCAAACGAAACCATGTGACCCTTACGTTTTTTGTATCGGATGTGTTCAGCACATTTATGTAAAATATTACGAGGAACATTTTAACCCGCCAACTCTTCAATGTATGGGTCTTTTTGGACGTGTTTTTGATAAAGGGCAAGTAAGACCCATAAAACAGGGATATAACGGGTTAAGATATTCCACAAAAATATTTGTCATAAAATTCTACTATAAGTCTCTGAATATAGCAAAGCTCAAAAACCAAATTGAATGCCAAAAATAAGTGACTACTTAAAATGCCTTTAAGGTTTAATTTCGTACTTATTTGGAATTGGTGTTAAAATGTCCCACAAAACTCAAAAGAACTTAGCATATTGTCGACGGTACTCTATGCTTAGAAATAGTATGCAAACCATATACAAACCAAGTATTTCACAAATCAATTTAATTTTCTTACTTGAACTTGATGTTATTTTGATTAAGTAAATCACTCGAGCTTTGTTTTAAAATCTGCAATTCTTTTAAAAAGCGCCAAAAGTTGTGTACACAATAAGAATTAACACAGTAGCACACTTCGGTACAATAGAAAAGAATGTGGAGCGGGGGAGGGAATTGATTTTAAATTTTGTTTTGATTTTGCTTTTCATAGCTTTTTGTTGGAACGTAACGGATCTTATCAGCCAAAATGCAGATTGTTATTGCTAAGTTTGATGCGCCATATTAGTGCATCTGTGGAAAAATTTCAAAATTTGCTCTCTTCTTTGTATTTATAGATATTATATGCAGAGCTTTCTTTTTTTTATTTTTTTTTTTTTATTTTTAACATATCTTAAAGTAAAAGTACATTAAGGAACTTAAATAACTAAGCATTAGCGACTAAGGCCTTCCGCTTCAGTGTAATTAATACTAAATTTCATAAAATATTCCTAGCATATTTAAAAATTTATTGAACATAATAATATTTCCTTCAGTTACGTTGGTTTCTTTCTTTTGTATGGTGATTAAGAGTGAAATTTTACGTAAAACATTTTTGTTGCAGGAACTACCTCCCTAACACTGAGTTTTGTATGACATTTAAACACCAATTCTAAATAAGTACAAAATTAACCCTTAAACACATTTTAAGTTTTCACTTATTTTTGGCATTCAAGTTGGTTTTTGAGCTTTGCTGTATTCAGAGACTTATTGTAGAATTTTAAGGCAAATTTTTTTGTGGAATATTTTAACCCGTTATATCCTTTTTTTATGGGTCTTATTTGCCCTTTATCAAAAACAGGTCAAAAAAGACCCATACATTGAAGAGTTAGAGGGTTAAAATGTTCCATAAAAATGTTCCTCGTAATATTTTACATAAATGTGCTGAACACATCCTATACCAAAAACATAAGGGTCACATGGTTTCGTTTGCCGTTTCACCATGAGAATGTTCAAAAGGGGGCTGAATCGAACCCCCTCTTAAATAAAACTCAGACGTAAACTTTCAAAACGCCGATACACGTATATTTTTTTTTTGTCTCCTCTATCAGAACCGTTTTATTTTGGAAAAAAATTTGATTTTGTTGTTCAGTGTAATCAGCGAGTTATTATAACTATCACACTATGCTGAAAGTGTTGCATGAACGTTGTATCAATAAAATTTCTTACTTACCAACATAAGAAATATAGTATTCAAAATCATGGTGGGCAAACCCACGGACCTCTTTCTTCTATGTGATACCAACGCCGTAGATATGGGGGTTTCAGGTTGTTCAAACCCCCCCCCCCCCTTAGCAATTAAGCATTTTTTATATATTTAAATTAAAGCACAAATATTCCACATTATTTAATTACCATAACATGAAGATAAATTGAAAATTGTTCAATATATATGCTTAATTTGCTTAGCAGACATTGAGTTAAATATAATACAATATAAATGGTTTTCTTAATTGTATTCCTATGTATTGTTGCTTACGTACTAGCGTTTGCAGAACCTATACATATAAATGGAACAAAATTATTCTAAGCCAGTCTGTGAAATTAAATGACGATAAGCAATGCTTCATTGTTCGTTAAATTACACTGTAGGTAAATTTTCAAATTAGAAAAGACACAAAACAACGCTGAGACACGTAAACTTAATTTTCGGTCGTAGAATTGAGTGGCATATTCAGTTTTTCCAAATCAGATCAAATTCTCGAGATATTCAGATTTTTGTTATTTGACCATCATTTGACCTTCATTTAAATTTTTTTTTTAATTATTTTAGCAATTACTTTTTATTGTATTTTCGAAAATACTTCCAACGTGAAAATCAAGTTAGTCTTGTGTTATCTATGATTTCTCAAAGGTTAAGTATTTTAGCATTTCTCTCCATTTTGACCAAATTTGAATGTTAAACGTAAAATCTTTAAAAAAATATTAAATTTTTTTTAATCATACTAGTATTTTTGTAAGTAGATAAAATTCTGAAAGTTTAAGCAAAATCGGAGGTGGTTAAAATTTTTGTTCTCCAAAAATAAGGAAATATGGCTAAAAATGGGTCTAAAAGTGACTAAATTTCAATCGCAAATATCTCGCGATTTCGATCTGATTGGGAAAAACTGAGTATGCCACTAAATTCTTCGACCCAAAAATAAGTTTATGTGTCTCAGCATTTTCGTGTGTCTTTTTGACGTGCCTACAGTGTTATTAAATGAACGTAAAAGTGAATTTAATTTGTACATTTGTCAGTTTCACGATTTTTTTAAGCTGTGTGTGAGTATCGCAAAGTGGTTTTAAAAAGATGTTCTTCTCAAATTCTAGCGGTGACTCTTCGTCTCAAACACACCAATTAACCCATTATTGACAACATATGATACATCATACGCGATTAAAGCATTTTTCAAAAATTCCTCAAAAGTCCTCAACCACTGTAAAACTTTGCTTAAACAGTCCAGCAGTGAGAAAGCCAAAAGTATACTTTTTCCAAAAAAAAAATGACATTTGATTCCTTTTTGTTTATTTGTTCGCGCCTGTTAATGCAGTATTAAAAAAAGTGAAAAATGTTACTCAGGTGATTTATTTTGTCAAGGAAAAAAAAATATAATTAAAAAAGTGCATTACGTTAAAGTTGAACGCCTACGCTACGAAATGAAAATTTTTATGCGTTTATCGCCACACCCAAATTCTTTGAATTATTTTTTTAAAACTTCAGAGTTTTCCGTCTTATAATAATACAAATTTATGCTGAAAATTGTAAAAGCTAAACTCAACGGATTCTGGTTGTGAACATTAATGGGTTAATGTATGCAGTGACGAGTCCAGAATTGTTCGTTGCAATTTATTAAAAACATAAAATATATACTGACTATACTGTTGTAAAAAATCGATAAATATCTAATAGAATGATGTTATGGTTCAGCGCTATTAGATATTCATAAGGATATTTCTATGAACGAGGAAACTGTCTTCAACTGTGGCTTCGCGTTCCAGTTGATCGAGTCTTTCCTTCAAAATAAACCTGGGCTTATGTTATGATGATTCCCCAAATATTTCGACTCTACAGATAGCCATCCGTGAGCTGGAATGGTTTGAAATAACCTCTTAAAATCAATTTTTGTGTAAAAATATTGGCTGGCGCAATAGTTTTAAAAAACAAACTATCAGAAATTATAGGCCGGAAAAATCTCTTCCAATCTGCATCAAAACATTTTTGAAGTTTTTATTTTATTTCCTACAAAAACTTTAAAAATTTAAATAACTTCATAACTTTTTTTTAATATCTTACAATATCTTTTCAGTAGGTGCTTATTTTATAATTAATATTTCAGTTTTAATTTTTTTCAGTTTAAGCAATTCTGACCATCAATTCTGACCAGTGAGGATATCATTGGAAATAATGAAGTTTTTGAACTTTAGTAAAAATAGTTTAAAAAAAATATCATAAAAATGCAGGAAAAACATCATTATTTTTAATTCGAATGCAAAAATTTAAAATTTTTTGATGCAGATTGGGAGAACTTTTTCAAAAATATTATTTCAGATCATTTCACTTTTTTTAACTAACACACCAGCAAATAGTTTTACAAAAAACTCGATTTTTAGAGGTTATTTGCAGCTCAAGAATGGCTATTGCTAGAGTCGAAATATCTGGGGAATCATCATAACATAAGCCAAGGATTATTTTGAGGAACTGCTCCGAACAACTTTTTTTGTCTGTCTGTTTTTGCTATATTACTTAAATAAATACTTGTCGTCCTGCTCCAAATGAAGCGATTGAATCAATTTTTTATATTTTTTGCTTCAGCAAGATCATAATCTACAGCTTTGTAAACAGCTCACATTATTAGTTCAAATAGGAATTGAGTAGGGAAATTATCCCCATGGTATCACAATGGGCCTAATTGGCTTAAGTGTATCTCTGGAAAGTGACAGCCACTTTAACCTAACCTAACCCCCCCCCTTATGAAACACCTATCTACGGCGTTGTGTGATACACAGTTGTTATTCTGTCCCATACTTAATATAACTTTCGAAATTGTCTAAAATTTATACAGAATCAACTAGCTCAAAATTTAGCTAAAATATAAAATATTGAAAAAGGATTGTGACCTTTGCGACAATTAAGGGGTTATCTAAACTAACTTCGAATTTCTCAAGGGCTTTCAAATATATTTGTTCAATGTTCAGCAGTTCGTATGGGCAGTAGCTGTACTGTACTGTACTGTACTGAGCGTAGCACTTTCGTATGGTATTTTAATCTGTAATGAATTTACAGGCGCTGTTCTGATTTTAAAGGCATAGCACACAAGAGCCACTTGCATGGACGCCTTGGCCAAGACACCAAATCTTATTGTATCTTCACCAAAATTGGTACTCTGCTATTCTAGCAACTTGCTAAAATTCTAAATTTATTATAATGAAAACATAACAAACGGGCGTGGCACCTCTAATATAGCCTGTTTTATAAGTGGTATATTTTTTGTGGCACTTTTAGGAAAAATTCTTTTTTTTAACCTCAAATGTTCAGCCTCATTTTCCATGGTCTTCGCAACAAATTTCTTATCTTTTTACTATAGGGTAGTGTTAAGGCATCAATTCTTAAGGCTTAGGCAAAATTTTAAATTAGACCTCCAACGCTTGCTGTTTTCAACTAATTTTACAAAATATGACTACAAAATATTTCCTATCTTAATACCGAAAATTGCATATTTTTTATGTGCATACCAATGAACATCCAAAATGACATCTGCTGTTATTCAAATAAATCTATTAGTATTCAAATAAAGCGAACAATTTGTAAAACCAAACACTTTTATTTATTTTTATAGTTTTAAAAACTAACGATATTTTAAATATGGAATTTACGGTGTAAGAATAGGAAATCTGCTAGTTCCATCTCACCAGTGCGAAAACAAAAACACTGTGCGCTTTTTTCTAACCTTTTTTCTCTGTATTTGATAATTTCTCATGCCAAATTTCACTTAATTTTGGCATGAGGAATCTCGTGGTGACATTTGTTTTACCACTTTACCGAACACTTTAGAACAACATTTTTTTTAAGATATATAGCTCAGAATTAAAAATTGCGAAAGATATGCATTCATTTTTATATTAATAACTCTTGAACCATAAGAATTTTCACTTTGGTTTCTTCAACAAAGTTCTTCCTATTACTCTGGCCAACAACTTTGCTGAGCAAATAAATGTGAAAAAATGGCTTCCAGTGGATCTTATCGAATGAGTCTTACAAAAGTCTTGCTTAAAGTCAAACAAATAAATTCGAACAGCATTGCGTATGAGTAATATTATTTGCTTTGAAGTGTTGAAAGCGGGCACGACATATATGGCTTATTAAAGGCTTAAAGACAATTTCAAACAATTTTTCATATATATTTGTTCAGCAAAGTTGTTGGCCAAAATAAAAGGAAGAACTTTTCTGAAGAAACCAAAATGAAAATCCTAATGGTTCAAGAGTCATCGATATAAAAATGAGTGCATATCTTGAGTAATTTTTCATTCTGAGCTATATATCTTTAAAAAAAATGTTGTTCTTAAGTGTTCGGTAAAGTGGTAAAGCAAATGTCTCCACGAGATTCCTTATACCAAAATTAAGTGAAAAACTTTTAAGTTATCAAATACAGACAAAAAAGCGCACAGTGTTACTTATTCGTTATTATTTTTGGTACTTTTTAAAAATACAATTTTTTTCTCTCACTTTTACAGATAAAAAAAAATATATTTCATATTTAAGGCAGTATTCTAGTCTAGAAAACTGAAAAAATCAACAACATTTTATTTTTTTTTTTTATAGTTTATATAAGATTTTCATTTCAGTTTTCTGACTGTACGGATGTTTAAATAGACACTCAATGGGCACTATGCTAAAACTTTACGACTACAAAAAATGTTCCCTATTTTTTTGTTTAAAATTGCCACTACAAAATTATTTATTTATTTATTTATTTATAGAAAATCGAAAATAATTGAGTACAAATAAGAAACTAAGTTCTTTTACAGTACAATGAAAAATAAATTCTAACAATATTGAATTAATTAGAGATAACAACAAATTATTTTTTTCTTAAGCTTAGTAAAACATAAATAGTGAACATCAATAATAAAACGTGAAAAAAAATTATGCAGCAAATTATATTTTAGAGTCATTTAAAGAAGTATTCTAGTATAGAATATTCAATAATCAATAATAAAACATGAAAAAAAATTATGCAGCAAATTATATTTTAGAGTCATTTAAAGAAGTATTCTAGTATAGAATATTTTAAAAATCAATCAACTTTCAATAGTTTATACATTCAAGAATAGGTATGTATATCCTGAAAAGGATTTTTCGAAATTCGAATTATTATAAAAGTATAGTCAGTTTAGTGTCGTCAGTAAGACTGCCTGAAAAAAGTAGTTTTTCTCTAAACTACTTTTTTCAACACGTTTGACATGATATCTCTAGTTCTAAGAGACCGATTAGCTTAAAATTTAGTGTGGGCCTTTTCAATATATTCCTCTATGACCCTCACTAGAATTTAATATTTTTAAAAAATTCAAAATTTAGAAAAAAGGCTAAAAAATTACTTTTTTTCAAACAGTCGCTATTTCACGAAAAAAAAAACAATTATTTTTCTTTCCCTAGTCCAGGATATAGGGCATTCTTACTAAATAACAATATTTTTTTCAGATGAAACCCCCCCCCCCCACTCTACCAGCCTGTAATTTTTTTTAATTTTAATTTTTTTTAACTTTTTTGTGTATTGTTGAAATATTAATAAACATATAATAAAAAAACGGATCGTAAAAATACTTTTAGTTTTTTTTCCATTTAATTTTAAAAACGTCCAAAACTTTTCCTTCTAGACTAGAGTACTGCCTTAATCTTATGTTTATTCACAGCGCAACCTTAGTTAAAAGCAAAACTTCGTATTTTTATGAGTTATGTGCTTGACTTTTAATAAATTGTAAATCTTATTGCTTAAAGTTGCACTTATTAAAAAAATAAAATTGCCTTCAAATTCGATAAAAACTTCTGATTCATTACTTTGCATAAAAAAAAATTGTATATGCTTTTTTAGCAAAACAAGGTATTTTGAGGAAAAATTTTGTTTCTTTTTTAATGGGAAATTCTAGTGAGTTCAGTTATTTTCATATAAGATTTCTTCTTGATTTTCTTTAAGAAAAATGCTTCTTATTTTCAAAATATCACTTTTTGATTTTATTAAAAGGTTTTGCTCTTATTTTTATGCTACATTCTCAGACAAAAGATATAAGAGTTATTGTTGTGCACGCCAAATCAATGTGAGCCGTTTTATTTGATATCTATTGTCTTGCTCAATTTTCCAATTTATTGAGATATTTCTTCTCACAGGGAACCTGTGTTCTCTTTAGAACCGATATAATTGTTGTTTACTTACTTTCAGCATGTAGTTTTCTATACCTTGATAATAATGTAAGTTTTATTGAGAATTTAGTGCTATGTCGCTGAAATTCGCATGAAATTTCATGCATGAAAAATTGCGACAAGACACTTAAGTGTGCGGGCTCATTTTTTTTAACTTCACTTAAGGCAGCGCAACTTGCTCACCACAACCACGATCACAATGCCGAAATAAAAAACCGATTGTCTTTAAATTATCAAACGATACAAACACATACACAGACGGCGTGTACGCAAGCATATAGCCTAACACTCTATCATATTAAATCTACTAAAATCTTGACAATATTGAACGTTTTTAACTGAAAATAGAACAAACAAAAAACAAAACAATATAAATGAATTTTTAATAAAAAGTGCTTATAATATGTAAAACTCATATTTATTGAAATTTATTAATATGGAGTGAGCGCACTATGGAGCGAAGAACAAAAACAACAAATATTAAACAAAAAAAAAATAAGTTTTAAATTAAACAATAAAACAAAATTAAAAAAGTTAAAATAACATACATACTTAAATGTGCCAAATCTAAAATAACCTTAGATATAAAAACAAAATATCTGTTATGAATATAAAACACTCAGATAACGAATTGTGCACAAGAAACAACAGCAACAACAACATAGCGAACATATAAAATTAACTTAGTTTACACTTTATATAAATTAATTAATAGCTTATAAAAGAACAAAACCAAGGTTAAAAGTATTCTCTAGCTCTAGTTAAAACCAAAATACAATTTATAAGTAAACAAAAGAGTTTAGCAATAACGAATAATAATCGAAAGTGCGAATTGAACATTACCTAAGAACACTAAAAATTAAACTGACGCTACAAAATTTGAAAGAAATTATCTTTTAACATCTGAGCTTATACAAACTGCATTCTAGGAATTAATCTACTCACTAATTTTGATTTTCATTTCTGTCCATGCAAATACAATACAACTTCCAAAAACTCCAATATGAAAGAAATATGGTTGGATCTTATTAATAAGGTTATTCACAGTTCTAATACGCTGGTCTGTTACAGTCTTTTGCTTTGTTGTTGTTTTATATGCAAACGCAAATACGCAAAACACACTTTAATAAGAGTAGCCCTTGGACGTGTTTTTTGGACCTCGTTTTTTTATGCTCTGTCTACAGTCTAGACATGGGTAGCTACCTATCTGCTGTGCTGTGCTATGGCACTGCGCTGACTCTCTGTAGTGTGTCACCATGTGTGCTAGCACACAACGTTGACTTACATCGTGGCACAATAGCACGCAAAGAGCAGAGCTTAGACGCACTCTTGCGCGTACAGTGACTTTTGGATGTATAGCAGAGTGCTGTGCTTAGCTTCCACACTGACACTCCCTGGTTATCGCTACTGTGCACTGCATTACTTACCTACATCTTGTTAAGTTTTTGCTTAAGGCCGCCGCTTTACATTGTCCTACTGTGTGTTACGACAAGTCAAAATTTGCATGTGTGATAGAATGTGAGATGGTGAATACAACGGAAAACAGAGTGTGTTTGAATCTGTTTTAAGTTTTTTGGCATGTCGTGCATTTTACCATAAACATACTTAGAATTTATTATTTAAGTGAGAACATTTTAAACTCGTAATGTATTTTCAAATGGAATAGCAGAAGGAAGCTATTTTACAGCTTATTGTACTTTGGAGAGGCTTTGAATGCATGTACAAGTAAAACCGATGCATAACACAAATTTTTAAGCTTTAGTACAGTGTAAAGTATAAAAGTGTGATGCGACTCTGTGAGATAGCCTAAATGGGAAAAATTAATTTCTACATTCAACAATTAAAAATGACAGTATCGCATGAAATTCGATTACACTTTCTTTCTCTCATATATCGTAACATACAGTAAGACAATATAAAGCGGCCTTAAGTGAAGTTGTTTTTTGTGTTACTTTGTTTTACTTGCAATAATTGACAATATGCAATTTGTGATCATTGTAAACAGAGAAGGGTATTTCACCCCTTTTCCACACGGAAAGTTTTCTTGCCAGTAAGTCTGCGGTACAGGCAAGTTATTTCTTTGATGCTGTGCTCTTCTTTCCTTTGTATTTTCGACTTGTTGGCAAGAAAAATTGCTGTGTGGAAAAGGGGTATTAGCACTCTATTTGTTATCGACACTTTTATAAGTGCTTTTTTTCGATTGTGGCACAATTGCGCTAGTACAGTGTGCTGACACACAAGGGTGCACATGTGCTGGTGAGTCAGCACACTTACCCACTACTACTACAGTCGCATAATTGAAGTGCCTTTACACTTGTGTATAGTGGCAATTCCCATAAACTTATGCTTGGTTTTCACTTTGTCATTTTTATAACCACGCAAAATTTTATAACCTGAAATATCACCTTAATAAAACTCAAAAACATTTTCTGCATAGTTCCATTTAATAGTATATTTGTTTTTCATTTTCCAAGATTTCCGAATTTAGAAAAAATGTCATTTTCAATTTGATTGACAACAACTGACCACTGAAAATGACATAGTGAAAACCAAGCATTAGATTTGCGTAATTTTAAAAGATAGCTTATCTTCTTTCTGTTAGCATTAGAGAGGCATTAGTTGTTGTTGGTTTACTGAAAAAAAACCGTATGTGTACCGGTATTGAGTAATCGTGTCATTTGAGGGATTGTGCATAAATTCAACTGAACTAATGTTTTCGCAGCGCTTCAGCGTGGCAGTTCATATGGTTAGGTAAGGTTAGGTTAGGTAAGGTTAAGGTGTCATAACTCAAAAAACACGATTTTGCAGAAAATGCGTTTAAAGTTTTCAATTGCCTGGCAAATTGTATGAAAAGCGAGAGGCATATTCTCTTCTCACGCGGAGAGTATTCAAAATAATAACATGCAATTTTTACACAATATAAAGCATGTTTAAAGAATTAGCTTTTACGACTACTTATTTTGCATGATCAGCTAGGCCGCGTGCTGAATTATTTTATTTAAATTTATTCAAATCAAGTCAAATTATTTAAAAATTTATTTAAGCCTAATTTTCTTTCGCATTTGTTTTAAATTTAAATAAAAGTTTAACTAAATGATATTGTGATTAACAAAGATATAATGAACAGTTTTGCAATAATAATACAAAAATCGTGTTTTTTGTGTTATAACGGTCTTCAAGTAAATGCACGATATGATCCGTTGTGATACCACAGGGGATCTGCTCCTCCTCTTCTAAGCGCTGTCGTGAAACCACCTTGAATTAATAAAAAAAAAGCTGTACAGATCCTTAACGTCTCACTCCTCAAGATCCCTGAGATCAGCAAAAAAAGAGAGGCCATCTAGATGCTTATGTCTTCTGCGGGCTAAAGTGGGGGCTACACTCTCATGAACAGCGGAGATGCGATACCGACTCCTCCTCTTCCTCATCCCTGCAACTCCTGCAGAAGTCATTCGCATTCTAAGCGTATGCCTGTCTATAAGACAGTGTCCTGTTATAACGCCTATCAGAATGGAGAGATCTTACCTCGCCAATTGAGTGAGCTTCGTCGTTCGTTTTTCAGTAAAACTAGGCCACATCTATCTAGCTGTGTTAGAGGTGGTGCTATGCTTCCACCTGAAACTAGCCATTTCTGTGGCATGTTGCCTTAGAGCCGGCTTCCCTAGCAAGCTATCCGCTCTACAATTTCCAAAAATGTCAATATGCCCTGATGCCCAGACCAGATGTATGTCGAACTTATCGGCCATGTCATTAAGAGACGAGCGACATTTAAGGGCTGTAGGTGATGTTAGGAACACACCTGCAAGGGATTTAATCGCTGCTTGGCTGTCCGTAAAAATGTACTCTCTACTGGCAGGTAATGTAAATTCAGTTAATTTAATTCGTCAGTTCAATCAAAAATTTACTAATTCATGGTAATAAATTCCTTAATTTTTTTTTCAAACATTAATTTGCCATTATTTAAAACTACGTGAATGTTATGGGAAAAACCGTGAGATATGACAAAAATACTAAAGTTACCCAAAGGTAAACACGAGATATAATCCGATTGACCATTAACCCTAACCCTCTTGACACGGGTACCTGTGTACCCGGAACGAATTTGAAGTCAAATATCTTTCAATTTAAAAAAGTAACAAACTTGAGGTTCCATGACATCTTATAAATAGTCGATTTCTATAGTTTTTTCGCATTTTTAGCATTTTAGAATTAGCATTGGTTGATTGTAGAGCCGATCCAAAGTCCCATAGTCCTTACCCTCCTGATAAGGGTACCCGGGTACCAGTAAATTTCTTCACACATTTTGTATGAAGAATGTGATGTGGAAGTAATTGTGGGTTTCTTTAAAGTCTGTTTTTTATTTTCTTATTGATTATTAAGGATTTGAAGTTGTTTTAATACAAACTTTGTAGTATAATCTGGATATATTAAAAGCAAAACCCTCTCTGTCTTCCTGTCCGTCTGTCTGTGTGATGTCTATAGACTCCAAGACTACAGGGTCGATCGAGCTGAAATTGTGACAGTCTATTTGTTTCAAGTACAAGATGGTTTTAGAAAATTTTGCTACACCCACCTTTTACCGCCCACAAATCAATAAAAATGCTATATTTCAGACGGTTTGGGTCGTATTAGAGTAAAATTTTAAAAATTTAGTTCGTTTGGTTACTGTCGGCAATTGTGTTCAAAATGGACACACAATTATTGCATGATTTGGGATCAATAGCCACGCAAACGACCCTTCGATGGCAACCGACCAGTTTTCTCTCAGTTGAACCGGATGGAATTGCAGTGTCCGGGCAAACTGACTCAGAAATGTTTTTGTTGATCATAAGCTCAAAAGCAGCCAGGACGTTGATGATTCGGGTTGTTCGGTTATAAGTGGCCCTTTCATATGGCTTTCATGTTTTACTGCGCTAACTCAAAGCCAAGTGATGCCAAAAAGCCTCAACGAAAGTTTCGTCTTTTTTCACATTTAAATGAATGCTATAATAAGCACAAAATGCACACAACGCAGCCACATCGATTATGTTTTAAAAAATGGCTAATCTATTTGTTTTACGTTTGGTGCTATATTTAGACAACATCTGATCCATTACGTCTACTCAGCCTTTGTATTTGTTGTATCAGACATTTATAAATTTTTTTTTTCATTTAATGCTGGTTCTCTTCGTGAGTAATTCATAATTGACAAAAAGAAAACGCTTTCTTCTTCCTGATTACAACAGATAAAAGCTATATTTTAGTTGAATGCATATTGGGGCTTACCTATATCGTGTATGGGGTGTGGTCGTAGCTCTCTTGGATATAAGCTTTATTTTGTCATAGGGTACCGAGGAGTCTGATTCTTCTAACTCGTTGCTGATTGGCCAACATAACTTACGCGGAGATATTTAGATAACTATTTCGTTATGGTAAATTGTCCAAAGAACTCGATGTTAGTACATTTTTTGCTGGTTATGGGGGCTTGAGTGGGGTTTGATACCCCGGTAGCACTTTGTGTAGCAATATATTATGTCGGTGCGCTAGAATATTTGCTTACAGAAACTTTCATTTCGATTCAAGATGCATTTCGTTTGCGCGACATCGAAAAATTTTATAAAATCAAACCAAAGTAAATCAACTTTACGAGCCGAAACCTAAACACGAACTGAAAACCGATGAAACGACGAGCTAACACACAATTTAACATTCACGAACACACATACACGTGTGATCATTGTCTTCACATCACGCTAGATCTAAACAAAAGACCTCCCTTGACTCCAGCTCATAAAGCCAAGAGAATACAATTTGTGGAAAAATATATTCAGTGGCGTCAACAGTGGTCAAAACTCTTATTTACTGAGGAAAAACGTCTCAATTTAGATGGTCCTGATGGCTTTCAATATTATTGGCATGACAAGTTGGTCGAAAAAGAAGTCTGCATGAGCCAAGATTTTTCCATAAGCAAAACGACTGAAATATCATGGGTTCCTCCTAGAATGAACTCGTCCGAACTATTGCGAACTATTGCTAACTTTTGGAAACGATGATGATGGAAAAGGCAAAATAATTTTGAGGTGTAAACTTCATTTTTCAGCAGGGCAACGCCGCAATTCACCACTTTAGAGAAACAATAGACTTCTTTTGTCAAAAATACATTAATCTTCTTAAATGGCCCGCCCGAAGCCCAGACTGGAACCCTATTGAGAACCTTTGGGTAATCTTAGCTCGAGTTGTTGAATACCCTGAAAAGTGCAATAAAAGAGCTCTGGGCCGGCATACCGATTTAAACTTTACAATATCTTGTTTTGTCCATGCCTAAAAGTTCGATTCAGGTTCAAAAAAGAAACGTGAAATGTACTGATTACTAAAACAAGTATTTCAATTTTGCTATATATCAAAGTTATTTTAATTTATCAAATTGTCTTAAGTTTATTAAGTGAGTTTATGTGAATTGCCACTTTAAAATATGTATTTTAGTTGTAAAATGTGCGCATTCGTCTTTTCAAATGAGTTTTTATATTAACATATGTGCCAATTCAAATACATTTTTTTTTGGCTGAATTAACTCTTTTAAAAAAAAAATTAAAAAAATCAAGAAAACTTATGTGAATTGCCACCAGTGTATGTTTCACACATATAACATGTCAAAAATTGCAAATGATTTTTAATTACAGATAGTGTGAGACATATGAAACTGTAGTTTTGATATGACGTTTGCATTTGCGTCTGTCAATTTTTGAATTAGAACCGTCTCTAATTTCATATGTTTTTCCATCTGTACAAAATGTCAGTTAGATAAATTTTGAAAATTTGTTTTTGTGCATATGGAAACTAAGGTCAATTTTAAAATATTTATTCAATAATTTTTTTTTTTTTGAAAGGCCAAAGTAGGCAATTTTAGAGCTAATAGATATATAGCGTGGCTGCGATTGCTTATACAACAAGTCAATCTTCTTATACAATCTTCTTATACAATCTTCTTATACAAAGACAAGTCTTAGCACAAAAAGCATGTAAGGCTGGACGACTGCACAGAACGGCTGAAAAATTAGGGCTTACAAAAATTTCAAATGGTATTTTTCATTCTCAAATGTCAGATAGTGTGGAGACAAAAGAAAATAGTTGTCTAGCAAAAACTTAATTTTGACACACAAAAAAAAAAAAGAAAAAAAAAAGATGCAATTCGGTATGTAATTTTTTTGACATGTCATCTGTCTGTATGAAACATATATTCTGGGGGCACCTTTACATAAATTAATTTATTTCACGCTTTATGAACAAAATAAAATATTTTTTAGAGTCTTTCGACTTCTTTATTTTAATTCCAGCTTAACCCATTAATGACAGCGTATTATATATCATACGTGATAAAAGCATTTTTTAAATTCCTCAAAAATCCTCAGCCACTGTAAAGCTTTTGCTTCCAACAGTAGGAGAAGGCCAAAAGTATGCTTTTTCCAAAAAAATTTATAAAATTGACATTAAAGGCCTTTTTGTGTACTTTTTCGCGCCAGTTCGTGCAGTATTAAAAAAAAAGTGAACAATGCCACTCAAGTAAGTTATTTTGTTTTTAAAACCTCAAAAAAAAAGGAAATTATATTTAAAAAATTGCATTAGGTTAAAGTTAAACGCCTACGCTACGAAATGAAAATTTTCCAATTTATCATTTTTTTAATTTTTTTAGATTTTTTTTTTATTTCTCTACTTACAGACCCCTTAGGCGTTTATTATCATGCGCTTCGCCACAGCCAAATACTTTAGATTTTTTTTTTAACTTCAGAGTTTTCCGTCTAATATCAATACAAACTTTTGCTGAAAATTTCAAAAGCTAAACTCAACGGGTTCTGGTAGTGAGCATTAATGGGTTAAGAGTAACTTAACATTTTCTATATCTTAAGATTATACCTAAACCCGCGCTGCTCCCGTTGCTGTTGTTGTTGCTGCTTATTTTGGTGGATTGACGAATGCCAACGGATGCGCGTGTGCTCGTAGACGTGGAGTCAGCCTATTTTATTAGTTTAATTAGTTACAAATATTTGTTATTTTAACTCATACATCACAGGGTTGCATAATTATTGAATACGACAGTCACATGGCGTGGTGCTCACAATTTCAACAACAACAACAAATGCTATAAATAAGATTTGTTAAATGTACACTTAAGCTGTGAATAGCCTTAATATATTATACGTCGTCCATTTGAAAAATTATTTTAAGAAAAATTAAGCTCAGACCAACTAGCTATTTTGAAAATTTTTTTGATTTTTGTTTTCTGAAAAGTAGTCTGACAACTGGCTTAAACTAGTCATAATTTTGGCGATCTACACCATATCCAATATTACTCACTTGAAAAGATCACTTGAAATTCAAGAAAAAACAAATATAATTCAGAAAAGATCAGTTAATTCTATTTTAAAATTTGAAAAGATCAACTAATGTTCAAAAGATATCTCTTACAAAATGAAGAAAAATCAATTGATATTCAGCTTAAGGAGAAACTTAAGGATTCACAAATCTTCAATTTATTAATAATAATAATTTAGAAATTCTATTTGAAGTTCAGAAAATATCATTTCAAATTCAGAAAAAATTAACTGAAGGTAAAGCAATGGTGGGGAAGATCACTTATGACTAAAAAAAAATCAATTGACATTCAAAAATTTAAATTGTAGCTCAGAAGGATCATTGCAAATTCAGAGAAAATAAATGAATGTTTAAAAATTAAAATATCTGATCTGAAAGCTTAATGATTATTGATACCATACGATTACTTTCAATATATCTTTTCCGGATTTCAGTTGATATTTTTTAATTTCAACTGGTCTATTTTGCATTTCGCTAGCATTTTTCTGCATTTCAAATGGAATTTGTACATTTCAATAGATTTGTTGTGAATTAATTGCTTATTTCTGAATAGCAACTTCTTTTTTTAATTTTAACTAAACTTTTTGGAATTTCAATTGAACTTTTCTGCATATTAATTGTTGAGTGAATTTTTAGAATAGAAACAGTGAATTTCAATAGATCTTTTCCAAATTTCAACTGATTTTTTTTAGCTTAAATGGTTTTTTTGTTTTGTAATTAAAAGGTTTTGCTGAATTTCAAACGCCATGTCTTAATTTTAATTGATCTATGCACAATTTCAAATCTGATTTTTTGAATTTCAGTTGATCTTTTCTGAATTTCAATTGTTTTTTTCTGACTCTCAAATAAAATTTCTTAATTCCATTCTAAAAAATTTCCATTGATCTATGCTAATTTTCTAATGGTATTTATTTTTTTTTTTTTTTTGACCGAACGTAGCGGTCGCGCATTGAAATATTTCATCATATCTTCGACATTTCCAGTGCGATCTTTATGTATTATAAATTGATTTTTTTCTCAATAATACCTTTTTTTTTTTGCTCCAAAGTTTATTGACCTGAAGTACCCTGTTCTATTATTTACCCACTAAATCTTGGTTCTTACCACCCTAATGTCAGAAAATTAAATCTCGCAAAAAACGATTAAACTTTTTCTAAGGAAGTACTTCGATTTTTCCAGTAGAACTATTTTAAAAAATATTTTTAATTTTTTTTTTTTTGTGCCGAATGTAGTAGTAACCTTTTCAAAGTTTTCATCATAGCTTCGGTATTTAGAGTCGGATCTTTCAGCAAGTACAAAGTACTTATGTACTCACCAGATCTCAACTTCTACAAGAAAATTGAAAAAAAAAAGTAAAATCAAATAAAATGTTTTGAAACCATTTCCCAACACTTCGAAGGACCTCACCATATATGGTGTAATTCTTCTTACTGCACTGCTTATAATTTAAATAAGACACAGAACTTTTATAGTTCCTTAACTAAATGTGTATATGAGAATGTGTATATGAGAATGTGTATATGAGAAAAGCCCTAACTTATGTGCGAAAATTGCATCTTGTTCCTGTTGATGTCTCAGAAATAACAGCAATGCAACAATCTCACTTTCCCCTTATAAATGATGATTTAACTAGTGACGAATGGTACGATCCCAGGAGCGACTCTTTTTTTTGTCATTGTATTTAAGTTAAAAATCCCATCTATAGTAAAAAAGACTAATTTTCTGTTTGTTTGTCTGTTTGTTTGGCTCTAAAACTAAACGGCTCGACGGATTTCACTGAAATTTGACATACGTATTGAGTGCATTCTAGATTAAGTGTTACATACTTGGTTTTTGTTACGCCCTCTCCGACCTTTTTCAACTAACGCTTTTTTGTTATTAAAATACTTTTAAGTATCAAATTTTTTTATACATTAATTTCTATTAATTTTGCAGTCATTTTTTTTTGTTGTTGTTTTGCATTTATATCTAAAGGCTGTCATGGTTATGGCATGACATTGATGTCGTGACTTAATTAAATGAACGTTAATTGTTTAAATCAAAAACGCTAATATTGTAACTTTAACAAAGCTTATGATATACAATGTTAAATATACATACTATACAGTTTAATATTTGATGTCGGAACATGTTACCATTTTATAGATAAAAAGCAACTGAAGACCTTATATTTGCAAAACAAATTGCATTAATAGTATATCAACTGCCAACTGACGGATTTTTTGAGTGTATTCACTTGATTTGTCAGTAATTTATTTATATATTTTTTTTTTTTTTGTATTTAAATAAATGCATTATATTTTGCAAAATTTAAAAATTAACGCACAAGTTAAATTGCGTTAATTTTAAGTTTATTGTTTTGTTTTTAATTAATATTTTTAATTTACGCTACGTTTTTGGAAATAAAGTAAAAAAATATATATATATATGTATGGACTACATACATATGCAATATTCAGTATTCTAAATGAATAGAAATATTCAAAATTTACTGTAAGCGATGTCAAAATCATAGCAAAAAATTCATTTGATGACGATCAATAGGAAAGTCGTTAGAGAATGGTTATATTGGTTGGCTTTTTAAAATAAATTTATAAATAAATAAAAAGTAATTGTATAAAATATATTCAACCTCGAAGTTATTTAGTGCCTCAGCAAATTTCGTCAAGTGTTGTTGTTTTTATTTTTTAATATTGCTTAATTGTTGTTTTTCATTGTTTTCATTGAACAAATGTTAGGATTTTTAGCAACAGCTACATTATTTATTGAAAAAGACAGTCAGTAAAATTAAGCTGAAATACAATAGTTATGCGCATTAGGAACTTATTTCAGGTTATATTGATGTTTTTAGATTTAAGCAACTATGGACATTTTTTATTTAAAAAAACAAATAGCCGTTCCTTGCAATTTCCAAATAATCTAGACACTAAGTGTAGAAAAATATCGATTAGTTATATGTTCATTTCCATAGATATCAACAAAAAGCCACCTTATAAAAATTATCTTATAGTGTACATTCGAATTTTTGTGGATGTGACTCCAGTAAAAATAAAAATAATATACCATGAAACAAGTCTTACAACTTACAAATGTATAAACAAAAAAAAAATATATATATATATATATTCGATTTATTGAAAATGGGTTCAATTTATTGAAAAACTAATGTTTAAACTATATGTATATATGTACACATGTATGTATAGATAAATTTATTTATTTATTTATATAAATATATGTGCATATATATGTTTGTTAACAGAAATTGTTGAGAATTGTTGTTTTTAAAAGTAAAGTCCGTTAAATTGAATTGGTTTATATATACACAAATATATAAATATATACATATATATATATATATATAAGGGAGTGTCTCTGGTTATGGGACATGTTAGGTTCTTGGCTCATAACTATTTATCAAGTGCATAATATGTGGCGCATATGCCTAGCTATATCTATATACCATAGCTATGGAAAGCTTATTCCAGTTATTATATCAACCAGAAAAATGTTACGACCAACTTTATGAAGGGTTCATTTTTTGGCAAAAAAATTTTTACCCAGTTGTGGGACACCTTGAAAAATCAACAGAGATACGGAAAATAACAAAATGTATTAAATGTAGAAGCTTTCAATGGCACAAAAAACCACAGAAAATGACACTTTCGTGTTATATATCTTCTAAATACGTAAAAATACAAGAAAACACAATTTAAATATGATATGTTGACAAAAGATATGATATTTGACCGTTTTTAAGTTAAACGCATACTTGAAAAGCAAAAACCAAGGTGTCCCACAACTGGTTACATGAGCTATTCCATAACTGGGAATGATAGGCATTTCGAAAGTGACTGGCAAAATTTTATGGTGAATATATTTTGCTAGAAATTTATGTTTAATCACAAAATACAATGAAAATGCTACATAAATTATTAGATTAGAATTGATTTATTTGCAAATATTGCTGGTATTTAAGACTTAAGTCTTTAACATGCCGCATATTTAGAATATACATATAAAAACAAAACAAACACATTAAGCATAACACTTCTTTTTAAATTTATTCACTTCAACTTATCGCACCTCTCAAAAAATTCAAAAGTTACTATTGTGTTGATTTATTTCAATTTTTTTTTTCAATACTCACAGCAAGTGAACAAATGTTTGTATTCACTTCGGTGTTGGCAAAATAACTGAGTACTGTTTGACAAACAAGTTTGACAATACTGAAATGCACAATATTTGCTTTCTGTCAAAAAATTCAATGGGTGTCCCACAACCGGAGACACTCCCCTATATATAAGTTTATATATATAGATATATAAACATACATATATGTACATTTATTAATATTTACTATATAGCAGTTGAATTATATATATAAAATATATAGTCAAAGTCAGAAATATACTAGTTATTACTACAAAAGCAGCTTAAAGCATTATCAGTTTACTTTCATGAAATACAAACAGAACGTACGATCAAAAAATTGAAACAAATTAAAAATATTTGATTATATCAATAAGAAAACAACTAAAACACTATTAAACTGAACATAAACCAAAACGTTAAAGCGAAATACTCAAATATTGTTATATTGAAAGAACATGTAAGTGTAACTTTCTTTACGAAACCATCAAGAAAAGAGAGCAAAAAGAGTACCATAATAATTGAAAAAAAAAATAACTTAAATTATTCGATTCACGATATCGATAAACAAACAATTCAAACGTATAATAATATTGTTAAGTATATTATATGCAAAAAAACGCGCTGCATATTGTTAATCCTAGAATATATTAACTTATTCAATAAAAATTCAAAAATAGAAAAAAAAAACCAACATAATAACTGTAATTGATTAAAACTTTTATTCAACTAGCAGTTAAGCTCAGCAAGAAAACAAACAAAACCACAAACCTTAAAAAACTAATCGTTTGCTAAAAAAACCATTAACATTACAAAACAAGTATGATCTTTTTGTTGTACTATATAGCAACAACATATAACTACAAAAGTGTTTGAGGCGAAATGAGAAAATTAGAAAAAAAAAATTATAAATAAAATAAAAATACAAGAATACATAGAATTTAAGAAAGGTTTTTTTGCTGAAAGAAAGCAGCACATGATATAGATAAAGATAAAGATAAAGATAAAGATAAAGATAAAGATAAAGATAAAGATAAAGAAGAAGCAGTAGAAGAAACTTAAGACGAAAAAGAAGTTTAAAATGAAAAATCGAAAAATCAACCCACCTTTATATTACATATTTGTTATATACCTGTGTAAACTAAAGTAAAGTAAAAATTAATATTATAAATATATATATACACATTTATAAAAAAAACAAAATATATCAATATATGCATATATATATGTATGTATATGTATAGATATTTATATATAAATATATATTGATGTATTGATCTGTATACATATACAATGTATGCAGCAAGGGTGTTCACGCTTGTACTGTCTTGTAAAGCTATAGGTTGATCTTAATTTTGATTTCCGCGTATTTTTGGGGTTTCATCAATCCGAAAAGCTTGTAAAAATTAATTTGTTCCCGATTGCTCCATTCAAATTCCACACAAAACCAGCCATTTCGAATCATTATTGTTGCTAAATTGCAAAAATATCATATAGACTTTTTTAAAAAAAATTTTTTATTTATTGTAATTTTTCAAGTATCTCTGTAGTTTTGACCACATACCAACTCCAAAAAATTATATAAATACATCGCAAATCCGCTATATATATCCAAAAACTTAACACTAACACCCTTTATTTAACCCTTAACTGGTACAACTCAAAAAAATTACACTAACAGAACATCTGATCCCAGAGACCAGATCAACTTAAAATGCCAAAAAAACACAAATTTAGTTAAAAATTCATGTTTTTTTTAGAATATCTTGACTAAAGTTTTTTCCTTTTGAGATAGAATTTTGTGAATTATTTTGAATAATTGAATGGAATGGAATTTTGAATTGAATAATAAGAGATATATTATACTCTTTTATTTTTTGCTGAGTTCCCACAGACCAGATGCACCTAAGGGCTAAGGGTTAAGGGCTAAGTACCATTCATTTAATTTTTTGTAGAACATTTTTTTATGCTACATTTGTGCAAGAGTTAAAAAATACCATTCAACTACATGTCATAACATAGTTTGCTTCAAAATAAATTAATTAAGAAAAAGAAAATTTTTTCATTAATTTAATTGTAAAAAATTGTTAAAAATTCCTCAGACAAAATTTGCACAGTAAATAATATAAATTTTATTCATTGATTTCTCGCTTTTCGATACAGTTTCGATACGGGTCGATCAAACATTAACCTTGCGGTGATGTCACTTGATGTTACTTTAAATGAACATACTGCCTTTTTAGGCAAAACGAAAATTAAAAAATGCACGGATTTAAAAAATCGCAGCAATTTTAATTTCTTGAACACCCTTAATATACACACACACAAAAAACATGCATACGTACATAGAATAATACAAATCCCAGCTATGCTAAGAATATAACTCACACAATCAGCGCTTTCATTTTCAATTCAGCAAGTTCGTTTCAGCCAAAACTTAGCACTAAACACTCGAAATTCTCTCAAGCTACACACACTTTTTTTGCTACCCAAAATTTCATACGAAATTTAGAAAAAAAACCAATTAAATTTTAAATTCTGAAAAGTTAATTTTAAATTCAAAATAGATCTCAATCGAAAGTCACGAAAAAATATTTGAAATTCAGAAAAGATCAAATAAGATCAATTCGAATGCTAAGAAGATAAATTTAAATTATTACGTTCATCAAAACCTTCTTCTTTTTGAAACGACTTCTACTTTTTGCAATCATAATTCCTCCTGAGCCTCTGATTCGTCTTGATTCTTTGGCGTTGTGCAATTCTGTTCTTCCTAAGTTTTCACACAATTTCATGTGTGTGTTTTAAGTTAGGTACCCCAGTGGGCATTTAAGCGAGTGCTCCGCAAAAGAAGGCATGCTAGCACTGGTATTATTGGCGTCAATACACCTTCCATGATCACTGCATTGATGAGTACTTCTGTAAGACCTACCTTTTGAAGGTTCTGATTCTTTTCATATTATTTTTTATGAAAAAATTTACAAAAAAAATTCCAAAAAAATTTTTAAATACCCAGAACAGTTTGTAAAAAAATTTAGATTTTAAAAAAAACAAAAAAAATTTATTTGTCCTCAGTTGGGTCTCGAACCCGGGCTCCCGAAAGCTTACTTTCATTTGTATTGATGCAAAATAAACAATTGTTTCTTAACAACCACGGTAGACGAGTGGGTAAGATTTCTGACCGCTGCATGAGAGGACCGTGGCTCAAATCTGAAATTGTCAGTCATTTTTATTTGAAGTTGATATTTATGTTGCTTTTCCTTCTGACGTGACTTCTCGAAAGAGCGCTTCCGGCAGGTCTCTTTTGAGCAAGGAGAGCGGAAGGCCCGACAAATTTTCCCATTTCATACAAGCAATACAACGGTGTTTGCAAGGAGTGTGGAAGGCCTTTTAAAACCTAACGCAGGCCTGCTAGAAGGCCTTCGGACTCCTGCAATTGCCCACTGGGACACTTCATATACCTTCCGTAATATAATTCACAAACTTTGAAAAGCACACACATTATTCAAGTCACCGGATTGAACTTTTTTTCGTAACGTAAAACGTAAGAATTCTTAATAAGATATTGTGAGGCAAACAATTTTTTAAAGTGAAACTTCTTGTGATGTGAAACTCAATGAAACGAAAAAGCAACAGTAAAAAGAGACAAACTTATACATTTATAGCATTTAGCCTGCGAGAACATGAGATAGAATACAAACATACGCTATTTCCTATCTATATTATTCAGTCAGAATAATTCGCATCGAAATATATTTCTGAAATCCAGAAATTCTATTTAAAATTCCAAATAAATCCCTTTAAATTAAAATAATTATTTCTGAATTTCTTTTGATTTTTTTTTATATATATATATATTTAATATATATTCATTATATATATATTTATATCGATAATATATATTTATTATAAATATATATATAATAAATATATATTATATATATAAAATGGAGTTCTAAGTTTCATTTATCTAATCTGAATTTCTATTGCTGAATGCATTCTTTGCTGAATCTGAAAATTAAGGTGTATTTTCATAAAAACTTGCGAATGTTTACTTAATTTTGAGAATAATTTTGTACGTTTTAATCTGCTAATAACAAACAAACAAAAAAATCCTAATTTTCAAATAATTTTTTTTTATAAAATAATCACACGGTACCATTATATATGTATGGGTGAAGACTAAAGAGCAGTGTTTATCTATCACTAGATAGAAGTAGCAGACTTTTCTCTTTGCTAGAGAACCGAGCTAATCCGATTTTTTGCCATTATGAAGTTTTTTTTATAATAGGGGTATTCACGATGTGGTGTATTTGCCCGTGTGTATTTTTGATAAATTTGATCTTTTTAGTAAATTTTGTAAAACTACAAAAACAAAATGCTCAGTGTTTAAAATACAACCTTGTAGCAAAAAATACAACGACAAAACTCTTTTGTATTCTTTGTAAGTATTCAATTGTATTCTTTGCTGAGTATTTGATCAGCTGATCGCAAAAGAATTTCTTCTTAGTTTATATATTTCCACACAAAAGTACATGAAAAAATCAGCTAATTTTAAAAATAAATTTTTTTTAATTAACGAACGTTCACAATAAGTTATTATAAATATTGTAGATTTTGAAAAATTTTATCAAAAATACACCACATCGCGAGTACCCCTAATTTAAATAATTTAAGTTGCACATTGAGAATACGTCGTACTCCCAGTTGCTTTCAGGGACCGCAAATGACGATTATTATTATTTTCAATCAATCATTCTCTGATTATCGGCTACAAATCAATAATGGTTTTTTTATTCAAAAATAATTTTTTATATCTAATCAAAAAATATCAACTACTGAATGAATAGTTTTTGTCACTGACCGAAAATATAACGATCAATGATTGATGTATTGTTTGAAAAAATATCGATCAATGATTGTTTTTTATTTTTGATCGCTTATTTGTCTTTGATTTTTTTTTAAACGATCAACCAATTATTGTTTTAGCGTTACATATGCGAATTAACATCTTTAAATGCACGATTTTTTAAATAAGAAATTTAAAATAGATGCGTTATCTTCGATCCCTGGCATGTATGTTACTTTTTTCGTAAAAGCAGTTATATCTTTGAATTTTTTTTCATGTTTTTTTTTTTATTAAAAAGCAGGCTCCAACCTACAAAATATGTACTCAAAGCATTTATTCAAAAATAAATTTATTAAAATAATTTTTTTTATGCATCAAAAATTTAAATTTGTGTACTTAAACATGTTTATTGGGTTCAACTTCAGCTTTAAACATTTCGAATTGAACTTTATACAAAACGATTTTAACTTTTCAAACATGAGATTTTTTGTGCAAAAAGTCAAATGACAAGCGACAGAAAAAAAATTGAAAAATGGAACTCGAAAACCGCCAAAGTACCAAAATCAAAAAATAATAGTTACATGTAAATGTACGTTTTTTTTTTTTCGTTAACTATTGCAATTCATTGCTAACATATTAAAATACATTTCATTGTTAATATGACACATATTTATACATATATATATATATATACATGTTAACATATAAATGTATTTATAAATTTGTTCGTATATATATATATTAGAGCGGGTCAATTTGTATGGACGAATTTTTTGATGGTCTGGCTCAGCGAAATTCGTAAAATACATGTAATTTCAAGACTTTTTCTCCACTACAGCATATACAAATTCTGAAAAAAAGCTGTGCGGACTTTCGTAAATAGATTTTGTTCTCAATTATAAAATATGAATGTATGAATGTATGTGTATGAATCTATTTAAGAAAGTCCGCACAGCTTTTTTTCAGAATTTGTATATGCTGTAGTGGAGAAAAAGTCTTGAAATTACATGTATTTTACGAATTTCGCTGAGCCAGAATTTGACCCGCCCCAATATATATATATATACGAACTTAATATATATATATATATGTATTTATTTCTAGTTTTTTGTAAGAAAAAATAATCAAGTTATTAAAACAAAATCATATACAATAACGCAAAAAAGCGAATATAAAATATTATATTTTAGATGATTGTGACTTTTGTTAAAATATTGTTATATATATATATATATATTATAATATCAATAATTTGTATTGTCAACACGAAAAGCTTTATTGAGTATGTAATATTTTTTATTTTAGAATATTTAGCACAAAACAAAATTTTTATTCTAAAAACAAAACAAAAAAAACATGACACAAAAATTATAAATAATATTTACTTGCTTATGATTACAAAAAAAAAAACTTCATACCAACCTAAGAGACAGATTACACACGTGTTATTACGTACTCAATACAACAAACCCGAAACAAAAACATACACATATACATAGATATAAATACATCAAAACTATATATATATATATATATTAGGGCGGGTTGATTTATTTTTCGACAATTTCCCTATGATTTCCGTATTCTATGGGTTATTCCATGAAAATTTGCCAAAGGAACCATACCTCTATCGTTAAAATCGAGTCCCCTACTTTTTGTTGGTAGATTTTTTCCCAAATTGACGTTCGTATGAAATATTACCTACACGTTCACATCCATAACTCCAAAACTATCGATCGGGTTTAATCGCCAGTAGGCGCGTTGGAAAGGAAAAAATCTCCAACATTGGTCCAACGGTTCAAAAGTTACGGGAATTTTTGTCCAAATTTTGGAGCATTTTTCCATTTTTTTCATGATTTCGTCCAAGAATATTACTTTCATGGCCATTTTGACACATTCAAGGAACGGAAAGACATGGCCAATTGCTGGCTGCCACTGCTAAACGAGTTGCAGGAAAGAATGTAGAAGGCGCTATGGCGACGACTTTAGAGAGCCGTACGAAAACACCAAGACTTGAAAGCAAACAAGACTTTCAGAAAAAATAATGTTTTTTTTCACATTTTGTCTTTTACTACACTCAAATTGAATATTTTTTTTTTGATAATAGGTTGATAGATACTTTATCATCTCTCAATTTGAATTTTTGTAGAAAAAAAAATAAAAAGGGAAAAAAAATTAAAAAGTTGGTTTTATGTGTTATTTTGTTTTAGCAATATCGCATGAATTAATCAACCGAATTCGATAAATTTGGGCTTAAACTCTTCGTTTTTAATTGTAAATTGAATTAAATAATGGATTGAGCCAAAAAAATGGCCATGAAAGTAATATTCTTGGACAAAATCATGAAAAAAATGGAAAAATGGTCCAAAATTTGGACAAAAATTCCCGTAACTTTTGAACTTTTTACCAACAAAAAGTAGGGGACTCGATTTTAACGATAGAGGTTTGGTTCCTTCGGCAAATTTTCATGGAATAACCCATAGAATACGGAAATCATAGGGAAATTGGTGAATTTTTTCACTCCCTACAAATCGACCAGCCCTAATATATATATATGTACACCTAATCCTGTTTTTGCACGGTACATACGTTCCAGAAAATATCGTGTAAAAAAAAATCAAAACGTGAAAATAACGTGTAAAAACAGGATAAGTTTATTTCTGTCGACCGTGTTATTTCAAAATCGTGTAAAAAAAGACCGTGCAAAAACAGGATTAGGTGTATATGTATATATGTATATGTATATACATATATATATATATACATACATAAATTAGAACGGATCGAAAATTAAATTCCGCTATTCAGGGTTTCAAAAGCCAAAGAAAGACGACACTCTTAAAAACTATTTATTTATTTTGAAATCGACGAAAAAGTCACCAAGTCCATTTTTAATCTTTTGAAGTTGCTTTATAGTTTACAAAATTTATGTTTTTGCATGTTTAACATTTAACGTTTTCATAGCCAAATTGTGTTCAAAGATTTATTTATTCCTCAATCAAACATTTTGGCATACAAAAAGTTCAAAAATTGTACTTATTTTATTATAACCCCAAAATCTCCAAAATCGAGGTTTTTTTAACCAAATTTTGTTGAAAAGGTATTGACTTATTCTTTTCAGCGATTTATGCACTGATTAAACAATACGTGAGAAATTTTTAGACACAGACATCGGTAAATTAAATTCTTATTTAAGATTTTAACTTTTGTTATGAATACATACAATAATATACAAGTTCGATATCATTTGGGCTTTTCGCATGCTTATTAAGGTGAATGTTGCAATGTAATATTGAATGCATAAGGTAAATATTTTTTAGATTTTTGCCAGCTTTCGCACAAAGACGTTTAATATTTTTGCACTAAGTCTTGAGCGAATTTATATATCAAAAGAAATAAAAATTAAATACCTTTTCAACAAGGTCAATTTAACGTTAATTCAAAGAAAATTACGTTTTTTACAGCGAGTTAAGAAAATTTTATTTTAGAAAATACCTAAAACTGTGTATTTGGAAGGTCCTTAAGAGTTTGTTAATAATATATAATTTCATCATTTGTTTATGGCAAAATATTTTTGACCAATGCATAGTCATCATTCTGTGAAACATAATTTTTAACCTAAAAGCACCTTCATTAGAATCAAACTGGCTCCGTGCAATATGCTAGATAACAAAAAAGTATGCAGAAATCGTCTTTAAATATCCCCCTTTAACTTTTGAGACCCCGAACGGCTGACTTTTTTTCCATTCAATTCGCCCCGATCTAATGTTAATATATATTTATTTATCACAAAAACCCAACAATATATTTCTTTAATATAAATAGTAAAATTAGTAAAAGCAAAAATGGTTTGTTTTATTTGTCTTGGATTTCTTCAAATGACGGTAAGTAGTTATTACAACCACATTTAAAATATTAAACACTATTAGCGCAAGCAAAAAGAGATTTCACAGCCTTTGTAATAAGAATAAAGTTTTTAAGGTGGTCTTTCCGATTGCTTACTTCATGCTAGCTAACATGCTAGAAACTGACCTAATTTTCTACCGTGCCAAAATCAATGTTCCAGCATCAATGTGTCGACTGAAATGTTGTGGATTCCTTTAAATATATTTTTGAAATTTTCTGTCAACAAAAGGTGAAGTAAAAAAGAACATATAACGGTAATTAATATTTTAAGAACTTCATACTAAAATGGCATTTCCAACAAGCCCACATTTGTCTAAATCGGTCAACTGCATCATATGGAAACTTTTCTTACACTGAAATTGTTCTATTAATTTTCCACCCACAAAAGAAGGCATAAAGGAATGCTTTTTAAACGGTATAAGATACCATTAGAACGATTTTAAAGATAATTTTAAGGTTGCTACTGAAAACTGCCTTTACAACAAGCCCACATTTGTCGAAATCGCTCAACTGCATCATAGAGAAATATGTGTTTAAAATATATACCCTTTTTGGCAGAAAGTTAATTCTTACTGTATTAATTGAATGTAATATTGTGGTCGTATCAAAAAACTTTCAAAAACCAGAAAAGACAACTAGATCTTTTTTTATTAGTGCATAAGGAGCCAAAATGAAATAATTGTAAGTATAAAACAAAATCTTTCTCGAAAAACTTTGAGCACAAATACTAAGACTATTTTCAAAAATGCGTACAAAGCAAAAAATACAACGTACTATGTATCTTATGTTCACTTTTCCATGAGTGAGCATGTCCCTTTAATGTTTGTAAACAAATTTGTTAAGAAACCTTTTCATTTACAATCCAAGTTCCATCATCTTCTAAGTTTAAATACAAGACTTATTGTTTCGATTATTTTCAGCTAATTTCTGTGAGATGATAACAGTATATTATAAATTAAAATGCTACAGTTGAAATGACCTTTTCAACAAGCCCAAATTTGTCCAAATCGGTCAAGTGGATCATATAAAAATTTGTGTTTGAAATCTGTACACTTTGGCCCATAGAGCATCTTCAAGTGTAAATACAAGACTTAGGCTTTTTTCACACTTGGTCAACGCAACTCCAACTCAAGTTGCTAGCCTGTGTATTTATACCGGAACCTTCAGATTAAGCAACTTGCACGCAACAAGTTCTCGACACGTTCTCAACCTGTTCAACGCAACGCGGCTTGCCGCAATTTTCATCGGCGACGTGTTGCATCAGTTTGTTTTGTGAATTCAAGTATTTGTAGTGCAGTAGGCTTTATATTAATCAAGGTGAATAAGCTAATTAATTAGTTCCTAATAGAATCTAAAAGAAGAAGAAATAGTTTGCAAGATGAATGAGCAAGTGTTAAATATTAAATCAGTGCAAGAAGTCGAAAAACATGAGTTATTATATAATAACAATTATTATATGTTGCATGACTTTTGAAGCAAGTCAGAAAGCATTCGGTTTATAGTTGCATTGCTTTACAACTTTTTCGCTGTTGCGTTGAAGTTGTGTTGGAATTGCGTTGACCAAGTGTGGAAAAGGCCTTATTGTTTCGGTTACTTTCGGCAAATTATTGTTAGATGATAGCGGTAAATTTTAAACAAAAATATTGCTGTTGAAATGACCTTTCCAACAAGCCCAAATTTGTCCAAATCGGTCAAGAGGACCATATAAAAATTTGTGTTTGAAATCTGTACACTTTTGCCCATAGAGCTACAAAGCGCAAAAAATATATCAAAGCATACTTTTAGGCATCACCTCATAAATTAGCTCGGACACACGCGGCTAATTTTTAATAAGAAGTGCTGCTGGTTTATGTTCGCCTGGTGTTTTCAGAGATTTTGAAAATTTTTTGTTTTTCTTTGCTATTTATCGCCAGCGGCAATTTATCGCTACTTATAGCGTCGGCGACTTTTTGGCGGCTGTGGAAGAATTGCAATAACTTTGTTGTTTTTGGGGTTATGGGGTTGAAATTTGGCATGCAGCTTTGTGATTGAAAAAGCTGTCGGAAAATTATTAAGGCGTGGCAGCAAAAGGTCAAGCAAGGTCAT
This sequence comes from Dichetophora obliterata, assembly GCA_963920525.1. Classification (NCBI taxonomy): domain Eukaryota; kingdom Metazoa; phylum Arthropoda; class Insecta; order Diptera; family Sciomyzidae; genus Dichetophora; species Dichetophora obliterata. The sequence continues at coordinate 15,569,946 of OY986440.1, read as the reverse complement.
TTTCTATTGCTTTATATAAGTTGCATAACTTTGTTGTTGTTGGGGTCATGGGGTTGAAATTTGGTATGTAGCCTTGGGATAGGAAAGCTTTCGGAAATCTATTGGGGCGTGGCAGAAAAAGGTCAAGCAAGGTCATTTTATATTGCTTTATAAAAGCTGCAATAACTTTGTTGTTGCTGGGGTCATGGGGTTGAAATTTCGTATGTAGTTTTGGGATGGTAAAAGCAAAAGGTCAAACAAGGGCATTTTCTATTGCTGTATAAAAGCTGCAATAACTGTGTCATGGGCGTGAAATTTGGTATGTAGCTTTGGGATGGTAAAAGCAAAAGGTCAAGCAAGGTCATTTTCTATTGCTTTATAAAAGTTGCAATAACTTTGTTCTTGTTGGGGTCATGGGGTTGAAATTTGGTATGTAGCCTTGGGATGGAAAAGCTGTCGGAAAGCTATCGGGGCGTGGCAGAAAAAGGTCAAGCTAGGTCATTTTCTATTGCTTTATAAAAATTGCAGTAACTTTGTTCTTGTTGGGGTCATGGGGTTGAAATTTGGTGTGTAACTTTGGGATGGTGAAAGCAAAAGGTCAAGCAAGGTCATTTTCTATCGCTGTATCGCTGTATAAAAGTTGCAATAACTTTGTCATGGGCGTGAAATTTGGTATGTAGCTTTACGATGGTAAAAGCAAAAGGTCAAGCAAGGTCATTTTCTATTGCTTTATAAAAGTTTCAATAACTTTGTTCTTGTTGGGGTCATGGGGTTGAAATTTCGTATGTAGTTTTGGGATGGTAAAAGCAAAAGTTCAAGCTAGGTCATTTTCTATTGCTGTATAAAAGTTGCAATAACTTTGTTCTTGTTGGGGTCATGGGGTTGAAATTTGGTATGTAACTATGGGATGGTAAAAGCAAAAGGGTCAAGCAAGGTCATTTTCTATTGCTGTATAAAAGTTACAATAACTTTGTCATGGGGTTGAAATTTGGTATGTAACGTTGGGATGGTAAAAGCAAAAGTTCAAGCAAGTTCGTTGCCTATTGCTTTATGAAAGTTGCAGCAATTTTGTTGTTGTTGGGGCTATGGGCTTGAAAATTATTGGGGCGTGACAGCAAAAGGTCAAGCAAGGTCATTTCCTATTGCTTTATGAAAGTTTGAACAATTTTTGTGATTGGGGTTATTTGGTTACAAGAACATCACTTCAGGATGTGAGTATGAGAGTACACTATAAAAAATTACGTTTTTTTATTGTCTATACCTTAGCTTTTATTTTAGACACCGCCGCGTGAACATTTTTTTTCGAACTACTGGCCCAACTCCGCTTATAATTGATTTCAGTCATGCTTACTTTTAAAAGTTTTCTTTTATAAATCAGACGGTTCCAACCGAGAAAAAGTCACAATTATGCTGATAGCGATAGTCTACCGCCTGAAAGGCGTTTAAGATATTAGCGATGTCAAGTAAATACAAATTCAATTAAAAACAAAAAGCTTTATCTATTAGGGATATTCACGATTCAATGAACTTGCCTGTGCAGTTGAGGATTTTAGAACTTGTGCACTTGTGTGCATTCAAAAATTGTACAGCCTTGCAAAAAGTGGTGTGTGTGTTCACGAAAACCTAACTGCACAAGTTCTCAACTTTACAGGCAAGTGCACTGAATCATGAATACCCCTATTGTGACTATTTCGTGCCCTTGCATAGCAGTTATCAAGAAAAACGGTCGAGAGCAAAGGGATTAGCTAATGACGCAACTTGCAATGCTGGCTTCTCTCTGATAGTGTTTGAAGAAAAAGAAAATCATTTACATCTGTTTCTTTGTTGTTTGGTATATTTTTTTTTATTTTTTCTTTGCTTGCTTGTGTTTGGCACAAACATAATAAAATAAATGGAAATCCTTTGAAAACTTTGAAAAATGTGGAATCTTTTTAGCACTCATTACGCCCACGTTAATGTGATAACTTCTTAGCCCAGAAGTTATTGAACTATCACTCTAGCTGCCTTTGATGTCTCCCTCTTGCAAACATATTGTAAAAAACTATTCGCGCTTATTCAAGAGCAGGCACACTCTAGAACACGCATATCTGTCCACGTCGATATCTTCAGCTTATCACTATCTTTCTCGTCCACATGCAATACCTCCAGCTCGACCAGCTTTGATGGTGCGCAACAAGGTCGCGGCACACGGGTGCGATCCTGCTTCCAGATGAGACTCTGCAACATCGCGTGATGGTGTGCTGGATTGTAGCGTGGTGGACAGCGCCCTCGACAGTAGCCAGCATCGAAAACCTTTGGTTGTATAATAAATTCAAAGCCTTTGATTTCTTTGAAGACCACCTGCATGGGATGTCGACAACAACGCTGATTGTCCTTATAACAGTTCGTTTTACGTGATGCCTTGCTGCCGCCGCCGCCTCCACCTCCTCTCATTGCAGTATGATGGTGCTGAGTGGCTTCAGAGGAACGCTGCCGCGAGCGATGCTCATGGTAGCTGACTCCAAGTCGTCCTATAATATTAAGCACTGGCGTCAAATTGAATCTCTCGCTATCAACTTGGACGGGTGTAGGTTGGCGCGCGTCTTCTGAGATTTCTTCATCGTCTCCTTTATTGCTGCCCTTAGATGCTGCTACTTCGTTGTTTTGCTGCATCTCCATTGATAGATCATCAATAATGCGCGCACCATGACGATAACAATTTTCGCACTTCACCTCTAAGCCTAGATTGGATTGTCGATTGCTGAGCCAGCCTTCAACTGCCTTCGTCACATCGAATTCTAGCCAATGGCTATGCGAGTCATCAGCTTTTGTGCGGTCAAGTTCAATGAAGATTTTGCGTCCGTCTAGCCAGCGTCGTCGTCCTTTTTCCAACAGCTGATAAACTTTTATGTTAATGACATGCTTTTGCGGTTGCGTAGCTGTTTGTCCTTTTTGTAAACCTTTGCGATGTTTGTTTCTGGCATTGCCACCTCGTCGCTTCACCGCCAGTGAAGGACTTGTGATGAGCATAAGTTTTATATTGGCCTCCTCGATGTCGTTGGCCTGCAGTTGCGTAGCATTCAAATCTAGTGGAAACTGCAGTATGACGCTTGTCTTGTCGTTCTGATGATGTGCCTTGCTGTTTGTAAAAGTGGCGGCGGCACGCGTTTGCAGGTCGCGACGATGCCGAAAGTGGCGTTGCCACTCTGTAGAATTATGTACAATACTAAGCATGTGTAAAGGTGCGTTCTCCGCCTCCCAACGCAGTTGATCCAACGGATCTGATAACGAGAAAAGTTCGCGCTTTTTGCGCTCGTTGACGCGCAGCACGTACTCTTTATATTTTGTGACATACTCCTGCTGGCTAATATTCACCTGGAAAGTATAGTATGAAAGACAAAAAATTAGAAACAAATTGTGTAATTTTTACAGGATTTTAATTATATGCTATTAAGATAAAGTGAGTTTTGAAGTAGGTAACAGCAACAACAAACTCTGTATAGAGTCAATCACACAGCAGACTAGACAGACTGTTTTGCAAGAAGCTAAACTTACATCATTAAGCTATGTGTGACCAAGCCACTCTTTAGGTCTTAGTATATGGTTTGATACTTGTTTGAATAAATTCCTTTATTGAAATCACACGAATTTGTTGCTCATCGGCTATCATCAAAAGACGCACAGTGTGACGAGGTGGACAAAATTAGGTATAGAAAAGTAAGCATTAAAAGTTAGTATTAAAAGTAAAAGTAAGTATGCAAATTTATAGATAGGAGTCTCAATTATGTGAATCTAAAAGTGTTATTCGATATCTTTTCATTTGTGGTAGTTATACTGTTTATGTGCTGACATGAAATTTGAAGGAAATTTCATTTTGTATAGTTTTGTACTGAATATTTTCGAAAATTGCAAAAATTTTAGTTTAATTTAAATTTTTTTCGCATGTTCTTGCTAAAAAACAATAAAAACAATTGCTAGTAAACCAATTTAAATAAATAAATTTCATATAACACAAAAAAGGTTCTAGAAATCCAAAAACTATATACAATTAAAGAAAAGGGAAATTTTTGTTTATTTCTATATACAATTAAAGAAAAGGGAAATTTTTGTTTATTTTAGTTTTAAATATGTCTTAAACAACTGTTTTTCAACACATTCCCAAAATTTGGGCTGCCAAAACTCAAAAATAAGTATTTTAGGACCTGTTCCCTGGAGCATTCAGGGATGCATAGATACACTAAAGGAAAAAAGTTTTAGATTTATGCAAATACTTATTTAATTTAGCAAAACCGTGATTGTTTTTTAACCAGAAACGCATTTGCAGAAAACAAATACGAAACTATATAAAATTAATTTAAATCACTTTTTATTTTAAATTATGCACACGTTTTATTAAAAAATTTTTAAATAATTAATTATTAAATAAAATATCGTACTTATAGAGAATTTAATAAAAAAAAATATTTAAAAACTAGTTGAAACCCGGTGCGTTGATGCCACGCGACCCCTTTTCTAACACCCATTAAATGTGATCAGTGAAACGACACGTTTAAATTGTGCTCGAATACCGAATGCCAAACTCCAAAGCTATTCGATATCGCAAATTTCGGCTGTATGGGAGGTGCCACGCCTCCCTTTTCAATGTTAAAACCTTCCTTGGTGTGTGTTTAACAACTTCTTGAAGTGTTATATTATTACAATTTGGTAATTGCATGCCTTTGTGGTAAGTAACATTCTTAGTTTAGATGTCTTTTATAGAAAAACTTCGTTTTCTTTAGAAACATGCAAGTTGCTTAAAATTTACAAGAAATTTACACCACAAAAACTTTCGTACCTGAAACACTCAAAAAGTTTTTAGTACTATTTTGTTTTTTGATAAAATAGAAGAAAAAAATCAATTTAAAATTAAAGCGCTGTCTTTGAAAGTGAATAACTCGGTCATGTTACAAAGGATTGCATTCATTTTTGTTTTTTTTTTAATTTCGATTAATTGTCCGTCCAATCGTGTTTCAATCTATATCATTTTCGTTTCTCGTCTATAATTTTCCAAAAAAAAAACCTTAACAAATTTCTTTATTTCGCAAAAAACTTTGGTAAAAATATTTGTTGTTGAAAAAATATTCAAAACCAAATATGGCTTTTATAATGGTCTTTCATATGGTTCTTTCATATAAATGTAGTGTAAATTTAAAGTTTCTATCGTAAAAATTTAAAAACGTTTTATACGATCGAAAAATCAATCATAAAAAATTTAAGATTTTTTTTTGTTTTTTTTTTCATTTAATTTGTATTTCAGCACGTTTTAATTAGCTTCACTTCATGTCTCGCCCGTACAAATCTTGGAATCCATTTTTAACCAACCTCAATGAGCTAGAGTTTTGAAACTTAAAATGTAGCTCAGAACTGCATGACAACACAACAATCACTTATTTTCTCGTCTGTACGTTTATTTGTTTGCCTAAAATACGAAATTATTTAATACATACATATTAAAAATCAAACAAAAATACTGAAAAGCTCATTGACATATTTAAATTTCAAAAATTCACAAGTGAAGTGAATTTATTACCTCATTTAGAAAAAGTTTTGGAGTGAGTTCTGTAGCTCATAGCGTAAAGTGATCGATTTTTAACCACAAGGTAGTGAGTTCGGGGCTCAACAATTTGGACGGATTTTTTGTTTTTTTTCATGAAACAAATTCAAATTTTGAAAAATTCACTGCTAAGGGTGTAAAAATATTGTAAAAAAGTAGTTTAAAAAAATAAAATTTTTTAATTTATTTTATAAGAAAGTATTTTGATTTATTGCTATTTAGAATATTTCTTTGTGAGTTCTGCCGCTCAGAGCACCGGGTGCTTGCTTTATAATCGTAAGGTTGTTGAGCCCCGAACTCACTACCTTGTGGTTAAAAATCGATCACTTTACGCTATGAGCTACAGAACTCACTCCAAAACTTTTTCTAAATGAGGTAATAAATTCACTTCACTTGTGAATTTTTGAAATTTAAATATGTCAATGAGCTTTTCAGTATTTTTGTTTGATTTTTAATATGTATGTATTAAATAATTTCGTATTTTAGGCAAACAAATAAACGTAGTTCGAGCCTCAGCCAAGTCAATAGATTTTTTCATTTTTAATATTTATAGAACTATTTCGGTTTCTTGAACAAATTCTTTTATCACCTTCAGTGCTGAATTTCTGAAAATTCGAATCAGAAAATAATTATTTAAGTAAAAAAATTTTTAATATAACACGTTTTTGAAATGAATTAAAAAGTATATAATAATTTCTCCTAAGAACGTGGGGCAGTATAAAAAAAGTTAATATGTAAATGAAAATAATCAAATAAATTTTGTTTCAATTCAGCTGTATCAAAATTAACACTATACAAGGTAAAATCAATCAGATATCTCATTTAATTTCAACATTGGACGTAATGTAAATTAAAAGACGTGCTCTGGTTAGATTAACAGTTTTTATAGTGTAAATTCAATAAGGACACATTTTTATATCAACAAATTGTTTCTCTTTAACTTCAGCAAAAACAGCTGTTTTTATTAACAGTTAAAACCATGTTAAAAATTGGTATCATGTTAATATTAACTGTTTGGCAAAAACTAAACAGAAAAATTGTTAATTTCTGGTTAATTCAACATGATTTTTTTTTCTGGGTGTACTTACTATAGATTCTTTTTATTAGTATTTTTCCATATAAACAAATATAGAAAGATTAAGCAGAAAAGATGAACATGAAGAAATGGAACATTTTTGGCTAAATGTTTGCCATTTGGTGGTAGTTTGCGGCATATTCTAACTCAACGATTTTGACTATTGGTAGTACTAGTCAGATTGTCCAGCAGATTAGTCTAACCTACACTGCAGGGAAATTATAAGTCTTAAATTTTTTACTAAATGACCAAACAAAATTGTAAAAAATATGTTTAATGTAAAAGACGCAAAAGCTTTACCTCTCAAAAAATAATAAGCATTTTAGTATGTTTAAGATATATTTATATTTATATTTAGTTATAAGATATTTTGAATCTATGGTAAAACGCAAGAAACAAATTAAAAGTTTACAATTTTTTAAATACAATCCAAAAAAAGAAATAATTAAATTTTTTCAGCGACGAGGTGATGACTCACTTTGATTTAGCATTCGAATGTAAGAAGAAGCAACACAAACTTACAGTTGTAGCAGGGCAAATTGCATGATTTCAAAAGTGCCTTTTAATGAATGCACACACACACAGTGCTGGATTAACTTAGCGTGGGGCCCGTAACAATTCTATCAAGAGGTCGTTGGTTTGCTTGAGATTCTTAAATTTAGGGTATAAAAGAAAACAGAAAAGAAGAGTTTGTTTAGGGCATTCAATTTCGGAACGCTTCGGCATTCTTAACCTTAGGTTGCGGCCAGAGTGGATCCAGCTGCAGACGTGCAGGCAGGCAGGTTTGCTTTCAGGCACCAGTACGACAAAACTGGCTTCATATAAACCTGGTCAAAGTGTGCAGAGTGACAACAAGTTGTACGAGAAAACATGCTGGCACTGGTTTCTCTACCGATTTTAGTTTTTTTGTGTCGTTTTGTAATTTTTTAAGAAAACTGCTATTTTAAGACCACAATTTAATTTTTTTTTGTCTAAAAGTTCAATTAAATGACTTTGGAGTAATGCAAACAACAGAAAAATCATTTTCTGTTTGTTTGTTTGTTTGGCCTTTATACAAATCTAAACGGCTCAACGGATTTCGCTCAAACTAGGTAAACATATTGAGTGTATCCTAACTTAAAATGTAACATACTTATTTTTTGCCACGCCCCCTCCGAAATTTTTCAACTAACGGTAATTTTGTTAGTATAATACTTTTTAGTATCAGAGTTTTTTGTGTATTTAATTTTAAAAAAATTCTGTTATTTTGACATCAAAAACACTCACATATTTTCAAAATTGTAGAAATTTTCAATACAACGACTTTTTCATAAAACATCGTTACCTAATGCCGTGGTTATGCTAGCCAAACATGATTGCCGAACATTTTTTGTTGTTATTGTTCCACGTATAAAATGAAAAAATGAACTTTTTCTCATATTCATTTTCTCGCTCTCGGACCGAACATTTTGATTGCTGATTGAAACGCCAAATATGCCGAACTTTCCAGTGTTGGCTGTAGTCATTTTGTATAATAGTATCAAAAAAGTAGGTAAAAGTATTAAAAAGTGAAGTTGATTGTGTCTTCAAGTAACCCTTAACATAAAAAGCTAGCTAGCATGTCAGATATATGCAAACCATTTTGTTTAAGATATTATAATAAAAATTCGGAGTAAGTAATATTAGTTCATATATTTTAATTCGTTAATTTTATTTTCAATTCTATAACAAATATGTATAATAAGTACAAAAATGCAAATTAGGGTTGTGCTTTTTTGTGTTTTGACATACTATTACATATAATGCAACTGTGCCACCAATCATAGCATAACCACCAAACAAACATTTCAGCGAAGAGAATAAATTAACGAAAATGAACACCAAACATGTTTGGCTAGCATAACCAACCACGGCTAGCATGAAAGAAAAACTACATGAAAATCAAAGTTTGGTCTTTCGATGCAAATATCTCCGCTGTCCATTAATATATTTCATTCAAATTTTTCTTGTTTCAAAGTTTAATAAAATCACTTCACAAAAATAGGTTGAACTGTACCTTTAAGTCAGTGTATATATGTTTTATGATTATGTCAAAAAAGGTCCAAAATATTGTCTATTTACTCAAAAAATGTCTCAAAAATTGTTGTTGTTGTAAAAATGAAATCAATTAAAAATTGCACATCTGGCTACCTTTCATATGACATAGCATTTAATTGCAAAAATTCTTCCAGCTAAGCGCAAAAATTATTTTACTGTTTTTGTCATCAAAACAAATCCCCTTTGATTTTTTTTCGCGAAATTTATTTTTTCCAAAATATTGTTTTTATATTTTTACAAAAAAGTCAAGTCTCAAAAATAATTTATGTGTAAAAATTACCCCAATATCTCTTTCCAATCAAATCTGTTTCCTCATACAATTGACTATCTATAGTAACAAAACTAATTTTCTGTTTGTTTGTTTGTTTGTTTGGCCTTTATACAAATCTAAACGGCTCAATGGATTTCGCTCAAACTAGGTATCCCAACTTAAAATATTACATACTTAGTTTTTGCCACGCCCCCTCCGAAATTTTTCAACTAACGGTAATTTTGTTATTATAGTACTTCAGAATTTCTTCAGTACTTCTTTTTTTATTATATTACTGACAATTTATAACTTTAAAATATACTAAATCTAATAGTAAATGTTGTTAAGATACTTTTTAATGATATATTTAGGAAAGAAAAAATCTAACACAAAAGAATTTGGGATTAAGTTTATTTCAGTGAGAGCTCTCGAAATGGGGGCATATAATGCATAATTAGTTTTTTTGATACTTATAAAAAACGGTACAAAATTTCTCAAATTTCTGATAGGTACATTGAAATGTATTAACTGCAAAAGTGCAGGAGAATCTATTGAACCTCTAACTATATCATATATGAATAATAATGGCAATATGGTACCTCTACATTGTAGCGTTTTTAGATTTAAAAGTTTACAACGATCAAAATGCGAGTGATTAGCATCACACTGATTTAATTGAGGAACTGCAAAGCGAAAAAATCTCTTTTGAATGCGCTCCAAGCGATGTATATGTGTTGAATAAAAAGGTCTCCAGATAACAATAGCATACACTAATTTTGAACGAACAAAAGAAGAATATAGCAAATTCAGAGTAAATGGATCAGAGAAATCAGAACTTTACGCATTACAAAATCTAACACAGAGTAAGATTTAGATATAATATAGTTAAGATGGCTGACAAAAGTGAATTTAGAATCCAATATTACACCAAGATCAGTTATTTCATCAACTTTTTTTTATATAGAGCCCTTGATGTTATATAAATAATAAGACACATTAAGAGTTTTCGCAAATTTAATATAGAAGCACTTGTTGATATTTAGAAAAAGCTTTTTATTATAACACCAATCCAAAAGGTTATTAATATCAGATTGTAAGTTTATTTTATCTTGAGAATTACAGATGATAGAATAGACTTTTAAGTCATCCGCGTATAAAATATATTTGGAATAGTTGAAACATCTGGTAATGTCATGTATAAATAACAAAAAAAGCAGTGGACCTAAAATGCTGCCTTGAGGAACACCATAGTTGCTATAAAAGCGAAAGATTGAATATTTTCAACTACAACATGAGCAAGTCTATTGGTTAAATATGACTTTAACCAGGCTTAAAATTTAGAGTGAAAACCGATATGAGTCAATTTTGAAAGTCGAATTCGATGAGACACTTTGTCGAACGCTTTTGAGAAATCAGTATAAATCGTGTCGACTTGATTTCCACTTTGAAATGCAGAGATACAGTCTTCTGTAAATATCGTTAGATTTGTTACTGTTGATCGACCTGCAACAAAACCATGCTGTTGAGGACATTTTAAGTTCTTGATGGCAGAGTACATTTTGTTTTTAACAATACCCTCAAATAATTTAGAAATAGTCGATAATTTAGAGATTGGTCTATAATTCAAAACATTACTTTTATTATCACTTTAAAAAATAGGTTCAATTGAGGCAATTTTCCAGTCATCTAGAAAAACTCCTGAGGCTAGAGATTTATTAAAAATATACTTAATCGAATACAACAGGGAAGCAGCACAATTCTTAATAAAAACAGGAGAAATACCATCGATATCAGTTTAAAACGACTGTTTTAGATGAAGTATTCCATTCCATACATCAACATATTATGATAAACAAAGAAAGCCGAAGCCAAGATTAGACGCAGTATTAGAGACTAAATGCAAGTCATCATGGAGATCAGAGTCGACTGCAAAATTAGATTTAAAGAATGTAGCAAATAGGTTTGCAGCTTCCAAAGGAGAATTCGCAGCTTGATCATTATGATAAACTGTTGAAGATATACTAGAAGTACTTTTTTTGCTTTAACAAAACGCCAGAATGACTTTGGATTGGATTTAGTATTAGATTCATAATTATGAATATTTTTTTTATAAAGATATTTTGCAAAAAACTTGAACTCTCGCATGAAATAAAAAGATTTTGATTTAAAGACTGAATTGTAAGTGGCCTTATATTTCATAAAAAAATTTATTTCTCAAATTTTTAAGCTTTTTTAAACCCTTTGTGTACCAAGGAACTTTATAAGCAGTTTTCTGGAGTTGAGGAATATTATTTATACGAATAATAAATTAGAAGATGCATTATCACAAACATACCTTCATTAAAAAAAGAAAGAAAAAAACAACTCACTTATATCTTGGAGGTTATCCGAACATTTATCTTGATAAAACATATTTTTAGGAAGGCCCCAGGTATTTTTTTTTTTATTATTCAGAAAAGTCCAAGATGATTTAGGATAACTTTTTATATTTGATTCTAAAGCAAGTAAATAACTTCTGTATAAAAACTTTTTAGACTCTCATAATAACAATAAAAAAAATAAATTTATGAGTGCCTGGCAATATTCATGACGGAGTATATTATTTTTCTTAATTCTAGAAAATTATTAATTTAAAATTTGTAAAGTTACAGTTCTAGAGCCTGGTGCTTCTTTCGGTCTTAGAATAGCAATAGCTACAGTTGTGTTGAGCTACAGCTCAGGTCAAAAATTAGACTGAAGCAATTGTTGGTAGTAGTAAAATTATACCTATTTTAATTTCAGAAAATATGTTTTTTTACGCTTAGACAAGCGTGAATGAGCGGGGCCCCCAAATCGTGGGGCGCGTAGCATTTGCTACTCTTGCTACGTGGCTGATCCGCCTCTGCACACACACATTTCTAGATACATACATATGTACGTATCTTGCTCAATATTTACTCAGTCTAATCGGTTTTTCAAATTGAAATGCTTCTACTATTCAAATGGTTTACCAACCTTTTCAAGTCACTGCAGCCAGAGAAAACAGTAAACACACACAATTTTGAAGCAAGACTTCTTTCTATTATTCAAAATTCAGCAGTCGAAACATTTGTGAATATGGTTAGATGCATAGCTGTAGATTAGAAGGAAACAATTAGAATCGGTTGATGTTGTATGTTAATGAAATGAGTGTTTACTTCCTATCTTTCAGTGCATTCAAGCAAGCATTGAATGAATACTCCACAAAGACTAGTTGGCAGTCTTGAGAGCAGCACAGAATAGATGTGCTAATGGTTTCATTATGGAAAGTTTCATATTTCTTGAATGCATTTTGTAAATTTTGTAAATTTTCTTTTGTTTCAAATGCTTTAATTTCAAACTAGCAAACAGTGAATGGTCTTACATTTTGCTATGCATACTGAATGAACTGCTTAATCAAATATCAGTCAGTGTTTTGAACTGGGTATTTTCGTAAAAAATATTTGAAGCGTCAATAAAATTCAGCTTTCTCTACTAAAAATATTAACTTTACCAATAATATAGTCATTTTCTTTAAATGCATCTTTTTGAAAAATTTGCATATCAAAAATATCTATAGTAATAAAACTCATTTTCTGTTTGTTTGTTTGTTTGTTTTTCTTTTATACAAATCTAAATGGATTTCGCTTTAATTAAATATAAATTTAGATATCAGGCAGTTTAGTTTATTATTTTTGGGATTTATTGATATTTAGTAAATTATAAAGAAGAGTTGTTTTCTGTTCAAAAAAAATATTTATATCGAAAAATTATAAACTACAAAATTCAAAATTGAAACTCTTAACAAGTTTTATAAATTTTAAATAATGAACATTAAAGTATTTTAAAACAAGTGTATGATATAAATAAAAACAGGAAATAACAATTAATGTATTAGAGTTGAGAATACAAATTAAGACACTACATCACATCACCCCCTACCCCCCCCCCCCTCACAAAATTGTAGATCACTTAAATTGAACGCAACTCGTTTGTGTCTTATATTGGAAGTATATTTATGATTATTTTGTTCTTCCACAAAGGCTGGTTTAAGTCTATCGATTGAAATATTTTTATTAGTGTTATCAATGTTAATCTTGAAATATTTTGGCATTCTTTGAGTTACTTCATATGGGCCATGATATGGACACTGTAATCCTTTTTTTATGATATCCAACCTCACAAAAACATATTTACAATGACTAAGATTTTTGGGTACGAAAATTTTAGTTGAATTTTGATGATGTGAAATACTTGATTGAACTCTGTGGAACTAAAATTTGTAACAGGACTAACAACTAATTCACTTGGAAGTCGTAAATTTTGACCATAGACTATCTCTGCTGCATTTGCTTTAATATCTTCTTTAAAAACCGACCGTAAGCCTAAGAGAATAATAGGTAATTCTTGTGACCAGTTTACCAAATTACCATTGGCTAAAATTTAAGCTTTCAACTGTCTGTGAAAACGCTCAATCATGCCATTAGCCTGAGGGTGGTGTGCACAAGTTGTTATCTGATGGCATCCAAGTTGTCTTGTTAATTCTTTAAATATCTGAGAAGTAAACTGACATCCTCGGTCACTTGTTAGTTGTGAAGGAACACCGAATCTGCAAACATATCCATTAAAAAATTTCTGGGCTACGGTTTTCGCTGTTATATCCTTTAACGGAAAAGCTTCTGGCCATCGAGTGTTCCTATCAATAATAGTCAATATGTAACGCGAAATCATTTGATGGTGGAAGGGGACCAACAATGTCAATGTGCACATGCTCAAACCTACCTATTGGAATACTAATTTTTGTGATAGAAGAGCTTCGCCTTTTGGCAAGCTATACAAGATTGTGACTAATTATTAATTAATTTGTTCATTGAGGGCCAAAAGTATCTGGTAGTTATCAATCGTCGTGATGCCCGAGTGCCAGGATGGGAAATATTATGTAAATTTTCAAATGCAAACTTTTGAAGACTTACCGGTATATATGGTCTTAAATTTTTTTGTGATTTATCACACCAAATGCTTATATTCAAAGATGGTATATCCAATATTTTTCCAATTTATATATACTATCTTTTAGTTGAAGAATACTTCGTAAAAATGGGTCTTTCTGTTGTTCAATGTATAAATTTTGTAAGTTAAATTCTGTTTTATCTAAAACAAATAGATCTGGTGTTCTAGAAAGCGTATCCGCAACAACATTTAATTTTCCCGATATGTCTTTTATGTCATGAGTGAATTGAGAAATGTACTCCAAATGTCTGGTTTGCCGTGGGCTCCGGTCTTTAATTTGAATTTAAGACATGAGTCAATGGTTTATGATCTGTATATACTGTAAAAACTCTTCCGATGCGTCAACGGCTAACGAGAGTTTCGCATTTTTATTAAAATGATTTAATACAGTTCTCGTTGAAAAACTCTCTTTAACTTTCAAAAAAGAATCATTTGCTTCTGCTGACCAATTAAGGTATTTGTCTTTATTTTTTAATGTAGAAGTTAACATTGAATGAATAGAACAGAGAAATTCAGCAAGTTTTGGGATGTATCGATGGTAATAGTTGACCATGCCTACAAATTTTTGTAACTGTTTAACTGTTTTGGGTCGTTCAAAATTCCGACTAGCTGTAACTTTTTCTTCTGAAGGCTTAATTCCATTATGTGAAATGTTATAACTAAGGAAATCTATTTGAGACACGCCTAAGACACATTTACTCGGTTTGATATTCAAGCCAAATTCGGATAATCTTTCGAAAATAATGGTTAGATGTTTTGTATGTTCATCTTCATTTTTACTTGCAACTAAGATGTCGTCCAGTAGGCGGATTCCAGGATTTGCTATCGCTAAATCTCGATCGCTAAAAAGTGCCAAATCATTTTAAGCGAATTTTGGCGACATTTGCGATTCTAACTCGCAATCATCTCCTATTTTGCGTCGCTAAAAATAATTCATGAACAAAATGAACCGGATAAAAAAACAGCTGACTTTGACTTTTGTTTATTGCTAAAAAGTAGCTAATTTGCGATTCCAAGTGTTTTTTGTTTGCTAAAAATTGCTAAAGTTATTGAGTTTTTAGCAACACAAAATTTTAGCCGCTAAAACTTTAAAACATCGGTTAATAATAAAATAAGCATTAAAAACAAGGTAAATTTTAAATATTGATTATGTTATGCTGTCTGTTACTAATTTAATTTTTTCGAAATGTGTTTTTTAGGAAATGGACGCCAACAGCAAACGTGTAATAAAGGAGCAAAAATTTTTTTTAGTCCAATATTTAGAGGAGCACAGGGACTTTGCTCACGATAGGTAAGACATAATTTTCCTTTTAATTAAAATTGAAATAATTACGAAGAAAATATTCTTTAACACAGATTTGTCAATGACGCTGGCGTAAAAAGCTTGAGAGAGCAATGGGATGTCTTAGCTGCTAGTTTAAATGCTTGTGGAGGAGCAGTGAAAGATGGAGAAAGCTGGAAACGAGAATGGGTAAATATGAGGTACGTATATTGGAACCACCTACAGGGATTGAGACTAACGCACAGAAGCCTTATACATATAGTTTTTCTTCATATATTTAGGAGTAAAACTAAGCAAAAGTTCCAGGGAATAAAAAGTTCATTGGAAGCAACAGGGAACAATAGCGTGTCCGAAAAAATTCTCTCCGACTTGGACGAACGCATTATCGGAGTAATGTCCAGAGTAGCTGTTGAGGGTCATGTTGAAGTTAGTGAACCAATGGTAATAATTGAAAATTCGTGCACATAAATTAAAGTGAATATAATTTTTTTTATTATTGCAGAGAGCATCGGGTGCTGTAAGCTCCGTTAACATCCTCAGCCAATCTTCAGATTTTCTTGATGTTGAAGTGTGTATTTCATTCATATATCGTATAATAATAATAAATTTTAGTTTAATTTTAGTTTCTTGACGACGATGTTGCAGGTCCTTCAAATGTTATCCTACAGGAGCCTCAACGGCCAAGAGCTTCTTAAAAAAGAAGTGATGCCATACCCGAAAGACAGTTGAGCATTTTAAAGGAAATTTTGTCAGAAGCAAAAATAACAAATGAAATTCAAAGGGAAAGGAATGAAATAGAAAGAGAAAGGAATGAAATAGAAAGACAAAGGAATGAAATAGAAAGAGAAAGGAATGAAATAGAAAGAGAAAAGAATGAAATAGAAAGAAAAAAGAATGAAATAAAAAGATAAATGAATGTCATCCTAATTGAAAGGAACAATTAAAAAAAAACTGTTGAAACAGTTGATTGCAATGTTTTAGCTTTATTATACCTTTGTTATTAATTAAAAAAGTGAAGTGTCAATATTTTATTTAATTTATCAGTACAAATTTTATTTTAAATATATTTTATTTTTAATTTTAGTTAGAAAATGAATTTTTAACAGAGACCGAAAATAACAGTTATTTTTAAAATTTTAAATCAAAAATTCAGGTGGATATAATTTGCCTATTAGATATTTGAATACATAATATTGATACTGTTATGCTATGGAATAGTAAACTTAAAAGACTTTAATTTTTTTTACTTTTATCGAAAAGTCACTTTATAATAATTATTTTTTGACCGATATTTTTGTTTTTATTGTTCATTGTTCAATAATTAAAGAAGTTGTTGACTACTGCTTGTCTTGCAGCAACTCCATGAGCAACAATTGGAACCTCACCACTATTAAATGAAATGTCATCTTCGTTGACTGGCAAATCCAAATCATAGGTAATGCCATTTGCAATCAAAATATTATGAAGAATTATGCAAGAATTAATTATTTTTCCTGCAAGAACGGGATTGTACATCAAAATTCTTTGCCCTGAAAGGCAACAAAATCTTGATTTAAGAACTCCAAAGCAACGTTCAACGCAGTTTCTTACTTTCCGATGTTGAATATTGTAATTCGTCTCAGCTTGTGTCAAACTATTGCCTTGTATTGGTGTCATCAGAAATGGTAAAAGTGGGTAGCCGCTGTCACCTTAAAATAGAAAGTTGTATTCGAATGAAATCAGCAACATCTTTAATACCTACCAAGAAGCCAAAAATTGCGATGGTTTTGTGAATACCAATTTTGAAGAAAAATTCTTAATGCACTTGCTCTCCACACGGAAGCATCGTGAGCTGTTCCTCCGAAGCGAGCGTTGCAATCTAAAATGAGCAAATCGTAGTCACACACCTACAAACACGCAAAAACTATTAATTTGTATATACAATTTTAATGTATATATCATACTACTTGCAAATTTATTGAGTGCCCTCCTTTCCTACAAACATAGACATGTTCAGTGTCAGCAGATGGACCTTTGATGTGGACATGGGATCCGTCAATGGCTCCTATTACTCCTGGGAACTGAAATTTCTGGAAAAATCTAGAATATTCACATTTCAATAATTTAATTTACATGTTTAATAACAAAAAACTTACTTTTCTTTAACTGCTTGCATTTCTTGAGGAGTTGAAGGAAACTTTACATATGTCGTCAATAAGTACTTGTCCATTATATTTGCTACCTCCTTGACGCTTCTACTAACACTGCTTTGTGAAACGTTCAACAACAAGTCCTGCCCAACAGATCGCTGATAGCTTCCTAAAAATTTCTCTTTATTTCTGTTAAGTTACAATTTACAACTAACACAACTTACCTTGGGCAAATAACCTTAAAGCAACTAAAAATCTCAGAGTTTTTGAAAGTCCGCAGTTTAATATCCTCTCCGCCATGAATGGCATTACTTCATCTATGAGATTCCTACAGATATCCTTCTTTAGACGAAAAAGTTCCACAAATCTTTCTTCAGCAATGTCGAACGGATCAGTAGATTCACGTAAAAACTTTCGCTTATTTTTTAAATGATTTCTATCCATCCGACGCGAATTGAAAAGCACAATACTTGAAAAAACATTCATGCTGCTATTATTTTTTATTTCTAATTTAATCAAATTGACCGAAACTTGAGCGCACAAAAATTGTATTATTTTGGCTTTAACTTTAATACTTGCACACACAAACAGGAAATTTGACAGTTCTTATAGAAAGGCTTGTGCGCACCTACGGCGGATAAAGAAACTAGTTCTTAGCTAAGCGATGTGTAGCTCAGAATCGCATTTTAGCAGAATCGCTACAATTTTGGATAACTTTAGATTTTAAGCATTTTAGCGATTTTTAGAGTTTTAGCGATAGCAAATCCTGGAATCCGCCTACAGGTAAACAAACACAAATTCAATGCCTGAAAACACTTCATTAATGAACCGCTGAAATGTTTGCGCTACATTCCGCAGACCGAAAGGCATTCTAACGAATTCAAAAAGTCCAAAGGGGGTTGTTATCGCTGTTTTATGTATATCTTCCGGTGCCATGGGAATTTCATGATGTGCGCGTACTAAGTCAATTTTGGAAAATACGTGTTTGTCCCGTAAATCAATGTTAATATCATGGATGTGAGGCAGAGGATACCTGTCTGGAATAGTTATAATTAGTGTCCGACCAAAACCGGAATTTTGGCCGAAACCGTAACCGAATATTCGGCCATTTTATAATATTCGGTCGAAACCGAAACCAAAACTGAAACTGGTTATTAATATGAAAATTTAAGTTTTTACAAATGATTGTTTTTATTAAAAGAAAACAAAAGTATCACTAGTACAAAACAAGTATTATTTGAATATTGAAGTTTATAATAATTAATTGAAGTTTACTATAATAATAAATGAGATAATTTTTTCTTTTATTTTTTAGTACACACTCAAAATAGTATGCACCTACAATGTACATTTTTTTTAGAACTACAAAGCAAAGTTTTTCTGTTTTTCTTAAAAGTTTAGTATTATAAAAATAGAAATATGTATTTCGTTTTCTTTTCCTTAATTCCGCACACACAGAATTCTTTCGGAAATTTAACTATCAATTTTTGGCTTAAGTATCTATAAAACTTTAATGGTAATTGCAATGGAGATGATAATATCAAAAATGATAGTATCGAACGCATAAAATTAACCAAAATGCTTTGCGTTAACACGATAAATCAAATTAAAGACGAATTCATAATTTTTGTTTTGTACAATGCGTTTTAAATATTTTTATTAAACCAAACTTATATATTTGAATTAAAGGACTGATGCAAGAAATTTTGGTATAAGTGAAGAATAGCGACAACTCTATTTTTTAATATTTTTTTGTTGGATTATAAGGATTTTAACCTCCTAAATTCAAATCCAAATTTAAGGCCGCTGGCAATTGGCTTAGCAGTTATAGGCCTCCAAAGTTGCAAAATGGGCTACTACCAATCTTTCTGTTTTTCGTGTTCCGCGTTATGGGTATCAAAAGAAAGGTAATGCGAATACCTATTCAACGAGGTATGTATCAAACATGAAAATCCATTCATAACTTTTTAAGATATACCTATTATTATATTAACAATTTGTCTGAAAAACTGGTGGTTTCCCTTTTACGAAAGCACGGCACTAAAAATGTGTATATCTTTAAAAGTTAGGCATGGATTTTCATATTTGAATAGGTACCTTGTTGAATAGGTACTTAAATTACCTTTCTTATGATACCCATAGAGTGTAGTTTTGTTGACAAATTTAGAAAAAGAGCAAGATTTGTAGGCTATTTTTTTCCAACTTTGGAGGCCTATAACTTCTAAACCAATTGCGAGCGGCCTGCTCTCAAAAAAATTCAAAATTATAGTTGTCGCTATCCTTGAAATGTTCCGAAATTTTTGCCAAAAGAAACCGAATATTCGGTCGAACACTAGTTATAATGTTCAGTCTGCGGTAATCACCGCATGGGCTCCAATCGTTCGGTTCTTTTTTGGCTACCAAATGTAAAGGTGACGCCGCATGCGAATGAGATGGGCGACATATTCCTGACTTCACCAAAAAATCAAATTCCGACTTTGCGATTTTGAATTTTAAGGGATCGAGGCGACGAGGTTTTGCGAAAGGAAGTTGACCGTTGGTTAATAAACTATGTACCGTTGAAAGTTTGACGGTTTCACTATAATCTGCTTCTGATATCAATGAAGAATATCGTTTTATAATTTGAGTGTACTTTTTATCAACAGAAAATAATTTTGGTAAAGAAATTGTACAAACCTGGGAAATGGTACTTAATGATAAGTTTGTAAGTGGATCGATTAAAAGTTTATTTTTTAAATCTATAAGTAATCCATATTTTGATATAAAATCGGCGCCTATTATAGGTTTAGAAATGTCACCTAATGTGAGAATAAATAAAAAATCCCGTTGAAGTCCAAGGTTAACTTTAAGGATATGTTTTCCGAAAGTTTTTATCGTGTTTCCATTTGCAGCTGTAAGGAATAAGTCGGTATTTCTTTTATTACTTTTGAATTTAGAGCAAGGTAAAACGGAAATTTCGGCACCGCTATCAATTAAGAACTTCATCATGTTGTCTTTGTCATACGCGAATAGGCGACATGATTTAGAATTTTGAGTCCCATTATCTGCCGCCGAAATAATGGGAGGGTTTAGTTTTCCTGTGATTGATTTGGTACATATGAACATGGTTGTTCACAATTGCGTGCTTTACTTCCAAAACGATAATGAAATCTGCAAAGCCAATTTCGTTATTTCGACCTATTTCGAAAAGGGCTTCTGCTGTAGCTTTGTCTATAGCGAGGACGCGATTCTCGATCTTCAATAGAACGTTTTATAGCACTTATATCAGTAGATAATTTATTAAAGCTTTCATACATTGCATTAGTGATTTTAACTTAATTTTCTACTATATTGTCTAATTTTAAATTATTTTCATTTTTAGGTGGTGAGTATGGGTTAAATACATATATTTCTTTTTTGTTTGACACTTCCCATATTTTATCGGCTAAATTAACGAGTTCATTTAAATCGGACGCATTTGACCCAGTTAGTGCAATATTCAAGCTTTTGGGTAATTTTCTGAGCCAGAGTTTTTTAATAAAATCTGAATCAATACTTGAACCAGCTAATAAGATCAATGATCTATAAAACTCTGAGGGTTTAGGGTCTCCGATTTCAGAGTCAGATAGCAATTTATCTAGTTTTCTCTGTTCACTTAAGGAATTTCGTTCGATAAGGTATTTCTTTAAATTATCGTATTTGCTGTTTGTGAGTGGTTTTTGGATAATTTCCAGTACGGATACAATTACTTCTTGAGGAAGTGAAATAATTTAATGTTGTATCTTGTACAATACCTTTTAAAGCGAATTGCATTTCAGTATGGATGAACCATGCTTCAGGATGGTCCGTCCAAAATGAAGGTAATTTGACACAAGTGGCGTCAATTTTAAAATTTTGTAAAAGTGTATTGGTGGTTGTCATGTTTGGATCAGAATCGGGTGAAGTAAAATCAATAAGAGGTAGATTTGTTTGGTTGGGATTCTGGGTTTTAGATATTGGGGAACGTGGTAACATTTTTGTGAAAGGGGGAAAGATTTACACGTAATTGAAAAATTTTTTAAATATTTGATAATAAATAATAATATTTAATTAACATGTGTGTATAAATTAGTTTAAATTACTGTGTAGTCGATACCTGAAGAAAGTTCTTATGAATAATTAGTTGCTGTTGAAATTTTGATCCTTGGCGTTAGTTGTTAAGTATATCTTTGTCTCAAACCTTGTTGTGGGTGCTTTAAATATGTAGCAGAAATCATTTAGCAGATATGTAGAAGGTTTTAATTCTTGCTGTGTTGGTGGGAGCTAACGAGGTTTATTCTTGCTGTGCCCGATGTGTATTGTTGGAATCGTTGATTGGCTGGAAACCAATTTTAAATTTCTTGATTTCTTTAATCCTTGAGATTTTATAATTCGTTTTGTTTTTTAATAAGTATCTGTTGTTGTCTGGCAGGAACGCCAATTTTGGATATCAGGCAGTTTAGTTTATTATTTTTGGGATTTATTGATATTTAATAAATTATAAAGAAGAGTTGTTTTCTTTTCTGTTCAAGAAAAATATTTAAATTGAAAAATTATAAACTACAAAATTCAAAATTGAAACTCTTAACAAGTTTTATAAATTTTAAATAATGAAGATTACAGTATATCAAAACAAGTTTATGATATAAATAAAAACAGGAAACAACAATTAATGTATTAGAGTTGAGAATACAAATTAAGACACTACATACATATTGAGTGCATCCTAGATTACATTGTTACATACTTAGTTTTGGACACGCCCCCTCCACCCTTTTTCAACTAACGGTTATTTTATTATCATAATACTTTTTGCCATTTTAGTTTTTCGTCAATTTAATTAAAAAAAAAATTGTTATTTTGACACCAAAAACACTCACATATCTTCAAAATTGTAGAAGTTTATAGTAGAACAACTCTTTTGTAAAACATCGTTACCTAAGAATGAAAAAAAAAAACGACATGAAAATCAAAGTTTTGACTTTCGATTCAAAGCCTCCGCTGTTCATAAATATAGGGTGCTTATGGTATTTGAGGACACTCTTATGTGTGACTGCCATTTTATCCATAGTAACATGATCTTTCTTTTCACATTAACAATGGAGGACAATATCCTAACGCAAGAAATGAAAAGACACGCAGTTAACGTCGCTTTACACGCAGAGCACAGCGATCTTGAAACCAGCCGATTTTTTAAAGTCGCCCGATCGTTTGTTTATAAAGTTCGTCAGGAGTTGGAAGCATCTGGTGGCGATGTGGAAAGTACTGCTAAACGCAAAAAGCATAAAGAACGTTCGGACAGTGTTTAAATCCTACAATTTGTTCAACAAGTTCAAGACGTTATTGAGCAGGAACCTTTAAAGCCCATAAGGGCCATCGCTTGGGAGCTCAATGCTTATGAGGGCTTAATCCGAAAAATTGTCCACGAGGACCTCTGGTACAAATCTTATGTAATGCGCCGCGGTCAGTTTATGTCGGCACATGCTCAGGATCAGTGATTAGTTCGTGCAAAATGACTTTTAAACAAATTAAAACATATTGAAAGTCCGGATGTGCTCTGGTTTTTTTCCGACGAGAAGATTTTTGATCAGGATCAGAAAACAAACCGAGGAAATGGCAGGTGGTTATGTTCGGATCCTTAAGATGTTCCTCATATTATGCACACAAAATTTCCTGCAACCGTCAGGTTTTGAGTGTAGTAAGCAATGAAGGGCACGTCATACCACCCCATTTCTTTCCTCAGGGGCTTCGAGTGAATGCTGCCGCTACATTGAAGTTTTAGAAATAGTTGTGAAACCCTGGATAAATAGCGTGCGCGCTGAGAGGCCATGGCCATATGCATTCCAACAGGACTCTGCGCCATCACACAAAGATTGGATGTCCCAGAATTTGCATGACCACGTTACCCCACACTTGTGGCCACCTAGCTCACCGGACCTTAATCCTCTGGACTATTACGTATGGGCAATTATTGAACTGGGAGACCAATAAATACCTTCACAACACGCTTGCTTCCCTTCGAGCTAGTATTGTCAGAGCTATGCCCGAAATGAATAAGGCACACCAAATTCGGGCATGCAGACTTTTCGATCGAGAATTGGAGCTGTAATTGCAGCAGATGGGGGTTTTATTGAATAATTATTTAGTATAAGAGTCAATTAACTTGCTGCAAAAATTTCATTGCATTACTATAACTTTTGTTAAAAATATAACAATTTAGTTTTAATAGCAATACGTCCTAAAATACCGTACGCACCCTGTACATATCAATCAAAGCACTCAACACAAATAGTTCGAACTGTACCGTTAGGTCAGTGTATATTTTTTTATATTTTTTGTCAAAAAAGGTTCAAAATGTTAACTTTTTACTTACAAAATTACTCAAAAATTGTTTTTGTTGTAAAAATAAAATCAATTAAGCACAATTATTTATTTCGCGATTTATTTCGCGAAATAATTTTTTCCAAAATGTTTTTTTACATTTCTTACTAAAAAGTCAAGTCTTAAAAATAATTTATGTGAAAAAATACCGCAATTTCTCTTTCCAATCAAAAGTTATGGCTTTAATGATTAAAAAACTTTGTGATTTATCGAATAGCTTTTGAGATATAGCTCGCACAGCCACGGAATTAAGTATTTGACCTCAGTTTACACATGCAGTTTCACTGGTAACATTTTTTGGGTGTTGAACGCGGGACGTGGCAGTAACGCGACGGGTTTCAGCAAAGGAAAGGTCCAGCTGCAAACTTAAGGGGCGGGGGTGGTTAGGTGGCACTGCCTCGAAATTTGGTATTCGACCACAATTTACACGTACCGTTTCACTGATAATATGTTATGGGCGTTAAAAATGGCACCTTCTACACCATCCAAACTTGTGGTGTCGAATAGCTAGGTGGCAATTTTCAAAAAGAGCCGTACGCGAGATGGTCGCATTCATTTTGAAATTTTTATTTTTTTGGGGCAAGTTCGGGTATAATTTTTTTTTATAACTTATTTGATAAATACTTCTGCTAACGTCAATTATTATTGTTAGCCTAAATTTTGTTATATAATAGGAATATTCACACTGACTTGGGTAGTTGGGTGTGGGTAGATTGAGTACTTCTGGTTATTGCGAGCACCCTAAATTACAATTGAGTACTTTGTAGAATAGTTTTGGGCAGTGCTGCATGTTTGTTTGATCTCCGCGGTTTATGCAGCTGATGAGAGATGAGTGACAGCCAGAAGAGTGTTACCACCAAATCATTTTTTATCATTTTATGTGCGAAAAATTTAGGCCATTAATTGGGCGTAAAAAAGATATTTTTTCTCCGAGTAATTTTTAACGTGAATTTCACAGTATCTTATCATTTACTAGTAATCCCGGGAAAAACTTTGTCCTGTCACAGACCGGCTTACTAAGAATTTTCATGCCAATTGAAATTTTTTGTGTATCTGAACTGGCATATCTGTAGTGCGACTACGCCCATTTATAGTTCAGTTTCCGAAAATAACTATATGACTAATTTACCAAATTTTAGTCTAATACAACCAAAAACGTCTGAAATATAGCTTTTTTATTGATTTGTGGGCGGTAAAAGGGGGTTTGGCAAAATTTTAATGATATATCAAAAGTCGGTCTATATAGCAACCACGCCCATTTTTAGTACTATTCCCGAATGTAACCATACAAACTAAATTACCAAATTTAAGTCTTTTACGACCAAAACCCTCTTAAATAAAGTAATTTTATTGATTTGTAGGCTTTAAAAGAGGGCGGGACACCAATTTTTAGTTGTTTCAGACAGTAACCATATAAACTAAATTACTAATTTTTAGTTTAATACGATCAAAACCGTTATAAATATAGCATTTTTATTGATTTGTGGGCGGTAAAAGAGGGTGTGGCTTTTTTTATTAACCAAGATATTAACTTTATTAACCGAAATATTAACAGATATGTTAAATTTGGTGGCCTTAGGTGTTACCGTTCCTGAGATCTTAAGAAACACCACACGAACGATTTTATATATATATATAGAAGGGCGGTAAAAGTAGGCGAAGAAAAATGTATATATCTAGTGACCACCACTTGGTCTCATAGCATATATAGACCAAGTTTTATTATAAAAACATGCACAACTCAGGAAGTATAATTTCTGAAAAGTAGGCGTAATTATAGTTCGACCACGCCCATTTTTTGTTGAGTTGTCGATAGTAAGCATACAAACTAAATTACAACATTTTAGTCCAATACAACCGAAATCGTTTGAAATTTAGCGTTTTTAATAACTTGTGGGCGGAAATAGGGGGTGTGGCGATATATTTTTTATTAGCCTTGACCACAAATATTGTAAATTTGATGCCCTTAGGTCAATTATTGCCTTTTTTTGCAGAAGGTGATAATACATGGAAAAAGTACTCAATTTGGCAAGAAAAAATCTACCCAAACAAGTCAGGGAGGGAGGGGTGGTCTAGAGTAGATTGGTAGATGAGTACTTGGAAATGGCACTTTACAAAAACAAAATGTACGGCATTTGCCAATCTACCCAACTACCCAAGTCAGTGTGAATACCCCTAATGAAGTTTATCTGCCTGTAATAATGATCACCAAGTTAACTGCGCGACAAACGGTATTTGTAATTGAAGCTATTACACTGAATTACAGAGAACTTAAAACAGTTATGCAAAACTTGAGCTGTTCTAAATTTCAAGTGTTCTTTTCTGAGTTTCAAGTGATCTTCTTTAAATTTCAAGTGATCTTTTCCAAATTTGCAAATGATCTTATCCGATTTTTTTAATTATATTTACTGAATTTTAAATGAATTTTGTGATTTTTAAATAAAATAACTTAATTTCAGTTGTTCAATTCTGATTTTTTTTATTCTTTTTTTTATTTTACTTTTTATTCTGCTATTAATTCTGACTCAACACTTTAACAATGTTATGCTCATTTTAATTTAACGTATGGAATCAAAAATAATGAATCGAGATTGGAATATTTTCATGCATATCTGATAATAATTTTTCAGTGGGTGTTTATGTATTGTACCCTTTACCCTATGCAAATTATTGCAAATCATTCATGTTGTGCCACCTGGAATGTAGCTATAATGTAGTTATGTTGGAATTTATTAAGCTATCTATTAAAAGTAACAAAATATAACAAATAAAACGTCTCAAACTTGTTTTTAATGATTCGACAGCTATTTTGTTTTAATGATGGTGTTTAAATTCAGCTTTTTTTATGGTTTTTACTAGATTGTGGGGGAAAGAAGGGGTCACATGTGCGCAGCAGTCGTTAGGTTTAAATTCCAAAAAACCTGAATATTAACTGAAAATTTTTTTTTATATGAAGACTTAGTCTTAGCCATTTTGTGAAAAGATATAGCGAATTACTTCACGGTCAATAAGTAATTTTTAAACATCTAAAGGTTGACAAGCTGAATGAAGATAAATTAATCATGTAACTGGATTTTTCATCAACCAGAAAGTAAAATACAAACGCATAAATTAATAAATAAAAATGTATCCAAACTGAGTGGATATGTGCAAAAGTGCTATTTTTTTGCTCCCAGCGCATTTTCCGAGAGAATGGATGGCAATCTAAGGCAGAGAAGCAAGATATATTACATGTAGGTAAAAAACTTCGAAAATTTACTAACTAAAATAGAACTTGACTCATGTGGTGGAGAGTGGGTTAAACACAAAAACATGATGAGGTGTGTTTATAATACAAAAATCCAATGAATGCATAAGCAAAACCACGTGTAGCAGCTGAAACACTGGGAAAACCAACATCACAACACCAAGTGCAAGTTCAATATAGTATAAATAATGTGTGTTCTGAAACGTCGAAATGAAAATCATGCAAATGAAATATTGTCAAATGGGATTTAAATTTGCAGATCTATGTTTTTATACCCAATGAATTGTTTGATAAGCTTGATTTTCTTTTTAAATCAATCATTAGTGGGTTGAGTCCAGTACAAGAATTGCACAAAAATGCAATATAGTGGACGCCAAAATTGGTTCAGACCAAAAAAAAGCATACCAATCGAAAGTATTTTTTACATAATATTCAATTTTGGTACCCGAATTGAGGGTCAAATTTTTCCTATACAAGTCGTTACACTCTAATATATACCCTGTCGTATCCTATATTTCCTATGTTGTAATACAGAACTGTGAGGCGAAACTGAGGTTAGTCTGTTTTTCAGTAGCTTCAGTTGTTTCAGTAGTTCTTTTGTTAAGGAGTAGTTCGTTGTTTTTGAAAATCTATATAAATAAAAATCTGGAAAATTTGGAAAATTGCAAAACCCGAAAAAGCTTTTTGTATGAAAATCGTGAATATTTTATGAGAAATATCACATACATCCGGAAATTCTTTACCAATTTCTTCGTTGTTTGGCTGAGAGGTAGACTTCCACTCAAACAAGGTGAAAAGAGGAAAATGGGAGTGGCTCCTCCCATACAACTATAATTGTCGATATCGAATAGCACAGAATTCAGTATTCGACCATGATTTACACATGCCGTTTCACTGATAAAATTTTATGGGCGTTAACAAGGGGGCGTGGAACCTCACACACAGCCCAAATTTGCGATATCGAATTGATTAAGAGTAATAGGTCGCACATCCACAGAATTCAGTATTCGACCATGATTTGCACATGCCGTTTCACTGATCAAGTTTTATGGGCATTAAACAAGGGGGCGTGAAACCTCCCACACAGCCCAAATATGCGATTTTTTTGTGCACATTATTGTAAGGACAAGGTTTGTATAAAAAGAAAAATTGGAAAAGTTGAGTGAAAAATTTGGAAAATTGCAAAAAAACCCGAAGCAGCTTTTTGTATGAAAATTGTGCATATTTTATGGGAAACTAGCTGATATACCCGGTATTACTCGAGAGTCATTTATATAAACATTTCAACACACGCTTCTCGATTAAATGTTTTTTAAATTCTGGAATAATAAAAAACATGTTGAATTTTATTTTTAATCTAGAGTTAGAAAGGTAATTGAACGAACTTTAATCCAAAAAAGTTTTGGAAAATTTTTCTTGTTAATATGGGTCCATTTCTTGCGGTGAGCTAATATAATTTAAAGAAGGGGTACGAAAAACATATTCTAAAAATTAAAAATACTTTTTATATTTACTTAATCTTAAAGCTAGCAAAATTACCGTTTCAACAATATAGAAATTATGGTGGGGCTCGATGGGTCCTTGAGATATGGACATTTTAACATCTAAACAAAGATTTATATTAAAAAATATATTGAACTTTTTAACAAAAAAATTTTTAATGAAATATATTCAAAACAGCGGAGATATTGGCATTAAAAATAAAAACTTTGATTTTCATACAATTTTTTTCTCATTATTAGCTATCAATGTTTTATGAACAATTCGTTGTACTAAAAATGATTGTACTAAAATTACAAATGTTAGCTGCGTTTTTTTCATGGGAGATCAGGATCGCATTTGCAAGCAAATCAAAAACAACAAATAATCCAGCAAGTGATCAGGACATTTAAATTGATCCAATGCTATGTTTTTAAGTGTTGAAAGCGCAACTGTAAAAGAAGACACAACTTAGCCGTTATTGGCGGCTAGATGACGCTGCGACTGAAAAAACTGGCAATACTGCATTATTTGACATTTTAAAAGTTTGGTAGCAATAGCATTTTTGCAAAACTTATCTGCTAGCTACATAAGAACATCAGATATTCTTCTCTAAGCAGAAAATAGCGCCACCTGTCTGTAATCCCAAACGTGTGTTTTTAAATTTGAAGAAAATTTTGGTAGACATCATTCGGCTATTCACCGCAAGGTGTATAGTTTGTACCCACAGATCAAAACCAATGAAATAATTGTGCTAACCAGATGCACATATGTTTTATTATATCGCCATATAGCTCAAACTGGTTGCATGAAAATATTAACTTTTACAGCATTCTTATTCACAGTCATCTTTTCGATGAAATGGTGATATATATACAACATTTAAAGCACCATTGACAAGGAACTGAGTGACAACGGTGTGTGAGAACAAATAGAGCCGTCACAACAAAACAAATTGTGTAACAGGAGGGGGGTGGGCAGGCAATAAAACTAAGTAGATTATACTATAAGGAAGATTTTATATAAACCAAAATGTTAATAATTACTCTAGACACACAACTGCACTCTTAGAGATAAATGGGGACGTTCAAATTATGTAGAGAATTTTAAAACAAAACTCAGTTTTATTAATAGTCTGCTATGAAAAAATAGTTTTTAAGCCATAACTTTTAATTGGAAAGAGATATTGGGGTAATTTATTCACATAAATTATTTTTGAGACTTGACTCAAAAAAGGTTAGGTTAGGTTAGGTTAGATTAGATTAGATTAATCCGGATGCCTTCGTGAAGACTCACACAGGCCAATTCTGGTCCTTAGTGGTACCGGTAGCGAACAAAAGGAACCTTTGTGTTTATTTGAAGTCTTTAAAGATTTGCGTTGAATTCGCAAACCTTAGGAGGGATTCCGGAGATACTTTGGTTACATCTTTAAGCGACGGGAACGTCGATGAGCCTAGGTATTTTAGTCTCGATCTAAGTAGGGCGGGGCATGTGCATAGAAGGTGCTCCAGGGTCTCCACTGTGCCCGGTTCCTTGCACTTCCTGCAGTTGTCATCCGTGGTGATGCCAAGCTTCCTCGCGTGGGCTGCTGTCATGCAGTGACCAGTGAGCATGCCTACTAGTGTCCTGCAATCTTTGCGCGGGCTTGCCAAGATGAACAGTGTTCGTTTTTCGCATTGTGCATTGCACATGATTTTCGAGATTTTGCACGATGTCGTATCTCTCCATCTACGATTCACTGCTTGTGTGGCTCTTCTTTCGAGGTTCCTGTACAACTCTTGTAGCGGAGTAAGTACATGTTCTGCGAGTTCTGATTCCAGCCCAGCGCCTTCCTTTGCTAAACCATCTGCCATCTCGTAACTCAAAAAAAAACTTGTTGAAAAAAATATAAAAACAACATTTTGGAAAAAATAAATTTCGAGAAAAAATCAAAGGGGTTTTGATGAAAAAAACAGTAAAATAATTTTTGCGCTTGGCTGGAAGAATTTTTGCAAATAAATGCTATGTCATATGAAAGGCAGCCAGATAGGCAATTTTTAATTGATTTCATTTTTACAACAAAAACAATTTTGTAGTCATTTTTTGAGCAAAAACACAATACTTTGGACCTTTGGCATAATTATAAAACATGGTTACACTGACGTAACGCTACAGTTCAACCTATTTTTGCAAAGTGATTTTATTGAACTTTTAAACAAAACAAAATTTGAATAAAATGTATTAATGGACAGCGGAGATATTTGCATCGAAGGACCAAACTTTGATTTCCATGTCGTTTTTTTCTCATTCTTAGGTAACGATGTTTTATGAAAAAGTCGTTGTACTGAAAATTTCTACGATTCTGAATGTACGTGAGTGTTTTTGATGTCAAAATAACAAAAAAATTTTAAAATTAAATACACAAAAAACTCCGATACTAAAAAGTATTATAACAACAAAATTACCGTTAGTTGAAAAATTTCGGAGGGAGCGTGGCAAAAAATAAGTCTGTAACATTTTATGTTGCGATTCACTCAATATGTATACCAAGTTTAAGCGAAATCCGTAGAGCCGTTTACATTTGTATAAAGGCCAAACAAACAAACAAACAGAAAATGAGTTTTATTACTATAGATTTCACACAACTCCGTAAATTCTTTACCAATTGCTGCGATATTTGGCAGAAAGGTAGACTTCTATTTGGGCCAGGTGTCGAGATTCATTTTTTCCGCTTCCATTCAAACCGCCTACGAAAGGTGTGGAAACAGTTTCAGTATACGAAGAAGAGCATTAATGAGTTTATAACTCAGAATTGAATCCAAGTAGTGTCACGATTCTTTCACTGAACTTTTTTTATGCAAATGAAAAAACCAATGGGCCGATTCAACCCTTTTTGACCGAGCTTTTTATAGTCAGTTGTGTTGTGTGTTTTGTTGACCAAAAACTGGATTACTGCTCTTTAACGTCGACTCCGAACCGCTTTTTTATATATGCTCTCAAGAAGCGTTACATGGCATATTTGCTCTCTGAGGTTTGCCATTGCCAGCAGAAAGGTGACGCTCGCAGAGAAAAACTTCAATTGAACAATTTTCTTCATTCGGTATAGAGATCGAACCCGCACACCCGAACACACGACTTAATGTACTGAGCCACGGCTTTTATTCAAATACAATTACAAATTACATATTCATAAAACAAATAACCAAAAATTACAATAAAACCAGCTCATATTTTGCCAGTGAAACTCTAAATGAACCTACCTTTACAAATACGATGTTTTATGAACTGCGATTTCATTTTTTCATAACAACAACATACATAAAAATTTTATAAAAAAAATTTTTAACAGACCTGCCGTCAATTATTTCCATAGCAACTACAAATCAAGCGTTTGCTATTGATATTTTGTGAAAAGAATTGCTGTTTGAGTGGTTTATGTGATTGTGATAGGCATATGTGAAAAAAGTGATATTTGGTGCATTCAAAATATTAAAATTTCTTAATTTGGTGAGTTGCAAAGAATTAATTCGTGGTGGTTTGGTGTATTGCAAACATTCACTTGATTTCAGTTTGGATCATTTTTTTTTTTTTTGGAAAAAATGCCACCAGTGAGGCGCCGAAATATCGCGCAATGCACGCGAATTTCACGATAGTCGAGTCAATGAGCCTGACGAAGAGCGTGGACGGCGTTTGGGGGAAAATCGAACTAGAATTTCGCAAGGGCGATCCATTATGACTCCTGAACAACGGATACAATCGAGTACAATCGGATACATGACAACTCGAAATGAACGTTTGGCGTTTAGATACGATCCGACAGTCGATTACTCTGCGGATGTACCGGTCAACTTCGAAACAATGAGCAGCACAGTTTGTCTAGCTAGACATTGCTCTTAGAAATTAATATTGATTTTCTTTATTTCATTTTTCCACATTACAATAAAAAATATATTACTTTTTTCACTTAATATTTAATTTTTAAGAGATCAAACAATGAATATGTCAGTTACGTTAATGAAATACATTGAATTGAGAAAATGAATGGTTGGTTTTTTCATTTTTATCGGCAGTCATAGTATCACCGCTCGATTTCTCTTTCTGCCATAAATTCCATCATGGAATGGACCGTCATCATACTCATTTTTATCGGCTCAGGAAAACCATTTTTTCACTGCGCAACGCCAACCTCTGTCAAACCTTTACGTATTTGCTCGATATCATCGTAGAATCTATCCTCAACGGCGAACTGCCTGTCCAAAACCAGGTGATGGTTGGTTATTAGGTGGACAATTTATGGTGCACGGCCCATGAATTGATCTCAAAATAAGTTCATTCTTGAGGCACAGCTCTTGAATGTTCATCTGATTTCCGTAAAATAAAAAGGTTTATCTTGTGCTTTGGTTGTTGGGGCCAAATCTTGGAGAAAGCATGGTTTTGATATTAAGTTATAAAATTGTTATTGTAATATGCTTTCGATGGACGATCAATCCAATATAACTTGAAGAGCGGGGGCAGTCATCCATCAATGATGAGGAGACCTGATCTATCGTTGTTCAGCACACCTTGTTTTAGAATGAGGGTTCTATCGAAGAAGCATAGAATTCTTTGACCGAGTATAAGCCAATTAGTTTACTACGGCTCAAGCTTCCTAGTTTTCCGAAAGTGGCTTTTAATAAGCCTAAATTAAGCTAACGAAGTTGCGTAAGAAGAATTGTGGTTCTCTCGGTATATTACCGGGAAACCAATGGCTATTTTTAACCTAGTCATGTACAATTCTAGTAACTGAAGGTGTCATAGTCAAATATAATTGTTCTAAGAACTTTTGGTCTGTAGACGAGATGTTGAACAGCCTTGTCTGGTGGAACCTTGAGCCCGGGTATTGACTGTCGTGAGCTTGGTCCTATGACCAGGAAGGTCGGTGTGAGTTACACTTTAGTTAAACTCGGGTTGGTAATTCCCTTAAATTACTAAGAGAAAACTCTCGTAGATAAACTCTCGTTTATTTCAAACAGTGAATGTTAGGAAGATAAGCAACTACCGGATCAACTTACTCTTACCTTTGGAATTTGAGAACAGGCGACGGGGAAACCAAAACAGTCTGAGTTGTGTCCACAAATGATTGGGGAACCTGATGACATAGCAACAGTACCATAGTCTAATGTAGGCATCGCTTTCTAGTTTTCATGACAAAGACTACCTTCTTTGATCGTGTGAGCGAAGTTACGTGCCAAAAAATGGGTTAAATTATCGGTATGTATACCGTTAATGACCCATGGTTATTTTATAACCAAGTCATGTACAATTTTAGTGGCCGAATGTGTCACGGTCATGTATAGTCTAAAGATGGTTAAATGTTGGTCTGTGCTATGAAATTAGGGGAACCTTTCTGGTGGATCTTTTGAATACCGAAGGGACGTTGGCCGACGCTATATTTTGGTTCCAAGCTTTCAAGCACCGTAATTTGAGGCTTCATGGCAGGGGTCTACGTTAAACACATAGAGGATTTCTGTCGTCTTACTTGAGGTAACCAGCCCGGTACAGCTACATCCGAAATAGGGCCCAAAAAATTCCTAGGATAGAACTGCGACACACAACTTTCGGTCTCAAATTTAACATTCTACTTTCGATTTATACTTACGATCGATTTCTTTGATAATTTAGATGGCAAAACAAAGTTTGCCGGGTCAGCTAGTTGTATATATTTTTCTTTAAAATTTTTAAATAACTAAATCAACAAAGCTGATTCACAAAATAAGAAAAGATAATATCTATTAGACAACATTTGTATTTATTAAAAAAGTAGTTAAAATTAAAAAGAACTCAGTAGTATCTTTGAAAGTAGTGTTTTTGGCAAAGATGCATTGAAACATCAAAAACATTTTCATATTAAAAAAACAACAAAACTACGCGGGCAAAGGCGCGGGTAAAAGTGCTAGTAGGATATAAGTTTTAACATATGCATACAGGCATTGTTTATTTATGTTTCTTTGTTTGTTTTCACTTCTTTAGTAACACAAGTTAACATGTATAACTTTTTTCATTTTCTGAACAAATCGGGTTAACAAAATCAATATCAGAACGTTTAATTTATTTTCTTTTCAGTAACACCCTTTTTGTCAGGTAAGACATTTCCTTTCCTCGATTCAATTCACCATTGCATTTACTACTCTCTAAAAGGTGAGCAAATGTGGTAGGTGCTAAAAAGTGATCGACAAACAATTTTATTTTTTACGACCACACATAAAAGTTTTATACATGAAAATTGTTTCATTTTGACACAGGCATTTCTCTAATTTTTCCAAAAAAAAAAACAAACCCTGGGTATCATGCTTGCTTCACAAATTGTATGCACATATGTTTAGCTACTGCAGTTCCCAGAGATTTATGTTGATGCTAACAATCGTAATTTTTAATGGCCATAACTATGACAAGGAAAAAACAAACTTTTGGTTGACTTGTGTCACGTTTGTTTAAAGTACTTTAATAAAAAAAGTATTAATGGTATGCATGGTAACAGTGGAGTTGCAAGGGGGAGTGCGGTCTGCCCCGGCTGCACAGCCAAAAGGGGTGTAAAAGTAATAAAAAAATGTTTATCAAGATAAATCTGTATTACAATGCACACTTTTATTGTATAAATATAAATTTTCTTTTAATAGGAGCGCATATTTTAATATCAAAGCATTCATGTTTTTTCAATACCTATGATTGAACTTATTTTATTGACTGCACTCTTTCATTGGAGATGCCAAAAGGGTGCAAAAGTATTCCTTGTGGACACCAGTGCGTTCGTATCAATTTAAACAAATTTAAAATCAAGCTGTATTTGCCTCTAGCTCCTTAGTAAACTATAAAAGCAGCTTAACATTTATTGCAGTTATTTGTATAACATAATTCTTCTTATTGATATATTGTTATTTAAAAAAAAAAATATATATACACATATATATGTTAGATTTGGTAGGGTTTATGTTAATCATATATATTAATAACAAATGTTCATACAATTGAGTTCATACAATATAGAGTAATTTAATATAGACAACAATTTTGTTTTTGAGGAACGTTATAAGATAGTGAAGCAAGCAATAAAAAAGCACTTGTTGAATCGGAAATATGTGGAATATTAGTTGAGAGACTACTCTGATACAGAAATGAGACTGTAAACTAACTGCATGTTTATGTAAAACGAAATGAAGGCTGAACGTGGTGCGAGACACGGTAAGCAATACATTTTTCCAAGGCTGTTAATTTCAATCACTTTTTGAGCGCGCTCACTTTCTGAGCGTCGCTCACTTTTGATGAAATTCTTTTTAAACCAAATAAAATATAATACTTTGATAGAGGTAATGAAAACAAAAGTTCTCAGTCTTTGTTTTTTTACAAAACTTTTACCTTTTTATTTATTATAGGCCTATTACGGTTCACAACACAACAGTAATTTCTGCTTTTATTGTGTGCATTGCTTATACTTAAAATAAGACACAGCAGTGTATTGCTGTGAACCGTAATAAGCCTAATTATTTTTACATAACTGCATCTCAAAATTTTTGTCGAGCATGCTGCAACGTTAGTTTTGTTGAAAATCGTAATTTTTGGCATGAAAATGAAAAATCGTCACGTCATAATTTTTTTAACTTTAGTGCCAAAAAAAGTAAAAATGACGATAAATTGTCAATGCTCACAACACTGTTTACTTTCAAAAGTGAGCGCGTGAATTTTTGTATAAAAGTGAGCGCGCTCAAAAAGTGAGCCGCTCAAAATGTGAGCGCGCTCAAAATACGAGCCGCTCACTTTTTTGATAAAAGTGAGCGATTAACAGCCTTGCATTTTTCTATACCAAAAAAATATTGTTGCTCGTTTCTTTAACGACGTTCAGCGTTCGTTTCGTTTTACATAAACATGCAGTAAGTCTACAAGAAGAAAACAAGAGGGCGATGCACAGTATTGTATTGAACCCTGAAAATGGATATCAAAACACATAGAAGACGGAGGGGGAACTTTTGACTTTTAGTTTTGTGCCAGTAAGAAAAACACCCTGTCTGTCGAGACGATTAAAGCCGTAATTTTGAAGCTATCGTTAGGAAATTTGCTATTTAAACTTGTATCTAAGATATAAAGATCAAGATCGAAAATTAACCAAATCGGATGAAAACCTCCCATACAAATTGACTTTTTCAAAACGGTAAAATCTCTTTAAATTCCACAAAACTTAATAAATGCACTTGAAACTTTGTGCATGAGCTTTGATATTCAATATCCACCCTAAGTATGAAATTCAAGGAAATCGGTTAAAAATCACGCCTACCTCCCATACAAAATTGTAAAATCTCTAAAAATTCCACAAAAATTAATATATGGACTTTAAATTCTTCACATAAGTTCCAATTTTTATTATGCATTCTGAGTTTGACATTTTTTACAATCAAATGAACACTCGCCTACCTCCCATACCAAATGACGTTGTAGTGGCTGCACTTGCTTAATTTGATAATAGTGATTGCAGTTCTTTTACAAAAAGTTTAATAGTTTTTAAAACGCACAAAATAGCAAAACAAAATTTTTAACACTTAAAAACAACAGTCCATACTAAAAGATAATCATAATAAGATGACAACAGAACACAACAAAATAAACTTTAACTCCACATGTGTAGCAAAATATCGGAATTTTTTGACACATTTTTTAATAAACACAAAAAAAAATATTTCCAACACCTTATCTGATCAATTTCTGTGGCGTTAGAGCAACACTAACCAGAAGTTGAGGGTTCCATTAAAAAATTTTGCACAAAAGACTTTTTTTTAAAGAAAAATTTTTTTATGAATATGTGACCTTCTCCGAGAAAAGGGACCTAGTGTGTGAAAATGAAGTTTTGAGAAAAACGCATTTAAAGTTTCATAACGCATTATCACTGTGAACACACCTTCAGTTGGGAGATGCGATTTGGTATGGTTAGTTATGATTGGGTGCCGACTATGAAATCTAACTCCTTTCATCTTATTCTACACCCTTTTGGGTACCAGAATCCACTCTTAAGTCCAAACCCGTGTTTTGACACACTAGGTTCCTTTTCTCTGAGAAGGTCACATATGCCGAGAAACTGCGATTCTCCACTGCGCGCGAACCAAAGCAAAAAAATTTAAGTTTGACAGCTTGTAACTTTTGAACTTGTACTCTTTAAGTGTTAATTTTTTTTTTTTGCTAGTGACGCATAATTTTACTAACTTTTTTTAACTTAAAACCGGTATCCCAAAAAGTTCGTAACTTCCATTTGATTTTTTGAATTTTAAGCCAAAACCCAACTCAATACCCCTCTGTGCACCGCACAGTGTGCGATTTCACCAATCTAGCAGGACAAAATTCTTATTTTTTGTGATATAATTCCTTGGTTTATTCCTAAAAAAATTGTTCTGGAGTTGGGTCCATCTCAAACACAGTCTTGGTTCGAGGGGGTTTCATTGAATCTATATATATATATACATATATAAAAGAGACTGCCGTCCATGTGTGCACCATACCTCGAGAACGGATCATTGGATTTTCACGATTTTGGACTTAATGGATTTGTATTAACCGAAGTAAGAATGCTATAGAGGGAAAAGGGGCGTGGCACTTCCCATACAACCCAAGTTTGCGATATCGAATAGCTTTGCATTAATAGGTCGCACTGCCACGAAATTTGGCATTCGAGCACAATTTACACGTGTCGTTTCACTGATAACATTTTATCGCATTCGAAAAGGGGGGCCTGGCATCTACTATACAATCCAAATTTGCGATATCGAATAGCTTGGTGGCGGCCGAACACAAATATTTATTCAATTGAAAAACATTCTGTCTGCGGTGGGAATTGAACCCACAACGGTTCCTTAGCTTACGGGCCACGCAATCTACTTAGTAAGCATCGGCCGCCACTCAAATGGGTGTAGGACAAGAGGGCGTGGCAGAAAAGCGTCGGGTTTCAGTAAGTTGCCTATAGAAAAAAATACACACTTTGAATTTTGACTTCGAAACACTTAATTGTATGAGAACAACAGAAAATGTTTTAAATTTCTTCTCTGTTATTAAAATTAACCTTTAAGTGGTGACGTGAATTTTTTTTTGCACTACCAGTGACGTGGAGTCTCACAGACTTAATTTTTTGATTATTCAGTAAACACTAATCAATCTTTTAAAAAAAAAAACTACAAACGTTGGTTTATAGAAGTAAAATTAAAAGAATAAATGTTTAAGCAATAGTCTTTTTTTAATTTCAAATTTTAATCAAAAATAAGTGTTTAAAGAACTTTGCAGTCTTCATATTTTTCTTGGAAATCGCGACTCGGAAGGGGCCTGTGAGACTCCAAATCACCGCTTAAAGGTTATTACCTATTTAGAAGAACTTGCAGGCTTTTTTGGTTGTCAAGGAAAAAAAATTAATTTTTTTATCAATAAAGCTGTAAAAATACAAAAAATCTTGAAATATTAAGTAAAAATATTTTAGAAACTATCTATGAGATTGAAACTTAACAAATTCAATTTGTTTGCAAACAAAATTTTTGGCAGTCCATCAATTTTTTTTTATTTATGCTATACTTTCCATCGTTACTTTTTATTACGCCTGGAGTTATGAAGCAAATAATTTCATGGGCGTCCACAGGATGGGAAAGGGGGCACTTGACTCCCCCCTAGGCAGTGAAAATTTTTAACGGGAGAAACTATTAGTATATTTTGATAATGTGCATCAATAATCAATAGAAAGGTCGACTTTGAGTTTATTGTAACTTACGGCTTTTTTGATTTTATATGATTTTCATTAAATGTTAATATATTTTTAAAAACTACTTTTTTTAAGGTACATTTATAAATATAACTGAGCTAAACCATGCCGTTTTAAATAGTATGTTGTATCCGTAGCATTGATAAGTAACGATACCATTTTGTTTACCCTTCTTTCATAGGCACTTTTCAATGCTCGAAAAATGTTGTGTGTAAATATTACTAATAACTGCGTCCATTCTACGAATTTTTTTTCGGTTTTCAGTCACGAATAGGAATTGTAGATTGGACGTAGTTTGGTACATATTACAAATATTTTATTCGTATTCGTGCAAAAGCAAATGTAATTGTACGAATACATTTGTTACTTTTACTAGTAACGAGAAAAAAAAACGTTCTATCTGAGCTGGGTTTTGAACCACGGTTTTTTAGCTTACGGACCACGTACTCTTTCAGTGTACTACGCTCACCTTGCAATCATATATTTCTTTATATTCGATAATTGTTCAACAAACCAGGCTGAAAGATTTCGGTGGTAAATTTTTTAAACTCAACTTATACTTCGTACATTCTACGAACAATGAGTACGGTACACCTACGAATGAATTTTGTCTACTAATACTATTTTTAATTAGTAAATGGAAGCAATTACGAAGTAATGCGTACGAGAAATTTAGGAATGATAAGAAATGATATCCCTATTAGTCGAAGATCATTCTTCGGTGCAACAGAAGGTAAGAGGCATTTAAGCCAATATCGCATACGAACTTGGACGATAAGCAAATTTATGTTTTAAAGAAATAAACACAAGAAGAAAACAAAGTAAAATAAATTTAAAAAACTAAATGTTTTCCCAAAAGTCGGCTTAAAAAAAATTGTTTTTTGTTTTAAAGATGATCCGTTTTGGATAATTTTTTGTAAACTTAATAAAATTGCTAACAATTTTGTAGCGCTTAAATTTGAGCAAATTGCAGCGATCTAGGCAAGGGAAAAGCTTCTAATTCAAAAGCGAAAAAAATTAAGTAATTCTGAATAAAGTAGGCTAGTTTAAGATCATGCACTAATTTTAAAAAAAATCTGGTGGCAAATTCTTGTTAAGAAAACGCTTTTACATTAGAATATCTTATGGTCAAAAATTATTTATGACTAAAGTTTATATAGGAAACTCGATTTGAAACATTTATTTTATACTTCTTCAAATTCACGTTTTTGAGCAGACGTCCACCCATTTTGAGAATTTTATGGATTTTTTCGCGTCACGTGCTTTTATTACACCCAGGATTTAGAATCAAGCCTTGCAGGAGGTTCTGGAATATGTTTAGAAAATTAATGGAGCCTAAAACCCATCTATACATGTACCTCTTTATATATTATTCATACGTTTTGCATTAAAAATTAATAAATATTTTAAATAATTCATACAATAGGCATGTTTTCAAACTCGATTTTAGTAACTTTCATGCTGAAAAATAATTGATATTTGTAGAAAAAATAAATGTCAGTCGATGTCCATGCGGGGAACATTTCAAGAATAGCGACAAATCTTGTTCTTAATTTTTGCGGATTATATTGATTTTTACCTCCTAAATCCAAATCTGATAAATTTCAGGCCGCTCGCAATTGGTTTATGAGTTATAGGCCCCCAAAACTGGAAAAAATAGTCTGAAAATCTTGCTGGTTTTATTAATTTTTAAAAAATTAATATTGGGAAATTTTTGTATTATTATTTGAAAAGAGGAAAACTTTAGGGCTAAATGGTAATTAATGCGATTTTATTTAAGGCTAAAGAAGACATCACATTATTTAATTTACTAAATTACTAAGATATTTGTTAAGAAAACAGTTTTTGAAATTACATGAAAAAAAAATTAAATTTGAAAATGTTTCGGGAATGATACGAGAAAGATTTTTACCCCTCTTTGAAATATATATAATTTTGTTATGTGTACAAGCGTGTGTCAACCGGTGTATCGTGATAACAAAATTAGTACCAAAAATCTCAAAAAATATAATTATATAGGTTACATTTTCTTTATGTGCATTCTAGACTCCTTTATGCCTTTCCCCCCCCCTCCCCCTTAGAACCAATCCTGCGGACGCCCTTGACTAATTTTATTGTTAATAAATTTTCATACATTCACAAACAAAATAAATTTTAAAGTTAACTCGTCGGCCTTTTAAGTCTAGTAAAGAGTGCGCTAGACTATCAACTCAGAGGTCCCCGGTTCGAATCCGGGTTCAGGCATGATTCTTTTCGCTTTCTTTGTTCTTTACCACATTTAAGAATTATTGAAACAAAAAACCAGCGCCTAAATTGTGGAAAAATTAGGAATTATAGGACAGGAACAACTGAGGGCTGAAAATGCTTGCCAAGATTAAGGCATAACACTAGCTTTGGTGGTTATAAGCAATTCAAATGGTCTTTCATGTTTGTTCCGCCTAATCGATAATTCACGTATGATTCCAATCAATTCTTTCTCTAAAAATCTATACCTTTCCTTTCAGGTCAAAGACCGAACGTTGTTTGTATAAGGCGCTTGCCTTGGTTCTTTCATCTTCAAAAAAAAAAAAAAAAACTTTAATCAGCGCACTTAATACAAAAAAAGCTATCGTGGAGTTTAAAATAAATTTAAAAAATACAAAAAGCACCATTTACGACGGCTGTTTGAAGTACATCGGAAAAGCAATAGTTTTCAAACTTTTGTTATGGCTTTCTGTGTGTCCTTGCTTTGTTTCCCAAAAAAAAAAATATTTTTTGCAAGTGTTTTTTTACTTTTGTCCTCCTAGATTAAGCAAATGGGAGGGAATTTTTTTTATAATAAAATTTAATAAAAAATAACAGTGAGAAATTATGTAAGAAGAACACAGTCACAAGAATGTCACAGAATTGTTATAAAATTAACAAAAAATAAAAAAATAAATAAAAGTGTATATGATATTACTTGGACAAAAATTAATAGCACTAAAAAACATGATACATTTGGAGAAGTTTAAGGTTAATTTTGAAGCGATTTCTTGGAATATTATCAAAGATATCAATCATGGACAAGGCCCGATTAGCTTCAATGGTGCAACGTGTAATAGGCTCGTTTTGAGCATGAGCAGCTCTATGGAAAGGTACACGAAAATTAAACTGACTCCTAGGGAATCGAGATGGGGTATTAAAATATAATAAATCAAGCAGAGCTGGACTCTAAATATGGTGATGGAGTAAGTCGCGAATAAAAGTGACAGACTGAATCTTACGGCGAGATTCAAGTGAGAGAATATCAATTAAGGCACATCCTGGGGGGTTGTCCATAAACTACG
This sequence comes from Dichetophora obliterata, assembly GCA_963920525.1. Taxonomy (NCBI): domain Eukaryota; kingdom Metazoa; phylum Arthropoda; class Insecta; order Diptera; family Sciomyzidae; genus Dichetophora; species Dichetophora obliterata. The sequence goes on along the minus strand of OY986440.1, from coordinate 15,527,426 downwards.
TTACTGATTTTCCGGTTTTTTTTTACCCCCCTCCCCCTGCGTTACTTTTCGTAGTGCTTTTCAAAACCCCTCCCCCCCCCCTAAAGTAACGTGACATATGAAATTAATTCATTCGAATGATTATATATTTTGACTAGCTCTGACAATTTTCACTAGTATTAGTGACTAGTATGACTTGATACATTAAAGGAACAATTGGAAAAAAATCAATAATTAATATCATCTGTAAAAGCTATTCCATCTGCGATCCAAGATTCGATGCTCTTAATCACTGGGATAGAAGAAAGCTGGTAGCTTTGTTGAGGATTCTTCAAAATAGAATTTTTCATCGGATTCTATGTCGACCCATTCAGGTAAATCCTCATTTCTAACGCAAAGAAATTCACCTGGTTTTTGTGTAAATGCTTTCTGAAAATTGATTTATTTAAATAGTATTTTTTATTCCGATTTATTGTAAACGATATAATACAAGCTTATGGCAATTCATAGAAGTTTTAAAAACAAAATACAAGCCGCAGGTAGGACACGACCTTGAACCGATTTCTTCTTTCTGAGAAGGACAGTACATGTCATATGGTATCTCCTTTGATAAAGAACATTCAGGCCTTAACGTCAAAGCCTGTCGCAAAAGCAAAGACCCAAATTTTTCAGACGTGTGCTGAGATGGTGAAGGAATACCAAAAGGTTCCTGTGTCGAGGGAAAAGGTGGTGGAAGAAATCGTTGAAACAAAAGTTAACCATCAATTTATACGATCAAACATAAACATGTAAGGTTAAACATTTTTGAAATGATTGTGTTACTAATTAGAGGTTTTTCGTCGATTTTTTTAATTTTTGGTAACGTTACAATATCTAAACACCTCCCCCCCCTACCGTTGCTTATCGTAGTGCATTTCAAAACCCCTCCCCCCCTTAATTGGTAACGTAATTTATGGACGACCCCTAGTGGTGTAGGGAGGTTCCAGTTAAGTTTGAAAACCATGAATCTTGTGAATTTTTTCTGAACTCTTTCAATTTTAAGAGATTGTGTGGATGTAACGTAACGTCAATACACCATCGATGCATGGAAATATTTATTTATTTATTTTAGTCTACTGATTATGTATCTTACAGACTATTACAAAGATAACTTAATAAATTATGCCATTAATTAAAGAGTATTAATAAATTTAATCTAAAACGGTTTTCATCAACATTAAAATTAAGAATTGGAGAGATGGTATAACATAACCGTAAGCATCTTGCGACTGGCTCATTATATGCATAATTTGTCGCGTGCGTTGACTCACAAAACAGACGGTTTACTCTCAAATCCCTAGGAGCAACATAACTTTGAAAAAGGTCAGATAGTCCGGGACAGACTCATTTTCCACTTAGTAATTTATACACAAACATTATAGAGAAAAATGATCTTCTATCCTCCAATGATTGTAAACCAAGTAGCTTGCGCCTGGCTACGTAAGAGGGCATAATATCTGACCATTGCATTTTTGAAAATGTGTATTTCGTAAAAAGTTTTTGAATTCGTTTAATGCGATTTGAAGAAACATTATAATACGGGTTCCATACAACTGAACAGTATTCCAGTCTACTTCGCACAAATGCCACATACAAAGCTTTAAAAGATGAATGATCACTAAAGTTCGTAGTGTTTCTTTTTATGAAACCTAACATTGAATAAGCTTTTGCTGTAATGAAATCTATATGAGCGTTGAATTTTAATTTAACATCAAATATAACTCCTAAATCTTTTATTTCATACTGACGGTTTAAACAATAGCCTACCTAAGTTATAATTAAAAATAACTGGATTTGTCTTCATGGAAAATGAAATCAAATTGCATTTATTTTTATTTAAATAAAGATTATTTCTACTACACCAACCTTGAAGACTAGTCAAATCGTCTTGAAGCTTTAAGCAGTCTGAAATATTAACTACTTTAAGAAATAGCTTAACATCGTCTGCAAACATAAGACATTGCGAATGCTTAATAAATTGTGATAGATCATTTATAAAAATCAAAAAGAGTAAGGGTCTACAATGGGAGCCTTGTGGAACACCAGATGTTGCATTTATAATAAAATTTGATCGATATGAATCTATTTGAACAAATAATTTTCTTTCACATAATTAATTACCGAAAAATTTTAATAGAGAATCTTTTAACCCGAACTTTTGGAGTTTATAGAGTAAAATATTATGATCAATCTTATCGAAAGCTTTAGAAAAATCAGTATAGATAACATCTAACTGAGAATGCTGTTCCATTGCCTTTGAAATTCGATTTGTAATCAACATTAAGTTCAAACAAGTTGACTTTCCTGGTAAAAATCCATGTTGGTAATTACTTATTACGTTATGAATATGAGTGTATAACTTTTTTTTAAGTATATTGTCAAATATTTTGGCAAAAACGCCTTGCTTAACGATGACTCGATAATAAGTTACATCACAACGATTTCCTGATTTGAAAATAGGTTCAATTGCACATATCTTTAAGCTATCAAAAAATTCACCATTTTTAAGGCATGCTTCGTACAGAATCAAAAGAGGTTTTATAATACTTTTGGAACAACTTTTAAAGAAAGCAGGTGGGAATCCATCCATTTCAATTTTAAAAGAGTTTTTCAAATCTGAAATTGCTGCTTCTATATCAGCTTCTAATGTTTGTTTTTTTTTAATTTTTTGGAAGCTTTATTTTTGATATTTTTTAAATTTTTTAATCTGGTATTAAACCAAGACATGTTTGTTCTTTCTGATCGATGAATTTTCGGAACGAATTTTGAAATACCAATATTAAATTTAGTTGCAATAAACGAATAAATGACCTCAAAACTTCATTCAGAGTTTAACATTGACCAATCAATAGATTCTAGAAAACCATTTAAAGCTGAAAAATTTCCTTTGGAAAAATTTAATACTTCAAGTGGTTCAATATTTTTTCTGTCAAAATCATAAAACTCAAAATTAAATAAAAGCGCTTTATGATGCACAGAATTTTTAGAAATTGGGTTAACGCAAAGTTCGTAAGATGCTTTCAGATGAAGCAGGATTCCTTAAAAGTGAGCAGTATTCTAAATGTGGCCGAACTAGTGCTGCATATAAACTTTTTAGAGTGTAGGGGTCATTAAAATCTTTAGAATTCCTTATTAAGAAGCCTAACATGGAGTGAGGTTTATTAATGATAAGATTGATGTGATCTTTAAAATTATCTAATAGAAGGGTCTAATAGAAGTCCAAGATCTTTCTTTAAAGTAACCCTCTCAAGTTGACATGAATTTATGGAATAAGGGCTAATTAAAGGAGATGATGACCAACATAAAGTGAAACATTGGCACTTGGAAACATTGAGATGTAATTTATTTAATTCACACCAGGTAAAGACTGAGTCGATGTCTGATTGAAGTAAATTTACATCAGCGCATGATTTAATAGATCGGAATAGTTAAAGATCATCCACAAAAAGAAGGCACTGGGAATGACGTATGACCGTGGGCAAATCATTAATAAATAGAAGGAACAGGAGGGGCCTTAGATGGCTTCCTTGAGGAACACCAGATGTAATTTCAAAAATGCTAGATGTGATATTCCTTATTATTACCGACTGGATGCGGTTAGATAGGTGTGATTGGAACCATCTTAATAGATTTGAATGAATTCCAAGGGAGGCAAGCTTAAAAATTAGATGTTTGTGGCAGACTTTATCGAACGCCTGCGCAAAATCAGTAAATATAACATCAGTTTGAAGGCCAGCTTCAAAGTTTGTAATAGCACAATTGCAAAAGAGTGCCAGGTTTTTCAATATTGATTTACCGATTAAGAACCCATGTTGTTCAGAGGATATAACATTTTTGAGATAAGAGGACATTTTGTCATAAATGATTTTATCAAAGACTTAGGGATATAGGAAAGTTTACAAATGAGTCTATAATTTTTGATATCCTGTTTAGAATCAGATTTATGGATTGGGACGATATGAGAATGTTTCCAATTATTTAAAAAAAAACTCGCGAATAAAGAATTCCTTAACATCAAAAAAAAAGGGGTGATGCCAGAGATACGGCATACGGAATTTTTCAATACCGTTTGAGCTATGCCATCAGGGTCTGCAGTTGAACTATTTTTAAGGTTTGATAGAGCAGATTTAATATCTTCAATCGAAAAATCAAAGATCAGCAAGATTTAAGACTGATTCAGAAGACTGGCTAATAAGTGATACTGGATCAGGATTAGAAGCCGGAGAATAAACAGACATAAAATAATTAGCAAACAAGTTACATATAGTTTCCGTACTGTCTGAAGAGGAGTCAAGATAAAACATAGAGCTCGGTAATCCATTAGATTTTCTGTTATTGTTGGTGAAAGTCCAAAAATATTTACTATTTTCCTTGAGTATTTGTTCAGTTTAGGAGATGTAAGAGTTGTAAAAGAATTTGTTAAGAATGTTGAACTCATGATTAAGAGACAAGTAGATAGTTTTTAGATTCAGGTTTAAAATATCATTTCTAAAGCGCTTAAAAGCTTTAATCTTTTTGTTTTTCCAGTTAACGAGTCTCTTGTTATACCAAAGAGGGTTATTATTACTAACAAATAAATACTATTCTCTCTATTATTTATTTGTTTTTACTGCAAAGTGATTGGTGCATTCCTTTCGCACTTCATACCACAAATAATGATCATCAGTGTATGAAATGTGATTCTTAAAAACTATAAACACAAAAATAAGTGTCATATGGTCATAATTCGATGAGCACATATTGCAGAGCACCCATACATGCATACATAAAAAAAAAATCTCCTTTACCTACCTTTTTCATATCAGGTAGATTCTGCAATCCGAGACCTTCCATTACCAACTTAAGCAATTTTTTATTATCTATATTATTTCTAAACCGATTAGGTGCTTGGTCCAGCACGTAGATTACATCTGGATCTTCTGCTTCTGCTTCTTGCTCAACGACAATATTGTCGGCGACATCATAATGAGAAGAATCGCTCATTAGTTCCTTGCTGCTGCTGTTATTGTTGTTGGTTTTATTGTTATTGTTGTTTTCTTTGCTGTACGAATTATTGTTTCCTAACATATAAGATTTGTTAACTATATTTAGATATAAATGATTATTATTGATTACATTTTTATTTTTAAGTTTTAAGTGTCTGCTGTGATGAAGCGTTTTATTAAAAACGATCAGTATTGGAGAATTATTCGAAAATATAGTACTTTGACTACTACTGATATTATGACTGTTATTCTCACGAATACTGCTACTGCTGCTATTCGAGTTAATTTGATTATTGTTATTTATTAGATGGTATTTGTTAAAATAATGGTTATTTTCCTTATGACGACTGTGTTTAAAACTATTTTCCATAATGACAATATTTGGTATAAAATTCAATTGTTCCTGCTGCTGTTCCTGCTGTAGTAAATGTTGCTGACTCGTTGAATTGTACCTATGGTTATGTCGCGTAGTGTTTGATATTGACATAAGCTGTTGACAGTTGACGTATTGGACCGTTAGAAATGAGCAAATTAGTAGTACCGTTAGGCACAATTGCAACTTAGACTTGGCGATTTTGTTTGTGGAATATGTTGCTGTTGCGGTTGCGGTTGCTGTTGGCGTGAGGAATTCCATTTGATGTTGATAGTAAAAATGCGTTCCATTCCCCGGACATTTCATATTAACACTCATCTTTTTTTTTCATAGCACATTTATGACATTTGTTGACACTGCGTATCAAAATTTTTTCTCATTAAAATCAGAATTCCTGTGTATTATTTTGTACTTAAATGCAAATTAATTTTTCTATTTTGCATACTTATTAGTGTATTTATACAATTTTTACGCTTTTTTACTGTTGTCGTCGATTCACTTTGTTTGTCCGACCATTCTTCCAACGCCATTATCGTTATATAACGGTTTTATTAAGAAATAAAACAAAATAATACGATAAAAACAAAACAAACCGGAAAACTTCGCTTAATTTCAATCAAACAAAGTCATGATAAGCAAGCATGATCATGAGTTGAAATCCAAAAGAAGTTTCTTGATTTCCTTTACAAAATTATAAATAAATTCATAGTCTTATTTCTCGATATAGCGTTCGTTACAAATATGCAATTTTTTGCATTTTGTTTATATTTATAAGTTGTTTTTTTTTAACTTAAATTTAATTAATATTTTCATCGAAATGTAAGGAATTCCAAGATTGTGCTTGTGAATGTTTTCACTTAATTTCATTTATTTTTTACGAGTTTTGAGTCATTGTTGTTATTTTGGTTGGTTTTTGTTTGGTTTGGTTCTTGGAATTTAATAATGAATCCGTCAATTTCTCTTGAGTATTCGATGATCTTGCCCAAAACGCCTGCAGTTATTCGCTGTTATTCACTCAAAGTTATTAATAAAATTGTTCATAAAAAATACATTTAGCTTTAAAGGGAAAACGAAATTAATCGGAAGTTGTTGCTTTTATATTGCGCCAAGCAAAGCAACTTGTTTATATTTAAGAAAAAAAAACACACAGCATGACACTCCAATACCGCACGTTCACCGCGCGCCAAGCTCCAAAAACGACTGACTGTTGAGCGCCGTTCCCTTTGCTGCGACGCGCTCTACACTCAGACGACTATTATTCGTTTGCCGCTCTCCTCAATTTTTAAATATGCCGGTCAACAAGATGAAAACAAAATAATAACCAATAGCATGCGTAGAGTGCCCTTTGAGTGGAGTGTGGATTACGTCTCAGCGTCGCACAGTGGGACAAAGCCCTACTTTTCCACCCAAATGGATTTAGTGCTCGTTATAATATTAAAAAAATCTCATTTTCCGTTCTTTGTTTGTTTGGCACGACTACGTTTTCCGGGGCGCCGCAATTTGAAAGTACTTTCTGGTATAGAACTACCAGTAGCTCGTTCCTGTTACAAAATCGGCAAGTTACCGATTTGTATGACATCAGCAGTTATCGATCCCTAGTTACCGATTTCGTGACAAATAGTTTCTGTACGTTTAAATCGGTAAAAACTCGGACCGTGATGAAAAACAACACATATCGAGAAGAAAAGTTGTGAAATTGAGTCAAATGACAAGCAGCTGTTTACTCGAATATATTATTTTAGTTGCGCTAAAACTTGATAATAAATAGATGCTTGTCTTGTCAACAAAAAGTTAATATTTGCAGTTTAAGAAAATTAATTATGTTAAAATGATGTGCATTAATGGTTGCGGAAATAATCAACGATTATGAACGTATTTTTACTCAATGTCCGGTTAGCAAAGCTCTTAACCGGGAGTAGGCTAACCGTACGATAACTAAAAAAACAATTTCGTTTTCACCAAGTGTCGGTTAAGTAACTGTCGGTTAAGTCATTAATTGTGAATTTTTTCAATTGTGAATAAGCTTAACTGCATATCAGCTGTTTACGCTTGTTTATTATTTTTTTTTTTTTGATGTGCAAGTTGTAAATATCTAACAAGGATTAATTAATAAATAATTTAAAAACGCAACAGAGTGCCGAACTTCAGTGCATATGAAGAAAGTGCATTACTCTTCCACGTAATCACGCCTATGCGCATATGTCCTTTTTATGTTTTGGATCAAAATCAAGTAAGAAAAAAACGAAATTCTATCCATTTTTAATTATAAAAAATATAATTATATTTTACGCTACACAGCTGTTCTTCCGATTAGCAACTAACCGGAACCTCAACTTGCCGTTAACTTAACCGGCACTTAAGACCTAACCGAACATTGAGAAAATGCTTTTTTGCTAACCGCCAGTTAAAGTTCCGATTAGTGCTTAAACGGACATTGAGAAAACGGCCCTTAGTGCTGTGCTGCAAAAACTTAGCAAATATGTGCAACCGGGTACTTTTTCATAGCTCAAGTATATACTGTTTTGCTAAAACTATGTTGATTTTATATGATTTAAATGCAAATTCTAAATGTTTGATAGTTTAAATCAAACTTGATTTTAAATACAAATTCTAGTTTTTTGATAGTTTTGCTAAAATGTTAAACTTTTAAGTAAAAAGGCATTATTTATAAATTACATTACCTTTAAAACTGAAACTTTTTTAAGAATAACAAAACATTTCAATCAAAGTATATTTCGAGTACTTATAACTTAATAATACACAACATTACTGACATTAGATAAATCGGTAGAGTTCTCACTTGCCGCAAGGCCACTGAGAAAAGTGACATATTGTTATCGATTCACTTTACGTACAGAAACACTTTTTTAAAAGGTTCCATTGAAATGAAATCGGAACATGTGATAGCTTATCGATTTGGAACAAACGAATCGAACAGAAATCGATTCAGATACGTATAGAAACATTGCAGGTGAGAGTGACATCAGAGTGATGTCAAATCAGTAATATGAGTTGGTAACTACGATTGCTACGAGCTACAGGAACGAGCTACAGAATATGATTGGCCGAACAAATAATCGATTACTCAACTAGTTATCGAGTTTTCGATTTTATAGTTGTTTTTTATAAAAGATCTTAAAAAAACATCCATTTCTTTGCCATTATCCTATGGATCTAAAAGATTGCTATCTCATTTGAAAGACAATTAAATTACCTTTTCAATGATGTGCAATACTTATATCATTGCAAGCGTATTTGTAATTTTATAAGCAAACCTATATCATATTTGAAATTTGTAATTAAAAAACCGTTGTTTTCTACTAAATTTGCGTTTTTTATATCAATATATATACATATTCTGTACAATTTACACTATATTACATAAAATTAGTAAATATTGTCCAAAACTGATCAACTAAAAATGTCAAATTTTTCTGTCATGTGTAATTGAACATTTGGTTGTGAAAATAGCCACCTTTCAGTTAGAACACCAGCTTCTGGCGAAGCAAAAAACTCGTTTCATTTCTATGGTGCATTTCGACAAACTGTCGAACACCAATGAATATTGAAATAAATAAAATCTTGAATATTCTATATATCTAAATATCCTAAAATGAATATTGGCTAGAAAATCCTATTCATTCGTATATATATTAAGCAACAATGTTTCCTTAAGAACAGTTATTTATTGTAAAGGTGATATAAGAAAATATGGAATAAGAATACAAAACAACTTAGATAAATATGCTTCAATTGACAACTTTCCGTAGAAGAGCAAATCATTTCATCATAAAAAATACACCATGAAAAATCAAATAAATCATATATATTATATACCAAATGAAAGATAAATTTTCAAGCTTCAATAATTTAGTTTTTGCTGTCCCTATTATTAAGGGTAGTTTTTGAGAAAATAACAGTTTTATATAAATAAATACTTTACTTTTGCATAAAAATAGCTATAAAACATTAGATACTCCACAGATTTGATTCATCTAAAATATATGTTAAAGCCTTATGCTTAACCTTTTAAATAATACATTAAACAGCAATATCGATTATACACGAAGAAAAATATAGCTGAGTATATAAATGCTTACTCGAACTAAAAAAATTCTTAAAAAATCGATAACTTGAGAACAAATTGATAAATCGATTTTTCCTTCAATCATTCTCATTTTTTTTAAGTTCTTCATGAATCAATTTTCAAATCGCGGCGCCCCGGAAATCGTAGTCTCCCCGTTTGTTTGTTGGCACGAGATTACGATTTCCTGGGTGCCGAGATTTGAAAAAGTTTTTTATTCAAAACAACAACAAAAATAGGTTTGGTCTAACAAAAAATCGATAAACGAACTAGTTATCGATTTTTTTTTTAATTTCCTTTGCTACAAGATCTGTTCAAGAAAACATCTATATCTTTGCCAATATCCAACGGATGTTAAGTATTGATACGTTATTTGAAAGATAATTAGCAGAAGCTGTAGAAACATGTGATATTAAACCTGAAGCAAGTGTCATGCCTTGACCTCAGTCAAATCAAGTTACTAAGCGTTCCTCTCCACAAACTTTCCTACCACCACCAACCACAACTTTTCGTCGTACATTGATGTGTTTTAAAGTTGCTTTGATTAGAAAATAAGGAAAGAAAAGGTAATAGCGCTGGAACATGGCCCGGCCGGGATTCGAACCCGGGACCTCTGCCGCCTCCAGCAATACAAAACTATATCTTCAATAATAACACAATTTTTTCACATTTTTGCTGTATCTATCGCTTGCAAGTGGTTTAGGAGATTTCATTCGCGAAAGTTTGAAAAATCACCATTTCAAGCTTGTTTTTAACATTTCGTAAAAGGGAAAATCACATTTATTGGGATATAATTGTCTTTTTAATAGAATTTCATTTTTTATAATCCATTTGCTACAGGGACTTGGTCCCTAAACTGAAATTTTTCATAAAACATTAGGTAAAGATACATGAATTAAATTGCGAGATTTAGATCAAGTAAGTTTTTAAGAAGGCAACAACAACAACTCTGCATAGAGTCAATCACTTAGCTGACTAGACAGTCTGCTACATTTCCCTCTTCAGTTGTCTTTGAGTAACTAAGCTGTGATCAAGTCACTGCTCAAATTTGCATATGATTTCACACATTTAGGAATTCATTCATTTGAATTATATAGAACAAATTGAACGCTGAATTGGCTTCTAATCATATGACATTTCAAAGCAGTAGGCTATTTATAGATCACCGCCATCAACTCTATCCGCCAAGGTTGCCATCTGTTCTAGTTGCTTCTTTATAACGATGTTTTATGAGAAAAAAACGACATGAAAATCAAAGTTTTGACTTTCGATGAAAATTAGTGTCCGACCGAATATTCGGTTTCGGCCAGTTTCGGCCCTTTTTGTCAGTTTCGGTCAGTTTCGGTTATTCGGCCATATTGAAAAACTTTTGGTAAAAACTTCCTGCATCAGTCATTTAATTCAAATATAAAAATATTTACAACGCATTGTACAAAACAAAAATTATTAACTCGCCTATAATTTGATTTCTCGTGTTAACGCAAAACATTTTGGTTAATTTTATGCTTTCGATACTATCATTTTCGATTCTATCATCTCTATTGCAATTAATATTAAAGTTTTATAGGTACTGAAGCCAAAAAATGATAAATAAACTTCGGAGCGAATTGTGTGTGTGTGGAATAAAGGAAAAGAAAACGAAATATTCCTATTTTTATAATACTAAACCTTTAAAAAAAACAAAAATACTTTGTTTTGTAGTTCTATAAAAATGTACATCATAAGATTGCATACTTTATATCTTTTGTAATAAATAAAATAAAAAAAAATTATCTCATTTATTATTATAGTATAATAAGCTTCAATTAATTATTATAAACTTCAATATTCAAATAATACTTTTTTGTATTAAATTGTTTTCTTATGTGTATGAAAGTACTTTTGTTTCCTTTTAATAAAAAAAAAAAACTATTATATGTGAAAACTTAAATTTTCATATTAATAACCAGTTTCGGTTTCGATTTCGAAAATATCCCCGCTGTTTATAAATATATTTCTGTACAATTGTTTTTTCTTCAACAGTTCAATAAAAGCACTTTACAAAAATAGTTTTTATATATTTTTATAAGCTTTTATTTATCTTGCTTCGTTCGTATATCCGTCAAAATTTGCAAAGCATTTTTCGAACTTTTGTTGCTATCTGAATAAGCTGAAATTTACCTTACATAAGTAAGTCCGGTGACAATGCAATAGTATGATAAAATTTTTTGCCAAACTCTTACTTTCCAGAAATCAATAAAAATGCTATATCATCAAAACAACTAGGCTGATTCAGCTGAAATTTTGGCAGTAAACTTCCTTCAAGTAGAGGATGGGGTTTGGGAAAAGAATTTTCCATACCCCTTTTTACCGCCCACAAATGCAAAAACGTAAGGTTTTGAAAATAAAAGACGTTAATAACAAACTTTTAAGACTAAAAAGTAAAAAATAAATTAAAAGTATAAAAATTTTTTTTAAAATAAGCTATTATTTAAAACAAAACGTGAACTAAAAAGAAAAAAATTAATTTAACTGACATTTGTCATATATGTTTATAGTAGGTATATTATAGATTCAGATGAACCCTTCTTCTAAAATACATTTCAATTTAAAAAAACTTGAGGCACCGATGTTCGCGATCCGTTATAAAGGTTTACTAGACAATATCAGTGCCTATTATTGAAGTACGCTTGTATTATGATGATGAGTAACCAAGAGATGGCTTCTTCTGAATCTATAATATGCCTTCTATGTACATACATGACAAATGTCAGTTAAATTAATTTTTTTCTTTTTAGTTCACGTTTTGTTTTAAATAAAAGCTTATTTTTAAAAATTTTGTTTACTTTTTATTTTGTTCAAAAAAACGTCCAAAATATTGACTTTTACTCAAAAATTAACTCAACTATTGTTTTTCTTGTAAAAATAAAATCAAGTAAGAATTGCATTTCTGACTACCTTTCATATGACATAGCATATGGCATAGCAAAAATTCTTCCAGCTAAGCGCAAAAATTATTTTATTGTTCTTGTCATTATCCTATGGATTTTTTTTCCAAAATGTTGTTTTTATATTGTTTACAAAAAAAGTCAAGTCTCAATAATAATTGATGCAAAAAAATATGTCTTTCCAATCAAAAGTTATGGCTAAAAATCTATTTTTTTCATACCATTTCAAATCGCATTTCGACAGAAGCGTAACCCGTCATAAGAACGATCGAATGGCGAGCATTTTGATGCATGAATCGTCCTTATCCAATATGTAGTTTGGATTTTATGGCGAAAAAACTAAAAAAATAATTCAATAAAATTACAGTAACGATTATTTTTAAAAGTTTTCCAAGGATACCGTTTAGTGTCTAGAGTAATTACAAAAATTTGGTGTATAAAATTGTTCTTGTATTCAATTTTAATAGTAAAGTCCCAGCCAACGTGTAAAAAGCGCGGGCGCTATACAAAGTGACGTCATAAAACTTTCAAAACATGCATAACTTACAAGCGCGTCGCTTCCGAATTTTATCTGGGGGAAGTACAAATGGGGGCAAGTACAAATGGGGGGTAGTACAAATGGGCAGTACATGCAAAAAAAGTTCACCAAAATTTCTTCACATGAAACATGAAGAAGAGAGAAAGAAGAGGAAAATATATAATACAAAAATATTATCGTTGTAAAAAAACTGATATTTTGAATAAGTTTTCTTTTTAAATTGTTTATCTAGCTAAAAAAAGTGGGGGCAACTGCCCCTTTCACCCCGCTTGCTACGCCAATGATAACTTAGTACTTAATACTATGGAGTTATTCAAACTTCGACCCAGTCGAAGATAGTTCCTTACTAGATTCAAAATATTTTCAGCATTTTCTTGGTTTGTCACAAAGGATTGATTTCTACGGCGCCCTTGGCACGGGTCTGAACCAACTGACCTTTTATAACCTTTTTAGCCATACAGCTGGCATCGTTTTTTTTTTTTGGCTAGTACACCAGTTAGGGGCTTTTAAACAATTCATACAAAATTAAAACCCTTTATAACCTTTTTCTTACATTTCAGATGGCATCATTCGCTTTTTGAAATTCCACTAATTAGTTACTGCCATCCCATAGCTGTGTTTGTTTAACATTTTACATTGCTTTATTTTTATAATGAAGAAAAAAAAATAAAAAAGCAAATAGTTTTCTTAAAACAAAACAAAATAAATTGAGCGTTGTCCAGATGCAACGAAAGCTTTTACACGTTAGCTTTCAATGTTAGCACTTTCAACAACAGGCGGACCACACCCATTAATAAAGAAATACAACGATTTTAAAGAATGTATTTTTCTTGAATGTTTGTATACAAAACACGATATCAGTTTCATCTCACACAACAAGATTGAACTGATTCTCACATTTATTATAATTATAATGTTTTGCTTTTGATTTGTGTTAATTTTATGTATACATTCGTACCGTATGGGAGGGATTGGAACCCCGAAAATTCTAACAAAGTCTACGGGCCTGTCGAAACTTACACTCAGTGATGGACTGGAACCTGAAATTTGATCTGGCAATGTACGTTCTTAATATAAATTCATGTAAAAAGTCATCACTAACAGAAATGTGCACAATGCATCATCGGAAGAAATTTTCATTGCATACTTTTAGAGAGTTTTTAAAATAAGTTAACTTTTTTCTTAATAAATCAAATTTGTTAGAAATCAAAGCATATGTGAAATTGTAGGTTATTAACCCTCCGTTACTAACGAAGGGTGGATTACACCCATAAGTTATGAAATTTGGAAAAAATTTATTGAAAGTTTAATGGTGCGAACGTTATATTAAATGTAATCTCTTTTTGTACATTTTGCTATATTTTAAAACAAAATTTAGTACTATTTTTTAAACTAAATTATAAAAATTACTGATTTAAAAAAGTGTCAGGGTGTTTTACACCCACGTTAGTAATCATGTTATATTATTTACTATAAACGTGTGATTTGTTTCTCAAGTAAAATAAAAAAGGTTTTAAATAAAAAACCTCTCCTGAGCAACACAGGAAATTCAAAATAAAGATTTAAACCTTTGCTCGACTGAAACAGCTTCGATGATTTCATCACGTTATGTAAATCAATTGAAAAAATTTTTAAGAATGCGGACGTGTTTGTGCTTGCAAGATCTCATCTCATCTTTCTCAACACTGTGAATTTAGATTTAGCCCAGTGGAAATGGTCGAATTTCTCGTAGTAATTTTAGCGGAACATTCAATATTATTCTATTGTACTTGACTAGCCATTTGACAAAAAACTTAAACATTTGAACAGGGTTTTTGTCATAATATGCAATTATTGCATCATTCAATTACTTTTGTAATGGTCCAATTAGACATGGCTTAACAAGTGTAACATAGAAATCAGTTTATAGGGATTTGCGTGTATCTGCTTATGCACAACATGGCAATGCATGGCAATGCTCAGATAAAAACAGAAATGCATCTCTGACTGTATAGATAAACATAGAAGTTCTATTTAACTTTGTTTTCAGCGTATTCTTCAATGCATTTGACGATTTGGCAAAACAAATGTGAAATTGTATAATTCTTTGACCAAGAATTCCTTTGATTGTTTTATTTTGACTATGTGACTAAGTTTTGCATAATCGACATTTATTCTATGTGCTAGCCGCTTAATTACGATGCTTGCGCTGCTGTGCCACGAGAGGCTAATGTTTCAATTATAACGAATAATTAGAGGTCATTATTTTAAAAAAATTTCAATTCAAAAAAGATTTTTTAGATAATTTTTTTTCATACATCTTTTAGCTTTTCAAATTAGCCCTTTCGAAGAACGTTGCGAATAATTTGAACTCGGAATATGAAATTATTCAAACCATTATGATATTTGTTTTTTTTAGTTCTCTAATTAACGTTATTTTGATATATTTTTATTAAAATTAAATATTCATTAAACTGGACAAATTTTATGTTTAACAGAATAATAAAGTATACGAAATTAATGAAAGCAGAACCGTTTTACTGTTTTAGCGTTCTTTTTTACAAATTAATGAATTAAAATTTATGACTGGATTACACCCAGGTTAGTAATGACGTTACTCCGAATAGCTTTAGTAAAGCCCGTATGATACTTCATTGTGTTGTCCAATTTTTATTCATTGGCAATGAAACTAGAGCAGTTGAAATAGAGCTAAAGCTAAAATTCAGGAAGTGTGAGTGTATACGCATATAGTACGAATTGGACAAAAAATGTGCGACTGACAGCATTTTCAATGCATTTTTTTTGACGTTTCTCTCAATTCGTTCGTCGTTAAGTTTCGATCAAATATTAAGTGTCAAAAACAAGCTTGAGCTCTTTCGTCCGCAGCCAAGAAGAACAGAGAGATAAAATAGTCACGTTGCGGATATGTAAAAAAGTGGCACGATGCATGTTTTCATCCTTTTCCAACAATATATATCTGTCTAGCTCACGCGGCACTTGTTTTCAGATTTTGAAATTGGACAAAACAATGAAGTATCATACGGGCTTAACGGAGGGTTAAATTAATTTTAAGTCATTTTAAGTCATGGCCGCGAGCCGTGCTTTTTTTTTTTGCGTGCGTGCGTGCTTTTCTGTGTTCGTGCACTCAAATTTTACTATTTTCACTTACCCTGCGTCTACACGGGACAGTGCAAGTTTGAAAGTAAAGCATACATAATGTCTTCAAAAAAATTCGAAAAAAAACTCTAAATAATCTGCAAGTGCAAGTTGATTAACCCTTCATTACATGACTTTTTCTCTCTGTGTATAAAAAATGTTTGTGTTATTATATGTAATTGGAGTGGTTAAGAGAATGTTTAAACGAAATTCGGATGCTCTGCAAGGTATAGAAACGAAGTTACGCAACAATGCATATATGCAATTTCATGCAGGAATGCAATAAAAATTACTGTATAATAGTTTAAGTATTACTTTTTTTTTACATGTTCAATATGAAATTATAAGCTTTTAATAACTTAAACTAAGAGATAATTTCAGATATTGTATATATTCAATAAAAATAAAGAATTAAATAAAATGCACCTTTATCTATAACTAAGACAATTTTAAACCTCCGTAAACCTCCGTAAGCATTTTTGTTTCTAATCTCAAAAAAATTAATTCAAGTCTTGAACAAAGTAGAACGTTATTGACACAATATATCAATTTTTTCCTGGGTCCTGTTCGCTTGTCAAAATAAAATTGAGTCTGATATTTGGGACCTTTGTGCCTGAGTAGTTTGGTACGGACACAAATTGTTTCTCGGTAGAATTTGTCGAAAATCTTCGCTAAACAATTAGAGATCTTGTGGATCTCTACATTTCAATTGGATCTAATTAAAACGTTTAAAAACGCGCCTTTCGTCGTCCGGGTATTCATGTGTTTCATACGCCATTTAAGTTAATGGTACAATTTTAATGGTACAAACGAAATATTTCAGTTTCTGGAAACGATAGCAAAAAACGGATTGCAGATTCGAAAAATTTGGTATCAAAAACCATTAACTTGATATTGTCAAAATGGTGTATGGAGCACTTGGACTACGATTTAAGTCTCAAAAGAGTCAAGTCTCGTTTGGTGCCAAAAAAAAACTTATTGTTTTTTTTCGTGATCTTCTCTCTTAAAAATCTACTCATATCGTTCGACAACCACCGTATTCGCCTGATTTAGCTGCGTGTGACTTGTAGCTATTTAGAAAACTTAAGGTTGTCAGGATAAAATTTATTACTAAATATATAAGAATTTGTATATTTTCAGTCTTGGAAGGGTGACACAAGTCATACCGGCACTAAATAAAATACCACCAGCACCGAACTAACCAAGCCCTGCAGATGGCAAACTACCTGCGGAAAGGAGCAATGGCAAGGCCATCAAACTCATGCTCGTCGTGGCCCAGACCTGCTCAAAAGACTCAGACTGCAGGCTCAGGCTCCGCTCATTTATAAGGTTGTGACACTTGAGAGCGAGCTCGGTCGAACTGTCAGAATGAATGAAAAGAAATAAAGAAAATGAATGCTTAGAACAAAGAAAAGCACAGTGACAGTTCGAGCAAAGGCGGAAAAAGAGTACATTTCTCTCAAGTGCCATAACCTTATAAATGAACCTTGGCCACAACCTTATAAATGAACCTTGACTTGTGGCACTTGAGAGAAATGCACTCTTCTTTCGGCCTTTGCTTGAACTGTCGCTGTGCTTTTGTTTGTTCTAATCATTCATTTTCTTGCTTTCTTTTCATCCATTCTGACAATTCGACCGAGCTCACTCTCAAGTGCCACTAGGGATGTGCAACTGCCAGAAAAAGTCGACTTCGACTTTTTCAACCGTTGAAAATGTAAAAGTCGACTTTTCGACTTTTTTCACCTTTAAAAGTCGACTTTTCAACTTTTTTCGACTTTTTTTAAAATATTTTTGTACCGGTTTTGTAAGGCAAATGAAACAAATGATTCAATATGAAAAATGTAATTTATAGTTAAAAAATAAACTTAAACATGGTACTTCAGTATATAAATAAAATACAAAAAAGCAAAATATTGCAATTTAAGTTTTTATATAGATAATCAGACTTCTTATGAATAGTTTTTCCTTAGTAATCGGAAGAAGGAGAGTTAATTTTCAAAATAAAATTTAAGAACATTTGGAAATTTTTATTGCCAATTTCTTCATCAACATTCAATATTTATGAAAGTAAAAAAAATGTGATGTCTCTGTCTGCTATCTTAAAAATTAAAATTCCCTTTTCCGATTCCCCAGGAAAAATAATTCATAATTGGGCTGAATGTCAAGCCCTAACCGCCGAATTAACGTAAGCGTTATAAACCAAATTTTACAAGAGAAACATTTTCCTTGTTTTTTTTTTGCATAACCGGTACATGTAAATTTTATTTTTGTGTTAGATATAACTTTAGAACAGTTTAACGTAGAGATATGCAATTTTTGAAGTTGACGACCACTTTGTCGTGCTATCGTTTGCCATTTAAAACGTAATTTTGAAAAAGAGGCGCTTGCGTTAATTCGTCGGTTAGGGCTCGATATATTTCTGCACAAATGAATGCACAATTAAGGAACCCACATGTCTTCACCAACTGAACGTAGAAAAACCAGCATGTTAAGATGTTCTGGCGAAAGCCGGTTTTGCAATTGGTTCACTATGAGAACAGCATGAGAAAATAACCTTTCGGAGGGCACCGAAGTTGCAAGAATTGATAAATATATTTTTGCAATAGCCTAAACAAAAGGAAATTCAGTTTTCATGCATTTCCAGACAACAAGCGGATTTTTATTAAGTTTTTGATCAACAGCTGGGCGAGCCAGATAAAGGCGCAGCTAAGTGGACATATCTTCAATTTCAGCATTTGTAGAGTCCATGTTTGTTTTAACCACCTCATCCAAAAAACATAATATGTCACTGTTGTCGGATTCTTGATTATTAGATGTCGATGTCGAGATCACCTAAATGAAGGGGGGGGGGGGTAATATTTGCAGTAATTATTTGTGTACTGCTGCTTACCAAGGTGAAAAATTGCTTCAGAACACTCACAGATATTTTGAAATGCGTGTTTTTGAACCTAGGATCTAGAAGTGTTAAAGAAGCGTATGGTTTTACCAATTCAATATTGTAAATTTTTTTGTGACTTCAATGGCAAGCACTCGTTTTAAATTCTTGCCAATTTGGCTTAAAGCAGAACATTCCTCTGTTTTCTATAATGAAAAATTAATCGATTTGAGCGTAGTTTGAATATTGTGAATATAAATTTGTATTAACAGCTCTATTCTGGCAAAGTAACAATTGTTACCCAGTATTCTTGATATTTCTATGTGTTTGTTGTAATGTTTTTTTTTTAACGAAATTTTAAGCTCAAAAATAAAATTTTTTGATAAAAATTGTCACCTGCTTTTAAAATAGTGAGAATTTCATTAAAACATTTTGTTACGCATGTAACATAATCAGATGATTCGCAATTACTTTGTCACACTTCCACTTACAGTCTCTTTCTTTTTAATTTTGCCGACCACTATTTTATATTTATCGAATTAAGAGTTGCTAACGCAGCTTTATTTGTTGTTATACTGCTATTTCGTTTATTAGCTTAGAGAAGACAGTTCTCAGATTAGCGTTAAGGTTTTTGCTTCGCATAAAATGAAAAAAGTCGAAAGCAAAAGTCGACTTTCGACTTTTTTCAATATCAGAAGTCGATTGCCAAAAGTCAAAAATTATCAATCAAAAGTCGACTTTCGACTTATTTCGACATCGACTTGCACATCCCTAAGTGCCACAACCTTATAAATGAGCCTTGACCATGGTGTAAAGGCCCAGTTATAATAAACGTAACGTAATGTAGTGAAATGTCACTGCAGCAGTGTGTTCTGTCACTTACTGTTTCAATCAATACTTTTCTTAGACAAGTGATTATAATAGAAGTAACGTAATGTAACGGGACGTAAAGATCCGCTGGAAAGAACAACTAAACATTGAGGTTAGATTCGATTATTGCGCTATTTTATATTGTTGAACTACGCTTTTTGTTGAGCTTTTGTTATTAAAGTGATAGTTTTATGTATCCACAGCTATGGATGACGAAGATTTAATTGTATTTGTACAGGAACGTGCAAATATTTACGAAAAATAACTGCCTGGCTACTGCCTATTATAATTGCTACAACGTTTTCTTACATTACGTCCCGTCACGATGACAGTTGACAACATTACGTTACCTTACATTACGTCTATTATAACTGGGCCTTAAGAAATCAAGGTGTAAGCGACGTCGACGTCGTTTGCTAAAGCTGTCAAACTTTGCATACAAAATCAACTTTTCTGTCTCTTTCACTCATTCACAAGTTTGACAGCATCACAATCATAATGGTCTGAATCACATTCAAAATTTGACTGAAAGTATTCAGCAAATAAGTTTGTAGTTTCCAAGATGCTGTCGGACTTTTTGTAATATAAAAACAGGCCAATTAAACGTTTTAATTTGTTAAAATTTATCTGTTTTTTAATTTATTAAAGAGACAATAAATTTTTGGTTACTAAATAACGCCTTAAAAAATCAAAACAAGTAAATTTAAAAAGTAACCATAAAATATTACATTTAAAAACATCGAAATTGGAATATATGAACTGGGTTTTAAACAAATTAATGTAAAATTAAGTCAAAAGAAATTTTGTGTACTTTTTTTTTGTGCACTGTAAGACACCAATAAGAACATGGTTGAAATTTTAAAACGATCGCATTTTATTTTCTTATTTAAAAAATTTATTAAAAAATGTCAAAATTTCGGTCATCACTTTGGGCTCTTCATATTTCATCGATTGAGATAAAAGTTTAATCGAAAAACTTTTCTTTGTTGTTCACGAAAACGAACGCTAAATGAACCAATAAACCACTGAACATAATAGAGTAAAATTTGAAAAAGATGTCAAACACAGTGCTACCAACTTAAAAAAGGCTTATACTATGTTTACATATAGAGATTAAAACAAGGTTAAGGCCCTCGACGAGATTTACTCCTAAATCTTATTGAATTTTATAAGATTAGCCATTGAAAAGTTAACCTCATTCTGAAGTAGATGAATAATTTATCTCCTTGCTTATCTTCTAAAAAAAGTTTGCAACTCTGTAAATATTAGGAATTTCTTAAAAATTTTACATGGGATTAAAGAGAACTTGGGACGAATTACAGCATCCGTGATCGAGCAATATTGCACAAGATTGATAGGCACTAAAGAAGTAAAATATAAGAAAATGGTGTTGCTTACACATACACTGTACTTGAACTGTCGCACCATTCGTAAATTGTGCGAGCGAGAAAGGGAGTGTTTTTTGACATTTCTGAGAACCCTGGCATCTGATTGGAAGATTCCTCAGCAAAATAGTTGAAAATAATTTAATTTTAAGCATTTTTTCACTGCTTAAAAAGCGACAAAATCAAAGAAAAAAAACCACAAAAATAAATGCAACATGAGTTGTGCGGTTAAAAATTGTAAAAGTTCCCGAAAACTTAAAAACAATGCGCTTTCGTTCTACCGGTAAATATGTCCATACGGTTTGAATTCTTTTAACGAAAGTGCTTTATTTAGTTTCTAACGATATTTTTTTAACTTATTTGTTTTAGAAATATATATATATTTCTAATTAAAAATGGTTTAAAAATGCAAATTAGACCCCGTTGATTTTGCGCCAGTTTGCTCAAACCACATCTGTCAAAACACAAACACTGCTTCAGGGGCGCAGTCAATTTTCACAGTTGAATATAGTTTTGGGGCGCTCTTCTCTTTAGCATTCAGGGTGTTAATTCCCGTTACGCGTTAAAGTGGAGTGAAAAAAAGCTTTTCACAACAATTTTCATTTAACGATTTCACTTCACTGCGCACAAAAACGCGATTCTTGTTCGCCTAATGGAAAGTTGTTGCTGAATAGCATTTGAGAGTTGCTGAATGTCTATTAAACAAAGCTTTTATCAAAAATAAATGGAAACAACGTATTAGATGGTAGAAAACATTTACAAAAATGACTTAATTGAACATGATGATGACTTTATTATGACTTCCACATTTTTTTATTGATTTATGTAGAGAAAACCCAACGATTTTTAGGAGGAGACTTCGCGATGAAGAAAACTCATTGACCAGAATTGCGGAGGAACACTTCGACTTATATCGCTTTCCCGAAGCCATAAACTTGATTGAGAAATTAAAACTATGTATTAAAAATAAACAATAAAAAAGAAAACTATAATGAATTTTGCATAAATAAATATAACCAAGATAAGTTTTTCGGCAGCATAAAATAGCAGAAATTGCTGAAAACACTTTTCATATGACTATAACGCAGAACGGGAATTGACCCCCTGAATCAGATTTAGTACTTGTTTGTTAAATTTTTCTGATTTCTGCACGACAACTAGGCAGAAACACAAAAAAAAATAAGGATTTTAAGAAATTAATCTAATTTCATTTGTAATTGAAGTTCAAGTTTAGAATTTATAGGCCTTCAAATTTAGAAAAATTACCTTTTAGGATTTAGATTTTAGATTTTTAATCTTGCTGTTTTTTTTTCGTTTTTCAACAAAACAAAATTTTATGGACAGTAAAACAAAAATAATGCGCGTATTTATTCAACGAGGTGTCAAACATAAAATTCCATGCATAACTTTTTAAAATATAATTTTTTTTTTTGGTTAATTAGTTAAATGATCTATTAAATTATAACATCTAAGTAGAATTTTGCGACCACAGGTTACTTAAGACAAATTTTTTACACGACGACGTTGCAGCGATACTGATTTGGAAAATATTTTGTGGGAAAAGTTTGTAAAAATTCCTAGAATATTACTTTACCACTAGGTCACAGAATGTTGCAACGATTTATCAAGTGTTACCTTTAAAAAATGCATCACTCATCATTCATCAAGATGTACACTTTGTAACAATTAGCTAATTGCGACCCAAGTTATTTAAAATGGTGGACGCAAATTATTATTATATTTAAACATTTTTTATTAATGTATGAAATTGTTGCAATATTTTCTGAATTCAGCTTGCGCTTAAATTCTTAAGAAGTTTTGGCTGTTGTTTTACCGAAAATCTTCTTTCCCATCTACATTTAGCTCCAAATAATATCAAAAAACACTTAAGATTATGTTTTACTCCTATATATTATATAAATTTTAATTATAAAATAATTATATTTATGGCTGCAAAATGTAATCAAAACATGTAAATAAAATTAATTTTTTTGCAATTTGCAACTCTGTAATGCTTTTATATATCAATGTGTATACTAAAATGTGATAAGTCACTTCAAAGTAATTTTCACTAACACAATGTTGGCATTGGCCGCATTCAGCGCAGACAACTGTTGTGAATTGTAATGGTAGCGCTACCTTAGTTCACGATGTTTTTCTCTGAATGTGTTGCTACTCTACACGTCAGAAGTTAGATCCAATTTAATTTTTATGTAAATTTAATTCAATTGCAAAGGATTCTCGCTTAAATTTGCTGCGTTCTTTCTGCATTTATGAATTTAACAGCGTCAGTAACAGCATCTGACAGTTAAGCAAACAGTTGTGTTCATGTAGCATAGAATTTGTTCGCTCGATTAAAAGGCGTTCGCTACTTTATCAGTTTTAGTTAGCGCTACCAAATTTGTACCATTCAGCGAATTTTTACACAACAGTTGCCAACTGTTATCTGCGCTGAATGCGGCCATGGTGTTGCACCACTTTCGAATCATAGTGGCTGTTCAGACTTGCCTCAAATGAGGCGACTCACTTGCCTCATTTTGACGTCTACAGGCAAAGGGAAAAGCGGGAAGGTGACATGTTACGTGAGGCAAGAATTTTAAAAATTTTAAAAATTTTGCGACTCATTTTGACGTACGTCGGAGTGAAGTTTGTTATGTTGAAATTTTTGCTCTTTTTAGTGTATTCTGGCGCAAATTAATTTTGTTTATTCATTGTTGTTCACAAATTAATATTATTTAAATTGTAAAAACTTGAGCATTTAATAATTCAAAAGAAAACAAACGAAAAAAAAACAATAAACGCCAAAATGATGCAGCCTCAAAGTGAGGCAACAGTTTGTGTGTGAACACCTGATAGCTAACTCATGTCAAAATGAGGCAAGTAATGGTCCAGTTAGCCTCGCATAGCATAGCAGTGCATGGTTTAGCAAGCGTCACATCGAAATCTGTTTAATAGGATTTGTGTGCATCTGATTATGTACAACATGGCAACGCATGGCAATGCTCAGATAAAAACAGAAATGCATCTCTGACTACATAGATAAACATGGAAGATCTATTTCATTTTAATATCTGTGTATTCTTCTATGTATTTGACGTTTTGGCAAAACAGATATGAAGTTGTAAAATTGTTTGATCAAGTGCGTGTAATTTATTAAAATAAAATCGTTGTATTCTTGTTTTTATTGTTTTATTTTGACTATGTGACTAGGCGTTGCATAATCACCATTTATTTGGCTGTGTGCTAGCTGCTTATCTGCGTTGCATGTGCTGCTGTGCTATGCGAGGCTAACTGGGCCATAAGTCGCCTCATTTGAGGCAAGTCTGAATAGCCTCATAGTGGTCTCTGTAACGTAACCAATACGTAACATCATGTCAATTTTGACACAAAAATAAACGCTACGACGTCGCTGCAACCCAAATGTGGACCATAAGTTCTAGTCGGGCATGAATTAAACTGCGACCTTTAGATCAAGTAAGTTTTTTAAGAAGGCAACAACAACAACAACAACTCTGTATAGAGTCAATCACTTAGCTGACTAGAGCGTCTGTTTCGGAAATCTCTACATATTCCTCTTCAGTAGTCTTTGAGTGATTAAGCTGTGATCAACTCACTGTTTAAACAAGTATATGAGTGCGCAGATTTTGGAGTTCATTATTTTGAATTGTATGGCTGCTAATCATATGACATTTCAAAGCAGTAGGCTATTTGTAGATCACCGCCATCAACTCTACCAAGGTTGCCATATGTTCCAGTTGCTTCTTTATTTATTTCAATATACATTGGTGTTCGGCAGTTTGTCGAAATCCACCATAGAAATGAAACGAGTGTTTTGCTTCGCCAGAAGCTAGTGTTCTAACTGAAAGGTGGCTATTTCAAAGTCTATTTGAAAGTCTTGTCAGCTAAGTGATTGACTCTATACAGAGTTGTTGTTATTGTTGCCTTCTTAAAAAACTTACTTGATCTAAAGCTCGCAATTTAATTCATGTTATAATTTTTTTTTTTATAATTAGAATTTGTCTGAAAAACTAGTGGTTTACCTTTTACGAAAGCAATCCATTAAAAAGAGAATTATTAAAAAGATAACAACATCCAGAAGTACTGTAGAGAGCTAAGCCTGCGTTGGACTTACTGAGGATTGTAATCCCTAAGCAGCGGCCGAAAGCCTCCTATTAAAAAGAGTCAACTAAATACATTGTAGCGATTTTAATTAAAAAAAAGGATTGCATATTAAATGTATTATATCTCTTTTGATACCCATAAAGTTCAGTTTTGTTGGAAAACTTAAAAAATCAGCTAGATTTTTAGTCCACTTTTTCCAACGTTGGATGCCTATAACTTCTAAGTTAGTTGCGAGCGATCTGAAATTTTTTAAATAATTAGAGTTGTTGCTATTTTTGAAATGTTCCTAAAATTTTAATGCATAAGATCAAACTTGAACAGTTTGGGCCTACTTTTACGATACAACCGAATACGGCCCTGTGTGATTTTTTCTGTATATGTGTGAACCAACACCAATATAGAAAATATCACACTTTTCTGCTATTACACTACTTCCTTATATTTTACTTCTTTGATAGGCACTTGTCTCGTCGTGCCCTTCGTAGTTTTGCTCGATCACGGATGCTGTAATTCGGCCCCTGGCTTCTTGAAGGTCAATAAGGGCTATGTTTTGGTGGTGGTCATATGATCCCCGGTCACGTGTTTTCATGCTAAAACACAAATGTTGTGAATAATTTCACAGCACAACCAGCTTTGATCCCATGATTTGGTCAAAAAGTATTCCCTTGCTCATTCCCTCACAGTTCCAATTTACATTGAAACAACAACAATTCATAACGTGCCCTTGTCCGCCACCATAACATAGCCCTAACCATGGTATAATTATTTGACAAGGTAGTAGGGTAGACTGGCTTTTTTCTCACGAGCGGCGATGGGTAGTTGTCAAAATTAGCTATTCATGCAATTAATCAAAGAAATGTAAAAAAAGTAAGCAACGACTTAAACATAGCTAGTCAATAAACTAAAAACATTCCAATAAACTTCGCGAACAAAGTTAATGAATCAAAGAAAAGTTAAAAATAAGCACATAGCTAGTCAACAGCAGCAAACTATAACTCCTTTAGCTGTTTTTGGCTAAACTATCACGGCTACCTCAAATAATTATACCATTGCCCTAACCCATAGAATAAAGAGATAAGGAAGCGGTGTTTAGCTCACACACAGTGTCTGTGTGAGGAAGTACATCTCTGATTTTGAGCAAGCATTTTTTGGCACATCGTAAATCCAACAAGTAAACACCGCTAACCATTCGCCAACTACTGAAAATTAAATTGTGAAAGTCAGCAGTATCTTCACAATGAGCTGATTTTATTTCATAGGTAAGTGTATTCAAATTAGGACAAATTTTCAAAAGAAATATTGTTATTTATATAAAAGTGATTGGTGACAAGTGAATTTCAATAAGAAATCAATATATTTAAAATAAAAAATATAAATAAAATATCAGTCTCTAATGGCTTAGGAGATAACATTCGCGAAAGTTTCAAAATTCAGTGCAAAACACGAAGTGTGTCGATTAAAGCCCAAAATAAAAAATGAGATCGCACAAAATAAAAAAAAAATTATAATAAATATGAAATCCTTTCTCCTCATATACCTCAAGGGTGGTGTGAAATGCAAAAAAAAAATATAATAATAAAGATGCATTTAAGAATAACAGTTTACACCTTTCTTTACAATAAACTCGAATGCGACCCTGTTTGAATGTGCCTGTGTGAACTGACACCAATAAAAAATACTACGTTTACGAAGAAACGAAATGTCAAAATAAATCTCTTTCACACTAGTGTAAGCTGTGTAGATTGCAAAAGGGGGGTTTCTTAATCTTGTTTGTTTTAATCTCGTAGGTAAACGTAGCATTAGCCGTTATCTTTAAAGCGCGCGCAGTTTAAAGTGACCAGTCCTATTTATAAAAAATTAAACACGATATATTGCTTATTGTGACCTTTTTCTGTTTCTATTTTAATAGCAATATTTACATGCAAAACCAAAAACAAATATTTTTTAACACACAGGTAATTGGGTAATCAGCTAAAGCTTCAGCTTCTTCGAGTGAGGTTTGTTGTTTTTTTTTTTACTTTGCATGCATTTGTTGGTAAAAATTTGGTGCAATCGAAGCGCGCAACTTGTGTCATTGATGAGCGGCGCAAAGATCAAGTTGATAGAAAAACATTTGTATAAAGAACCACGTTGGTCATATCGTCGCTCGTATGACTAACTGACGTATCTGAATTTTCATCATTGTTCAGAAGAGCACTTTTTCACTTTTCACTGATGTGTTTTCTTTCTTCACGGACGTATGAGCTTGAACAGTAAGAAACTTTTTTGTATTTGTGTAATTAAATACTTAATATATAATATGGTTGTAAGAAATAAAGAATTGATAATTAAATAATCTGTTTAATTTGTGTTTAAAAAGCTACGCCAGTTTGTGAAATTTTTTTATGTGTTTTTGCAAATACGACTCTACTTGAGTTTAAAAATTGAAAGAAATAGACACGTAATTATTTGAAAATAACTTTATTTTAGATAAAAGCGCAAATTAATTAATATTTTATTTCTTAACAGTCTTCATTGACAAAACAAAATCAAGGATTTTAATTTGAGGTCAGTGGGTTTTAATTTAAAGAAATAAGCGTGAAAAGTTAAATAGTAAATTAAAGTTAAACCATTTTGTATTCTTTTATCAAAAATCAAAGAACTACCATATATTTTGCAATAGTTTTAGGTTTTAAACAGTTGTTTTGCCTTTTCAAATGTATAGTTCAGTATTAAAGTAATATTCAAATAAATATTAAAAACAGAAAATAAAGTAATTTTTTCTTCAATTAACGAATAAGACAAGTGTCAAAGTGGTCTATAAAAAGCAGCGTGCTGAGATAATCTGATTACAGGAGTGCTACCAGTTGTTAACGATATTAAGTCGTTGAATTTATCTTTCGAGATCTATGGTGGGGTGAAGTGTTAGGTGGAGAAATTACATTATGTGAAGCTTTTGAATTATTTCGATTTAATTTTAATGATCGATAGTTAGTTTGAATATGGCTGGTCTGCATATTCCATCATTTTCGTCCAATCTACTTTTTCCCCAGTATCATCGCTTCGGATTTTTAAAAGATTCAAACCAAGTGACAATTTCTTGAAGTCAGAATACTGGAGTGCGACTACTTGATATCGCTTTTTTTTCTTGCCAATCTGAAAATTGGAATTAATTGACTGGGAAGATATATATCACCTCTCTTTCTCAAGGCGTAGGTGATTGCACTGTGCTCCGAGTCCCCTTCACTTTGACCGTGGCAATGTATTGATATGCGTAAGCTTATTTCTCTTATATTTATCGAATTGTTTACTACATATATTAAAATAGAGGCCACTACAACCGTCAGCAAGCAAATAAACTTTTTCGAAACCTTTTTCGTTACATTTTTGTAGAAAGAGATAAAGTGCAGTTGATATTTCTGATGCACCTCTCTTACTGACTCCTTCATGCCATGTAAAACAACAACAATCACCAGAAACAATATCGTACATCTTCAAGTTGTAAACTGAGACTCGTCTTTTATAAAACAAAGTATTTTCATTACTAATCGTTAAATTTATGACCTGCTGCAAACTAAAAGAACAGCATAGTATATTTGAGTTTTGATTCGAACACTTTTTACATTCTGATCTTATGGTACAAAACATATTTTTTTCTTCTATTGATGTGTCTAGGAAAACATTCTTTCAAATTATTCCTAGTGTCCTCTGTACCTTCGTTGTATGACATACAAAGACTACACTGATCTTTTTTGGGGAAATGGCAAAACAAATTTTTCGATTTAAATACCTTTCGATATGTTGAAAAACTAGGTTTTTCACTATCATGACTTCATTTAAAAGTATACATCTTTCGCAGAGTGAGATCACTATGTAAGTATTTGCGAGTTGTATTTTGGCGGCAATAGTGGGATTCAACTCTTGGAAATCTGGCGATATGTTTATCAACTTTGGTTCTTATGCGTTGATCGCGTTCAATTAATTTTTTTGTACGCCCTTTGCGTTTTTCATTTTCTACTATTCCTGTCGCAGAAATTTTAGCACAAACGGTTCTTACTGTGCGTTCTCTAACATCCAATAGGGCTATTCCCAGTTACGGGCAAATAGCTTTTCAAATGTATGCCCTACCAAATATTTGCCATCAACTGTGAGCACACTTTTTAGAACACTGTTGCAAACAAAACTCACAGCTGTTTTGGAGGAAAAAAAAACAGCAAGAACAGTATTTGCGGTGTTTTTCATTATTATTTATCAAAGTGTATTATTTATGAAAGTGAGTTTCATATCAGAGTCTGTTAATTTTGCTTTATTAGCGGCGTTTGGTTAAAATGTGACAGCTGATTGATTGGCAAATAAGTATTGCCCATGCTCGACTGTATGCAATGCAATTTTAGTGTTGCAAATTTGACACAGTCGGGCAAATGCAAATCTATACATTTTGTTTTTGTGTTGAAAATAATTGCCATCATATATTGCAAATGCCACGATGCCACGCTATTTGGCCGTAATCGGGAATAGCCTTAATGTTTTTAAAAAGAATTGGCGGCATACTTTGACAGATGCACCTTGTAATGGAAGATAATATTCGAAAGTACTTAATCTTCTGGAACCTGTTCCGACTGGTTTGCGCTCTGTCTCATGTTTCTTAACAAACCGGGAAATGTATTCCCGTTGACTTTGTAGTGACCCCATCGCCAAAAAATCATTAAATATTTGCTTTCGAGTTTGGTGAAAAAAATCATTGCAGTTTCGGTTTGCTTTTTTACTGTTTTCTAAATTGCAAGTTAACCCTAACGTAGGTTCTCGTACAGTTTTTCTATGAGTTTGTGTCATATATTCTTTTCCGTGCTCCTTCAATTTTTTCGCAAGCTTCTTTTTATTGATGTTTTTTTTTCTTGCTATGACAACTTCCCTTCGGGTACCATCCACTTCATAATCTTCTGGTCGCATACTGGTAGGCTCTGTAGTTCTCGAGACTTCTGACAATGACTTAAGCAGTATTGATGAATGCGTTTTACAAGAAATATTAGCAACCAACATATCAAGCAACTGCATCTGCAACAGAAACTAAATACTAATCTTCTGCATTTAAAAGCTTCACAAGATTGTATTTGCGCAGTTGCGTCCAGAGAGCACTTAAATGCTTGTTCACCGTCTTGTGTTAATGATGAGCGAAAATATTTTTTCTTTGTAATGGTTCATCGTCTGAAGAGCTCCATGATGATGGAAGTTTAAACCGCTTTTCACTCATGCTTACCTATGTTTTAACATTGAAATAAATTCGTAAAAATTTCGTTAAGAATAATAAGATTTTTTCAAGAACAAAATTAAATTTAACCAACTAACCACTTACTTAAAATATAATGGACCACTAAACGCTATTTTAGCAGTAAAGAAATAATTTCTAAAATGTATCACTTATTCTCTATTTTATTCCCGTTGCATTTCGTATGGAAGTTAAGAGAAATTTAAGAGTATGAAAGGAGCGTAACTGTAGATAAAACCATGATCGCGGCACTTACGCTACTTGGAGACGATTGGGTTAATGCGACTCAAAGCTATTTACATTTTTTAGATTAACGGTGTTATTTATTATAGTTATAATATTTTCAGACATGATGTGTATGACTAAAGAAATATATTGGCATCTTTATCTCAATCTTGCAAAAAATGTTAGTTCCGTCAGTTAGTCATACGAGCGACGATATGGCCTACTACGTCAGCAGGATTGCCCTAATAGTTATATTTGTAGCCATGGCCGTCCGAAAGGTGTGCCGAGAGGAGAATTTGTCCCCACTTTTTTCAGCAAAAAGCAATTTTACCGTAAAAAAAAATTAAGATAAAAATTAAAAAAAAATTATAAACATATAATAATTTTATTGATTGGGCTGCATTCCAATAACCTTAATTTATATACATATTAAAGATATTCCTTGTGATAAAAGTATTTACAAAAATATGAGTAAAACAGAAATTTTCTTTTGAAAAAGTATTAATAAATTTTCTAAGACTTTAGATATGATGATATTGCAGTAATCGGATGGGTTTTTTTTAAAAAACTAGTTTATCGATTTTTTTTATATATATTTTTTTATATAAAGCAACATGCATAGGAAATCTTCACAGTTACTTTAAATGCTTACTCAAAAAATGAAAAGAATAAAAATTGCAAATTTTTTTTCACATAATAATTATTATTTTTTCTCTGAAAATTATAACTTTTCACTTTATAAATTCGAATGTTTAAAATAAACAAGCTTATTTTACTAGCACTTTCAACTTTATAAATTAATAAAACGATAAATATTTAGTTTGTATAAATTTTTATAATTCACTTCGTCAGTTTGACAATGATTTGACTATTATGATGATGACTAGTATTCAAGAGTTTAACTGTTTGAAACACTGATATATTGCACAAAATAAATATAAAACTTTCTATAAAATTAAACTGAAACTTGCTTTAACCACCGTGCTATAAACTTTTACACATAAAAAAACGTTATAAACGTCTCTGAACTGCACGGCAAGTATTATAAAAATTTTTTATTTCAAATTTTAAAGCTCTTAAAATATTTCAGAAATATTAGATTACCAGTAATAAGGAAAAGGTGCGCGGGTTGGCCATATATGTGTCTGTATTAAAAATTCAGAGCTTCAAAAATAAAAAAGCTACAACTAACACAAACAAACTTTTCTTACTTACTAATATTTAAAATACAAAATTACTCTATCGAGGATTACGAGATATCCTAACCGAAAAGTTTAAAGCATACAACAGTGTATAAGAAAACAAGATAATTTCGACTCATTGGTAGCTTGATATAGTAAGAATCCAAGAAAAAAAGCATGGTTAAGTAAGAAAGAAAAAGAATTTGATTCAAGAATTGTATTGAAATAAGCACGAAATTTACTCAAAATACAAAATTCATCAAATAATTTTTATTTACTAGCATTGTTAAACATTCGTAAAGTTAAAATTCTAAAGTAACTTAAATTATTATAAATTTTATTTTATATTGACCTTTGCCTTCCCTACCCCCTAGAGAAAATACTGCGGATGCCCCTGTATGTAGCATTTAAAAGTAACATAGATAATAGACATGGCTAACGCAGTAAAATATTCTGCGCTGATGCACCGACTCAAACTCAGCTTAGAGCAGTGAGCAGCATTCTAACACAAGCAAGCAAACACACAAGTAAGATTTCTATGCTGCGCCATAAGCAACGCATAAATATTTCAATTGGGGATGAACCGATCCTAGTCGCCTCCTGCTATATGGCGCACGACAACAACACACCACCAGACGAGCTTCATAGGTTAGCAGTCATAGCCGGCGAAAGGAAGCATGCAGTTGTCATCGGATCAGATGCCAATTCACTTCACTCAGTGTGGGGTAGCCCAGATATCAACGAACGAGGTGAGTCCTACTAAACTTTATTTTACAACATAACTTAAGTGTAGCTAACATAGGCGAGGAACCAACGTATGTAGGCCCCACACCTCCTCGAATGTGCTAGATCTACCACTATCCTCTGACACCAACACTGGTCACAGATTGGAGGGTAATAGAATAGCCCTCCTTCACTGAAGACAAATATATTAAATTCAGTATAAGATTTAACTTAACTCTAGCTCAAAAGATCTTCAGGGACCCCAGAAATACTAACTGGAACCGTTTCAGAAGCATCATTGTGACCTAGTTACCTCCAAGTTACCAAATTAATACGGAAGAGGGCTTTGAGAGGTCCCTGAAGATTCTCTCGGCCCATCTTCTCAAAGCATATCACTCGTCTGGTAAACCAGCGCCAACGAAGTGTAAGTCTGCGGACAGAGTAACCGCTGAAGCAGGCAGGCAGGCAGGTTTGCTTACTTGTCCCAGTGCGAGAAAACTCGCTTCATACAATTTCATATAAACCTGCCGAAGTGTGCAGAGTGGAAGCAGACAGATCAGATCAGATCAAATCAAGTTGTTGCGAGAAACCTGCGCCAGCCTGGTATTTTGTTTTCTTTGAGTTGTTTTTTGTAATGTTTCAAAAAAACTGCGTTTTTTTTCTTTAGAATACAAGAACTACTACAAAAAAAAACATGCAACAACAATAACAAAGCGTTGAACGAATCAAACATGCTAACAACAGCAACGACCGCGCACACGTTTTTGGGAGTGTGAGAGGGTTTGTTTTTGGTCGACGTTGATAGAGATTTATGTTGTTGTTTGTATATTATTGTTTTTGCATTTATTTGTGTTTGTTTTGCCATAAGCGGAACATGAAAAATAGATAAGGTGTACGAAAAAAAAAATAAATAACAAACTTATTCTTGCACTGATCTAATCTGATCTGCTCGCATTCACTCTGCTTATTTACTGAGCAGGTACCTGCCTGCGCCTGCCTGCCTGCGCCTGCCTGCCTGCCTGCTCGCATCAGCGTTTACTCTGTCCGCAGACTTAGACCAGAGATCTTACGAGCAAAGACCCGACCTAAAATATTTCTGCAAACTAGACAAAATAGCTGACCAAGAGGAAATATGGGGGAATACAAATGCAGGCTTAAAATTTTTAAAACAAATGTGCGCAGAGTAAAAACACACTCTTCAAAAAGAACTTCTGCTCAAGCATAGAATAGACCAAGAGGACACAGCAAGGCTCAGGAAGCTACTCTCACGGAGAGCAGTCAAGAATCCCTTGAATTGATATTAAAGGAACATTTTTCTGACTGTACTAAAGCTCCAAATACTATTGCAATACGTAGAAACTGGACAAACCAGCTACTGGTTCCACATACTTAATAACGTCAGTCAAAATCATGTGGGCTAAGAACTCGTTTTCGGGATACAAATTGCCGCGACCAGATGATCACGAGTCGTGCCGTGGCTTGAGAATATATTTAACGGAGTTATCAGGTAAAACTATGTGCCCTCGTGGCCTGGAGGACAGCAAGAGTCGTATTCTTACCGAAAGCAGATAAGAGCAGCCACTTGTATCCGAAGGACTACAGGCCAGTAAGTCGAACCTCCTTTGTACTCTAAACGCTCGAGAAACTGATTGACTTTCACCTAAGGAATGATACAATCCAGCTAGCAACCTGATCGGTTGAGACGGCACTACACTGCCTTGTTTAGCGCCAATAGAAAAAGCCCTCCACCAGAAAAAATACACACTTGGTGCTTTTCAAGATATCTGAACAATAAATCAACTATGATATAGAGCAATGTATCAACTAGGGGGAAATCCTGAATGGATTACTTGCAATTGATGCCCCACCAGCTATAAACCTATGGCTAGACAATATACTTAAGTACAGAAGGGTTCGAGCTGATTGGTGCACTAAATGCAAGTGGGACACCCCAGGGAGTGTTTCTCTCGCCTCTACTATGGAATCTTACAAAAAAAAACCATCAGAAGAAGCACAAGTTCATATGGTGTGAATATAAGGGGTATAGCTTCAGTGGTTCAGCCGTGATTGTCAGACATACATTCGCACCAACATTTCTATATATTTAGACTATATGGCCTGGCAAACGTTGTTCTGCGCCTTATTGTCTTCTACAAATAAGGGTGAATTTTTTATGACATGTTGTGTAAATATCAATTAACTTGACAACAGTGCCACCCATTGGATAGGCATGAACCATCGTATATATTGTGCAAATATGATCTCAATCGGGCAAGTCGTTCCGAAGTTATGCAATCACAAACAGGCGCACCAACGATTTTACATGGAAAGGCTACATTTTCGAAAATATCTCAACCCCAAATACCCCAACGCCATCTATCGGGTCCAAATATTACCAAAGACTTTATTTTTATTTAAATATCATGTGTTGTGAATTTGAGCCAAATCGAGTTATAAATAGGAATTTTTAAAAAGCTACCCTAGCGCCATCTAGGGAGCTCTGACATAAACAAAAAACATCTGGAGCACCACACGATCATATGGTGTGAATATAAGGGCGATAGCTCAGTGGTTCAGCCGTGATTATCAGACATACATACGCACCAACGTTTTTATATATTAAGATAGCAAAGAAAACTCTTGAGCGGGGTAGCGAATACTGATTGCTCCCACGAACACTCTGATTTTAAGCATGCAGCCAAACTTAACTTTGCGCATGGTTTGCATTTATTGCCTGTAAAACAAGAGAGAAGTTTAAAATTTAATTCAAGTTAAGTTATACTTTGGAAATCGAGCTCGTACACGTATAAACGCAGCAAGGCAATAAAGCTAGAAAGAATTTTTGTTACTGGGCGTATTTGTTTTAATAAAGTGAGCATATCAGCGCAATAACGCAGTTAAGTGCTGCAACTCAATAAGGCAACACTGCGTTATCCATGTCTAATGGGATGGCGCTACTGCGACCTGCGCTGCTAACTACAGTTGATTTTTCTTTTTTATTGTTGTCTAAACCTTTCTTAGGCTTTAAACAGAGTGAAAGCCGATTCAGACAGACAGGCGAAGGTAGCCTGTGAAGAAGCGAGATAGAAATAAAGCCAAGCTAACTTTCATCTCGCTTGTTTATACAGTTTGCCTGCCTGCCTGCCTGCCTGCCTGTCTATTCGCTTCGGCATTCACTCTGGCCACAACCTTATGCAGCAGCTGTAACATAGGAATTTTTTTGACATTTAATAAGAAGAAAACAAATCTTCACATTTTCTAAGGTTGTCTGTCAACAGCTGTAGATTGTTGCTATTATTTGTTGCCAATCAAGGTGATGTATGTATCTATGAGTTTGAGTAAGTGTGCTTGTATGTATGTTTGTCGTGTGCTTACAATTTTTTTTTTACTCTATTCTACTCATTCAGGTGTCCCTTGAATAGCATTCGGCACAGCTCGCCACCTCCCGCCTCCTCACACAACAGCAGCTGCCTGGAGCGCTCTTCGCTCTTCTTCACATTGCCCATGATGCGGCGCGTACGTGTTTCAAGCCATGCAGCTGAGCCACCAGCGCTAGTAGCAACAGATTTTGCAGCTGGCTCTGCTGCTGCTAAATTAGTAATAAATCTCGACGACAACTGCTGTTGTTGCTGCTGTTGTTGTTGCTGCTGGTGTTGTGGTGTGGACGTATTATTAACTTGAATGCTAGTGCTACTGGTTACATTGTTTATGCCATATGTTGGCGAAAATTGCAACCATTGACTGCTGCTATTGTTTATTGCGAGTGTATTCCTTGTTGTTGCTGCTGCTGCTGCTGATATCTGATTTATGCGATTATTATTGTTGTTACTGACGTTGCTACTCTTCCGCATTAACGAATCTTTTTCTTGATGTGACAAAGTTTCGGTTGGTGCCAACGTCTCCTTCTCATATTTAAGCTGCGGCACAGAAAGATCCGCAACAGTTTCACTGCTTATGCTATAGAAATTGTCGACATCATTTGGTATATCGTGTGAATTTTGTTGTTGTTGTTGCTTGCTGTTGAAGCTATAGTTGCTGTCCGCAGACATTGCTTGTTTATGTTTGAAGCGTCGATGCTGCTTTTTTTTATTGCTGTTCTTGTTGCCGAAGGTTTGTAGTTGTTTTAACTGCTGGTGCTGCTTTTGTTGCTCCTGGCTTTTGCCTAGCGTTTTTGAGTTTCCAGCTACGTTGCTGTTGATTGTGCGCCAAATTTTTAAGTTCATGCGTTTTATGTAGTTTGCCGTGTCTGCATCAATATCGTAATCATCATCGTCACTGTCATCGTTATCGTTTATATCATCACTATTAAAATCGCCACTACCACTGTTGACAATCATTTCATCAATATCGTTGATGCCTCCGCTGCTGCTGCTGCTGCTGCTGTTGCTGTCGTATGCTGTAAAGCGATTCGATCTGTGCTGGAGGTTAAGGTGCTTTTTAACTTTTTGTGTGGAGTACTGCAATAGCTGATGTTTGAGCTGCTTATCGGAACTTAACTTAACAATGTTGTTGTTGTTGTTATTGTTGTTGCTCTTATTCTGTAACTTGCTTAGCAGTCGCTGCTGTTTACGTTTCTTTTTCATCAACGCTGTCAACTGCTGCCTGTGCTTGCTGTTGCGTTGCTTGCTGTGATGCACTTTATAATTAATTATGTTTATGTTGCCGTTGCCGCTGCTGCTGTTTTGAGCTACTGATGCTGTTGCCGTTGAGAATATTGTCGTCGTCATGGCTGGATTTATATCGTTTGCATCATCGACAACTGCATCAGTAAAATTGTTGATTCGCATGCTGTCGCTCGGAACATCGTCATCACTATCATCATCATCACTGCCGCCACTTGTATCGTCGATGCGTATTTTGCCACTGTCGCTTTGACGCTCGAAATCGTCGATATAAATAGTGTCTGAGTTTTCGCTGCTGCTGCTGCTGCTTGGGATTTGATACTGAAAACTTTCTATCGATGTGAGTGCTGACACAAGCCTGACATCGTTGTCGTCATTTTCGTCGCCCGTTGTAACCTTTTTGAAAGCTGCTGCCTCAATGCTATCAGTTATGTCGCTGCTAGGTTGCAGCAACTGTGGCTGATGCTGTAGCTTTTGTTGCTGTGAAAACATTGCTTGCTGATGCTCCAGCGACAGCTCATCAGAGTTGGCAAGCACCGGTTCAGATGCTGCGGATATCATGCGTTGGTAATTCTCACGCCTATTTGCAACACGTTGCTTTTGCTGTTGCTGTTTCATTCTTCTGGGTACTTGTTGCTCCTCTGAGATTTGGCTACCAGTTGTTACTGCCGCCGCCAATTCATCGAGAGTTACAAGAGAATGCTGCGACTCCGCGCTTTCTTGCTGAACCTGTTTTTCTTTGTGTTGTAATAAATTCTGCTGATAGTTGTTGCTAAATTTGTCATCGTTGCCGTAAAAATAGTTTGGTGGCTTGGCAACAGCAGCAGCAGCACTCGTATCGGAAGCAAAAATCAGTGGTGTGGAATTTCCATTAAAAAGACATATTAAAAATATTCCGCCCAATGCTGCCAGAGTTAGTATTAGACAGAATACAATAGCCGCCAGATAACGCTGTGGAAATTTTGGATAAATCATTGCTGTTGATGTGAATTCTGCAGTAAGAAAAGAAAAATACGTTTGTTTAGAACTTGCTATCTATATTAATAAAACTCGTTTTCAATTTGTTTGTTTGTTTGGCTTTTATTCATCTAAACGCCTCGAAAGATTGCGCTCACATTTATGTAGTATACATATTTAGGGAATTCACAAGGTGTGCTATTATGTCATATTGTCCTAAAATTTTACAACTAAAACTTACAAGATAAATAAATGCAAATAATAAACAACTGTTTGATTACGACACTTCAATAAACATAGCTTTCAGAGTTGTAATATGTTAGTACTTTTTTATATGGAAGGCAACAATAAAATGTTTAAACTAGTGTGAAATCTTAGGACAATGGGACATAATGACATGATAGCACACTTTGTGAATGCCCTAATTGAGTGCATTCTAGAAATATTTGTTACATGCTTAGTATCACGCCCCTCTGCCCTTTTTCAACTAACGGTATTTTGGTTATTTTTATACTTTTTTGAAACTGAATTTTTTTGACAAATTAATTTTCAAAAAACTTCTGTTATTTTTACACCAAAAACATTCACATATGTACCTTCAAAATTTTAGAAATTTTTATTACAACGACTTTTTTAATAAAATATCGTTACATATGATGACGTTGAATATGATGAAAAAATGACATGAAAATCAAAGTTTTGATTTTCGATGCAAATATCTTCGCAGCTTATTAATGTATTAATTAAAATTTTTTTGTTTCAATAAAAACACTTCACAAAAATAGTTTGAGCTGTACCGTGAGTTCAGTGTATATATTTTTTATCTTTTTTTTCAAACGAGATCCAAAATATTGACTTTTTAGTCAAAAACTGTCTCAAAAATTGTTTTTGTTGTAAAAAAAAACAAGTAAAAATTGCATTTTTGATTACCCTTTTATATGGCCAAGCATTAGTTTGCAAAAATTTTTCCAATTTTGCGCAAAAATTGTTTAATCAACAACAAAAGATTTTTGATTTTTGATTTGTTGAAATTTATTTTTTCCAAAATGTTGTTTTTATATTTTTTGCAAAAATGTCAAGTCTCAAAAATAATTTGTGTGAAAAAATTACCCCAATATCTCTTTCCAATCACAACTTATGGCTCAAAAGCTATTACTTAAAATAAAAACTTTTTTGTTTGATATTAAAATTCTCTACTCTTCCAGCCACCACCTCTCCTACCCTTCTCCCCTCCTCCTACTATTAATTTTATTGTATCCGTGTGTTCCGTCATCTTGAGCTAATTTCCATTCAATCTTAAGAAATACTTAGAGTCTTTAGTTTTTGCTTTTATAGCTTTACTTCATCGAAAAAGTTACAGGGAAGTATAAAGAATGTGAAGAAAGAGTAAAAGTCTAAACAGTTTCTTACTCAAGGGTCATCCGATAGTAATGATAATTTTTCCAATTTTTATGTTTCAGTAGATGTCAAAGTAACCAAATTCATACAGCTGTCAAAATATTCAGTGAGTTTTGACATTTGGTCACCTCATAGAATGTCAATGTATAAGTTGAAATATTCTATGTTGCTTACTTCATTGATATTTTTTTATGTATGCACTTATATCAAGTAATACTAATTGGGAAATCTTTAGGCATACACTAAATCTCAACCCAAATTACTCAACTCAACCCATTGTAACTAGGGAAGAGCTTGAATTTGAGGCCAAACAACTCAAAACCAATTTAACACTAGCATTCCACGAAAGCTGCTCGATGAGGACTATCAGACTCGTAAACTTACGAGACTAGCTTGAAGAGCATCCCTCTAAACAGGTTTCAATTTGTTTACCAAGCCGGCAAATCCACTGTCACCGCCATACACAGCCTTACCGGCACGATCGAAGAAGCTTTTGAAGCAAAACAAACAGCGCTATGTGTCTTCATTGACATTCAAGGCGCTTTTGCCAACACGTCATACAATGCGATCAAAGCAGCAAT
Organism: Dichetophora obliterata; assembly: GCA_963920525.1. Taxonomy (NCBI): domain Eukaryota; kingdom Metazoa; phylum Arthropoda; class Insecta; order Diptera; family Sciomyzidae; genus Dichetophora; species Dichetophora obliterata. The sequence goes on along the minus strand of OY986440.1, from coordinate 15,487,182 downwards.
GCAGATTACAAATCTTTAATCATGCTAAAAAGCAGAATCATAACGTTTGAGCTTAGTGGAATTCGTAGCACGATTACTGCCACTAGAGGATGCCCGCAAGGAGGGGTACTTTCACCTCTTCTGTGGACCCTAGTCGTGGACGAACTTATCGCAAGTCTCAACAACCAGGGTTTTGACACCAGAGGATATGCGGATGATCTGGTTATTTCAAGTCTGGGCAGTCATGAACCAACAATAGCGGACAGAATGCAAAGTGCCCTCCGTATAACTTCAATATGGTGTAAGGAAAAAGGGTTAAGCATAAATCCTGACAAAACAATTCTGATACCCTTCGCCATGAAAAAAAGCCTAAATCTAGTAAGACCTACCCTGGATGGATAAGTCATTGACTTTTCAAATGAGATCAAGTACTTAGGAGAGATTTTTGACAAGCAGTTGGAACACCCACTTAGATTCAATTACAGGCAGGGCAACACGTGCCCTTTTTGCCTGTCAACGCCTCCATGGCAAAATGTGGGGCCTCAAACCGAAAATGATTATGCAGCACTTGCATGGTGGCCCAAGGTCCAACAGCGCACAGCAGCTAATCAACTGATAAAGCTGCAAAGAATGGCGTGCATTAGTATCACTGGGGCAATGAGAACGTGCCCATCTGAAGCTCTGAATGTAATAATAGAGCTACTCCCTTTAACGATCATTATCGAAAAAGAGGCATGTCTAAGTGCACTAAGAAAGGAGGAAATGGGTGATTACAAGGCAATGAATTTAACAGGTCACATGAAGATACTAAAAACCTTCGAAAATTAATCCCCGACAGGATGCTGCCAAAGGTAAACTTCACAATACGCTACAAGGCCGTTGTACCCAATAGGCAACTATGGAGGAATGATAGCTTCACAGTTGATCCTGGCCCACAGATATGGTACACTGATGGGTCAAAACTCGAAAATGGAGTAACGGGAGCGGGGATATATGGTCCCAAGTTCCAAAAAGCTCTTCCAATGGGAACACGCCGACAATATTCCAGGCGGAGGTATATGCCATTGAAGTTTGTGTCAGAGAATTTCTCCGCAGGAAATCGAAGGGAGCTCACATCTACATACTTTCAGATAGTCAAGCGGCCTTGAAAGCCCTTCAAGCCTACGAACTTGAATCAAGACTAGTCTCCAACTGCGTAGAACTATAAAATACGCTGGGAAAAAAGCAACAAAATAGAATTATGGTGGGTTCCAGGTTACGAAAGATTCGAGGGCAACGAAAGGGCGGACTGCCTTGCCAAAAGAGGAGCGTCTCGAACTCTAATAGGACCTGAACCATTCTGCAGCTTAGCGAAAGTCTGCATTCTAGAAAAAAAAATTAGAATACGGGAAGCTAAGAAATTTCAGTGCCACTGGAACAACACTAATGGACAAAGGCAATCTAAGAAATTTTTAACTCCAAGTAAAGCAGACCTTAGAATTCTCACCAGTTTCTTCACAGGCCACTGCTCAATCAGATACCATCTTAAAAAGATGGGTCTTTCTGAATCAGACGTCTGTAGACTATGCGAGCAGGAAGAAGAAACCCCTGAACACATTCTTTGTGAATGTCCGGCAATCCACAGCCTAAGACGCTTCCATTTTGGAGGGGTAGAAGTGCCCCCGTCAACAATTTGGAACACCAAGCCAGAGACAGTGCTAAAATATATAAAAAGCCTAAATCTGGAGTGTTAACTAAGGGCATGCACAATGGGTCGCGGTGCACATGGGACCACTATAAACTAAATAACTATAAACTAGCCATATCGAGCAGAAATAATCGCGCCGGTAGCCCAGTTGGCTAAACGGTTGGTTTACAAACTAAAATGTAGTGAGTTCGATGGGCACGCAATGGGCGAAGATAATTTTTTTTAATTATAAACATTTTTTTAAATAAAGAATTTATGTGGCATAAACAAAAAGAGGCGGAACATTTAGTAACCGCAACAAAGCTTCTAGCTACGCCTCTGTGGAAAGGGTTTTTTTACTCATAGCGGTTCACTTCACCGAACTGTTGGAAATTTGACTCAAAAAATATTCCTATCTTGGAGTAAGACCATGAGATCATCACATTCTTTCTTGATGTAATTTTAAAACAGCACTATTTTTGAAATGTGGCCAATATTTTCGAAAAACAAAGACTTAGCAATGCCTTAATATTTTTGGATCAAAATTTTCAGGAAGTATTTTTGACGATTTAATGGCAGCTATTTTTCAACATACCTTCACAAATTGAACCCTTTGGTTTTCTTGAATCGTTCTAGTATATGCATATACATATGTATATACAAAAAGATTTGTATTTTTATTTTGAACTTTTTATGAGATTTCCTCAATAAGAAGACAACTGTTATCTACTCTGTTGTATTTGTTCTATTTGACGTAGCTAAAAATTGAGCCTTATTGAATGAACATTCTTTAAATTACACTCATTACAGGAATTCAACAATTTCTATTATTTTCATTAAATAATTCCTGTGTTTTATCTTTTTATTTGTAAATTCTTGTATTTATTTTTTTATCAAACACCAGTTTAAAATGTATACACCATTTGTTTTTTTTTTCTTCCTGTTTTTCCTTTCTTTCTTGGCAAGCATTTTTCTAAGTACAAATTTAATTGAGTATATTTACATATATATATATATATACATATATTGAAAAGTTTATTTTTTTTAACTGTTTGCCAGATTTGCATGACGTTTTTTAAACTTATACCTGATTTACTGCGTTACCAAACAATACACTTTTATCTCTTAGTGATGTAAAACTTTAATTATTATTATTATTTCTTTATTTTAATTACAAATTTGCGCGTTCAACAACAATAATTTGATCATGCTTCTATTTTTCGTAACGTGCAGAGCAGTGAATAAAATGTCCATCCTTTGTACGTTCTACTCGCATACTCGTACACAGAATTCCCACACACATACACCCTTACACATACGCACGCATTCGCGCAAGGACCGTTGCATTGCTACAACAAATTGTCTAAATCAGTGGTAGCAAAACTGTGACACGGTGCACACAGGCACTGTATATATAACAGTGGGTAAATAGGCTTGTCAAACCCGTTGTGGGCTTGTTCGAGAAACCCGTTTTTTTATTAATTTTAAGGATTAAGCAGAGTACCTGGCCTTGTGCGGTTAGAGTTAATTTGTGTTGAATTGAATTAGAAGCAAAGAAAAAACTTATGTTTAAAAATAAGTCTCTTCTAAGATAAATGCATATTTTTTCTTTTTTCATAATTGGAGAAATGTATATGAGTTTTGCTCATAAAAAGAATTTATTAAAGCATATGTACCCGGTCCTAGACAGTCTGCTCAACTAATTAATTAACCATAACTTTGTTATCCGAGTAAAAATTCAATTTTTTTTTATGTTTCATCAAAGTGTTTTATTAGAAACTAGCTGCTATACATAGTGTTACTTGGTAGTTCGTATAAATAATTATTATTATCCTATATTCGCTTTTGATTTATTGATTTTTTATTGAACAAAAAGATAAAAGTAAAACTTTTGAATGTAATAATAATTTAAGTTTAATTTATTAATTTTTTAAAAAACAGTTTTCTGACATTTTATTACTTTGTGTAAAAGACACCAGATGTTTAAAATATGACAACAAAATTTATTTACAATTACGAGGCACGGCTATGGGATCACCTGCGTCACCAATAGTAGCGGACGTAAGTAGAAGTAGAAGACCTTTTAGATAAATGTTTAGACGATCTCTCAGTGAAACCAAAATTAGTTACCAAATGTGTAGACGACCTTTTTGCGATAGTTAGATATGACCAGAATAAAGTTCAAGTTAGAAAATGCAACTGACAGTAAACTACATTACCTTGACACATTACTAATAAGAAAAAACAATAAAAGAGAAATTATCAATAGTCAATTTTTATTCTGAACATCCAAAAAATATTATAATTAACACAGCTAAAAATTTTACAAACCGGGTTTATGAAATAAGTGACAAAAAATTCCACAAGAACATTGCGATTAAGCTTAAAGGTATGTTAAAGAAAAACTGTTTGCCGGATTTTTTAATTAAAAAACTTCTTAAACATTCAGACAGAACAGTAAATGACAAATTGACGACAAATGACCCCCCCAAAATTTTATAAAAGCATGACATACATTCCCGGTTTTTCAGAGAAGTTTAAAAAGTCCAATATTTTTAATAAGGACCATTTTAGAATATCTCTCAAAACATCAAACACTTTACACAAACACTAAATGTAAACTTGACAAGCAGATCGGATTTGATGTATCAAATTCCGTGCAAAAGTGACGAATCCAATTTATGCGAAAAGGTATATGTTGGAACGACAAAAACAAAATTACGGAGGAGCATAGCAGGACATAAGTCAGATTTTAAATCACTTGACAAACCTTTAGAACAAAAAACAGCATTAGCAGCCCATTGTACCAAGGCTGAACACGCTCCAGATTTAGACAAAATTAAAGTTCTGCAACAAGAGAAAAACTATAGGAGACGATGATAGCTTGAAATGCTACACATTATTACTGTACCTAAACGATTGAGACTAAATGTTAAGACTGACATGGATAATTGCGCTCACATCTACAGACATCTAATAAACAAAGAGCAAAAAACAAACAACACATAATAAGACAAAACTAACAAAAGTAGCCATCAAAGTCCTTCGTCAAGTGTTGTTTATTTTATGCTAGATGTTCTGTTCTTTTTGTCTTATCGTTTATAAATTTTTTTTAAATATTAATGTAAAATCAGTGTATTTATTTAATTTTTGTAAGTTTCTGTATTTTAATTATCATGTTATGTGACTATATTGTAAAAATTTGTAATTATTGTATGCTTATAGTTTCTCCCTGAAGATGTTTTTCAAAGAAAAACGAAATATCGTATATTAAATTTAAATAAATTAAAGAAAAAATCTGACCTATAGCTCGTGCATTACCAAAAATTTAAGTTGAATCAATTTTATTTGGATACAAATTTTAAACAGTTTTATAGATATGTTTTTTTTAGTTTTAGTTTAAGTAAATTTCTTATAATAACTTTGGAAAAAATAATTTTAATTGATTTCATGTCATCAGTGCTTGAACTAGAGCTAGTCTTCTTCAGTTGGTATCAGTTTGTAAAAAGCGCATGCTTTGGATCTTCGAGCTCTAAAAAAAAAAAGTTCAAAATAGAAGTGCACGGTTAAAAATCTTGGACTTAATTTTAAACTTTTTCGAATTACATGTAGGACAACACCAAAAAGATTACTTATTAATCCAAGGAAGAGTTTGAAATTTTGTAATCCAAAAAGGAATAATTTTTAATCCGAAAAAAGTTTAAAATTTTGAGAATGCATGTTAGCAAAAACAATATTAACACATTAACTTAACCCAAGTCCTCTCGTCTGCCGGTTCGACATCTTACCCACTCGTCTAATGCAGTTGATAACAAAGTTTCCCTTATCTTGCTTGATTACGAATGCAAGTAAGCTTTCGGGAACAGAAAGCTGTTCGAGACCCAGCTTGGGCAAACAACATTTTATTTTTTTTTTATTAGGATTATTTTTTATAAATTTTTCTGTTTATTTAGAATTTTTTTAGAACCTTTTTTAACCATTTCTTCATGCAAACCCTTAATGTAAATTCGTAGTCCAAAAATAGTCTAAAACTTAAACTTTTTTAGATTAAAATAGGTATTAAAAATAGTTCTTTTTGGATCAAAAATTCCTTAAATCCAAAGTTTAGATTAAAAGTTAGTCCAAAATGTTTAACCGTGTACCATATCATATTGAATACTCTAAATGCCCATTTGAATTCAATGTAAGCGTAGTATAAAATGTGAACCGTGTCGTAGATCGCGTAGTAAAAATTACTTAAAAATTATTTTTACTTAATTTAAAACTCACAGCAAAAAATAATGTTTGTTCAGCCTAGCTCATTTTTAAAACAAAAACTGTTGTGCTTTTTAAGTATCTAAATTTAGTTTTCTTGCGGAAAATTTCTAGAAGTGTGTTAACACATCCAGGCTGATAGCGTTGTGTACGCAATATGGTTAAAAAATTGATTCTGTTTACAAATTGTTGTTTCATCTGGCAACTCTATCGTTTTAGTCGGTTTGTTTTATTTCTGCTCCTCAAAATTTTTTTTTTAAATTCACTTTGTTAGTAATTGAATCATCTTTTATTCTAAATTTGTGTTTAATCTACTGTACTTTGTGTGCTCAACTTATTAATTGCATTAATCTGCCATATTGTGTGATTAATTATTAAATATTCGGATATTCACCTTGCACTGCTTTTCCTAACCTCAAAATTATAAGAACGAGCTGTGATTTGTGCAAGTCAGAGTGGAGCACGTATGGAAATTTTATTACGTGTTACGGATGCTGCAAATTATTTCACACGAAATGCGCTAAAATTAAGGGCATTATTGGCGATGCATTGCAGTGTTCCGGCACTAATGGCCTACAATGGTTTTGCACTGCCTGCCGTAGTTTCTCAACTGCTAGGCTGCTGAGTTTATTGCTTCAACATCATTCAACAGCCCTTAAGTTAAATGATGAAGTCGTGCGGCTCCAACAGCAAATTTCTAAACATGCTTCAGACCTCCGTACATTGTGTGAATTGTCTACAGCTAATAATTCTGCCGAACCCGTGAATGGTGGCCCTGCTTCTTCTTGTGAGCCATCTGTCAGACCCAGACGTGCAAATGCTAATTACGGTCATTCCGTTTCTGCTGCTGTAATCAACTCTAGTTTACCAAATAATTGTAATGTGTTAAGGAATGACTCAACTCAAATAACATTTTCAACTTTAAATGCAACTGTAACGCCAGTCATTATGTCTTCTGCTGCCTCTACATTATATCCTGCTAATGCGAGTACTCCTGCTGATTTGATAAAATTAACTAAAGCTCCGGCACTCACTGTTTCGACTGTTCCTATTATATCTCAGTCATCTACGAATTCAATTAATTCCAACTCTAATACGAATATGCTACCCTTAGCATCAGTGTCATCTCCTTCAATTCTAAATAACTCGGTATCGCAAGTTGAATACTTAGCTGATCCGCAATCTCATCATCAAATGCAGCGTCTAAATAATGCTACTAATCAGCCTCTCGTGTCCACAAACAGTGGACCATTGGTTGACTTGATTGTAGTTTCTCGGCCACCACGGAAAACTATTTTCATATCGAGGCTAGCTGCTACTACCACAGCTGATAACATTAAAGCTTACATATATAGCAAGTTGCCAGCTCCATTATCGACGCCCATTTGTATTAAACTTACCACTGGAATCCAACGGCATATTGCATCATTTAAAGTTCATACCTCGGACCATGACTATGCTAAGATGATGAGTAAGGACTTTTGGCCGAATGGCGTCTTCATCCGTGAATTCATTCCACGTCCTAGGAATGTTTCCCTATCCAACAATCAGACTCATAACAACGCTTCTCGTCCTGACGCGTCCCCAAAAAACTACTAAGCGACATTACATCTCTACCACAATCATCTTCATCATTACCATCTTCAGCATCATCAACATCTTCAACATTAACATTGTTATCTTCATCATTATCGTCTTCACCAAGATCATCATCGTCACCATATTCATCATCATCATCATCATCATCAACAACATTATCAATATCATTATCGTCACCAGTGTCATCACAAATGCACCATCTCCAGGACCTTCAAACTATAGTAATATCAGCAACAACATCATCATCAACAAATAAAACATTATCAACAACATCATCAACAACATCATTAACAACATCATTAACAATAACACCAACAGCAACAACAACAACTTCAACAATAATAACAACTTCAACAACAACAACATCATCATCATTATCTTCATCAATTCCATCAGAATCACCTGCTCCATTAATATCTCTATCATCATCAGCTCAATCTTCATTTTTGGTCAACAGCTTGTCAACAGCTTCTCAAACACGTAATGACGTCATGTCTGTTTACTACCAAAATGTTGGTGGATTGCGTACTAAGACGCAGGAGATGGCCATGGCCACCGTTGATTGTGCATTTGATGTCATTGCGCTCACTGAGACGTGGCTGTATGATGATATTGTATTTTAACGTCTGAATTATTTCCTGCTCATTTTGATGTTCACCGGAGAGATCGTCGCTATTCCACACTTGGTATGTCACGTGGAGGTGGGGTATTAATTGCTGTCAACTCGAAGCTTAGAAGTCATATTGTACTGCTTGAACATGCTTCTCCCAATATTGAGCAAATTTGTGTGTGCGTGCGTTTGCAAGGTTCGACTTATTCATGTGCTACTGCTACCTGCCTGAATCTGTATGTATTTTTATCGTATATTCCTCCTAATTCTTGTAAAGAAATCTATAATTGTCATTTTATGAATATTCATGAGTTTAATTTTCACAAAGCTAATTTTTATGCTATTAATGAGTTTCTTGCAAACGTTAATTGGAGTTCTATTTTCACTAATAATTTAACTTGTGACTTTAATTATTGCATTGATGTGATTAATGAAGTGTTTTCGAGGTTTGTTCCGGTTAAATGCGTCAAGATGAGCAATAAGCCAGTTTGGTTCACTAAGCGCTTATCGAATTTAAAGAATATTTTAAACAAGAAGCATAAATTAAGTTTAAAAAATCCGATTTTTCAAGATGATTATAAACGGTTTAGAAGAGAATATGAGTTCATGAAAAAATTTTTGTATAGACAGTATTTGTTTAAAACTGAGTCTAATGTAAAATCTAATTCGAAAGCATTTTGGTCCTACCTCAATACGAAAAGAAAGACTAATGGGTTCCCAAAAAATATGGCATTTAATGGTGAGATTTCTAATTGTGAAACAATAGTTTGTAATATGTTTGCGACTTATTTTCAGAATAACTTTATTAACGAGTCATCTTGTGCTAGCACGCACGTCTATGATGCTCCTCAAATAGGAATTGGTTCCCTTGTCCTTTCTACGCAAGAGGTTTTGACAGAGCTTGCAAATCTGGATATTCATAAATCTTGTGGCCCAGACAATATTCCACCAATTTTTCTTAAAATGTGTGCTAATAATCTTGTCGATCCTCTTACAAGAATCTTCAATTTGTCTTTAGATAGTGGTGAGTTCTTGGATGTGTGGAAAGAATCATTTATTATCCCAATCCATAAATCTGGAAGTAGGCAAGAAGTGTGCAACTATCGACCCATAGCTAAATTACCGACTATTCCTAAATTATTTGAAGCAATTGTTAAAAAACGATTGTATGGTATTATAAAAAATTCGATTTCTGAACTTCAACATGGTTTCGTGAGTGGTAGGTCCACATCTACAAATTTATCTATTTTTTCAAGCTTTCTAAGAAATAAGCTTGAGGAGGGTAAACAGATTGACGTGGTATTTACAGATTTTGCGAAGGCGTTCGACAGAGTTCAGCACTCTATCTTACTCAATAAGTTATCAGCAATGGGCTTTCACTCATCCTTTTTAATTGGTTGTCTAATTACTTGATCGGCCGTATTCAAATGGTAAAAATCGGTTGCAGAATTTCTAAAACCGTGTTTAACTATTCTGGGGTTCCTCAAGGTAGCCATCTTGGACCCTTACTTTTCCTCCTTTTTATTAACGACTTGCCAAACTGTTTCACACATTCCCATTGTTTGATGTATGCGGATGATGTTAAAATTCTAAAATCCGTTAACTCTCTTGCGGATTGTCTACTTTTGCAGCAGGATATTAATCAATTACAAGGGTGGTGCTTTGAAAATAAACTCAATCTCAATATTGGTAAATGTAACGTCATGTCATTTAATATGCTCCGCAATAAAATTTATTTTGAATATTCCATTTCAAACAATATCTTGGGTAGAGTAACTAATAAACTGGATCTAGGGGTCTTATTTGATGAAAAGCTTAGTTTTTGTACTCATTATGATAGGATAATTTCCAAATCAAATGCTATGTTGGGATTTTTGAAGAGAAACACTCAAGATTTTAAAGATCCTTACACTTTAAAATCTATTTTTATTTCTTTAGTTCGGTCTAATTTAGAATACTGTTGCATAATTTGGGATCCTCACTATAATTCGCACATTAAAAGGATTGAAAATGTACAAAAAAGGTTTACAAGGTTGTGCGCCTATAAACTTAATTGTAATTTTGCTCCGACATATCTTGACAGGTGCTCTCTTTTTGGATTGAAAACACTTCAATTAAGAAGAAAATACTATCTAATTATGTTTGCTAGAGATGTTATAATGTCCCATATTGATTGTGCTTCAATACTCAGCCATTTTAAAATCTACGCGCCTGAGAGGCTTATAAGGCAACGTGGCCTATTTTATATTTCTTATCATAGAACTAATTATGGTGGCAACGAGGTGGTCAATAATTCCTGCGTTGCATTTAACTCTGTTTGTGATCTCATTGACTTTAGTCAGGATAGAGAAACTTTTAAAACTAATCTCCTGCTTATTCTTAAGTAAAATTGTATAATTTTTTTTTTTTTTTTTTGTTCTCTTTTGTATAATTATTTATTTGTTCGTAGTAAATTTGTATAATTATTTATTGTATCTTAATTTTTTATGCTACACTATTTAAATGGGATCATTCTGTATAAGTGTGATAATGTGTTTTGTTGTGTTTTGTGAGGGTAATCTGACTAGAAAGTAAGACTTTGTGTCGCTAGATAATAAATAAATAAATCTATATATATAAAAATGGTGTAAAAAATGTATAGTAATTCATCAATTGAGAACGGCTGGGCCGATTTGTCTAAAATTTTTTTTCAGTTGTTTATAATTGCCAGGAGAAGGTTTTTACGAAGGAAAATTTTGGAAAAACCCTCCGGGAAAGTCCGATAGGTGGCGTTGGGGTGGACTTATATCGAAAATTTGAATTTATGGACCAATTTAACTGAAATTCAGAATGTATGTTTGTTTAATCATAAGAAAATAATTTGTGTATAAATGGACCCGATAGGTGGCGCTGGGGTGGACTTATATCGAAAATTTGAATTTATGGACCAATTTAACTGAAATTCAGAATGTATGTTTGTTTAATCATAAGAAAATAATTTGTGTATAAATGGACCCGATAGGTGGCGCTGGGGTGGACTTATATCGAAAATTTGAATTTATGGACCAATTTAACTGAAATTCAGAATGTATGTTTGTTTAATCATAAGAAAATAATTTGTGTATAAATGAACACGGTAGGTGGCGCTGGGGTGGACTTATTTCGAAAATTCAATGGCGTGAAAAGTGATTTTGGTATTGCCACAATTTTGAAATGCAATCCTGGTACGAGGGGGGTAGCGAAGCATACCGGGTTCAGCTAGTAAATTATAAAATCCTAGGTTAAGTAATGTAATCTGTAAGGGTATCAACCCGGTAGATGGTAAATAAATAAATAAACAATAAAAAATTTGTGTTTACAGCGCCATCTAGTAGCAGTTAAATTTAATACCAGTTCAAAAATGAAGCAAATGATAAACCATGGCCCTTATTATGAGTTGCTTTCGACGTTCGATCTTCGCTGGTTATCGAACAACGAGTATAGAAAGTTAAATTCTCATTATGAGCAGTGCTACCCTATCGAAATGTTCGTTGCTCATCGAAATTTCAGTCGAATAGGATTTTACTTTCGATGCGATGCGTGCTTAGCAATAATTGTTAAAAATTTAAGTATTTTGTGATTGTGTTTTCCTTTTTAAAGACTAAGAACTAATATTGAACTGTTTTTGTAATTTTTATGCAGTTCTAAGGTGGTGAGCAACAAATCACAGTTAGAAAAACTGGTCTTATTGATGGAGGCAAACTTTGACTGCAAAGGATATTTGTTCCAAAGTTCAGGCGACAAAGACATGGGAAGAACTCACGCTGGAATTAAATTGCTTAGGACCACCAGTTAGAACAGCAAAGTGGCTTAAGATAAGCTAAAGAAAGCGTTGCTCAACCCTTTTCTACTTCTAGATAGTTCCGTCATCCTCTTTAGTTATAACTTTTTTTCTTATTTTTTGCAATCAACTTTCAAACCAATCGTATTTAGTTGAAATAAAACAACAATCACCTAATAGAAATATATTATCGTGAGCAAACAAAGTGAACGAAATTCACAATAGCGCTACTCTTTGTCGAAAGCACGTTATAATACCAAATGCAAATTCGTTCGATCAGGCCATTCGACTACAGTCGAAGATCGAATGCAGCTCATAATAAGGGCTCATATTTGAACACAAACCTTATAGCAAAAAGTTTCGACTATGCAGTTGAAAAAAATTACGTACAATGGCAAGAATCTAAAAATTACGAAATATGGTGCAAGTATATGCGAACTTCTGGGACAGATTTATCTGCGTTTATTACTACAAACATAGGTTCATAACGAAATCTAGCTAATAGGCCTGTTTCCGTACTCGATTCTAGTGACTTAAAGTTCATTGAGAGCGTTATTTTACAAATTGTTGAAGCTCGAAAGAGAAAAATAGCATGCAAAATGTCACTCTCTATTCTATTTCAATTACTTAAAGTTAGTACGGAAACAGACCTATTGTATTTTGCAAGCGAAAGTATTTCATTATAAAAGATTTTACATATTTGTAATAAAATATAAATTCACAATACCTTTTTCTATGAAATAACCTTAAAAAATCAAAAACCGCACATGCCATGTGTTTCTTAAGATTGGATTAACACTTGCTATAGTCATTGGCGTCGGAAGCGGGGAGTGCAAGGGGGGCAGTTGCCCCCCACTTTTTTAGCCAGATAAACAATTTAAAAAGAAAACTTCAAAAGTTATTCAAAATGTCAGTTTTTTTTACAACGATAATATTTTTGTATTAGATATTTTCCTCTTCTTTCTCTCTTCTTCATAAGCATGCTTGCGGATAACCATTTTCTTTCTCTGTGTTTGCAAAAAGATAGAGCAAAATGTAGAGTTTCTACTGCAAACCCACCACTTCAGTTTAAAAGCACCCTTAAGTATGTAGCTTAATACTGTAATATTGTAATCGAAACCTTCAACGGAAAAGTGCCTTCTGAACAAAATCTAAAAACAAAACTAGATCTTTATGCAGATGACTTTGATGTGAGCGACCTCCACGCGCAACTTAAATTGCTGAAGCAATTGCCTGGCCAAACACCTTCAAATAGCAGTGGCATTGTATCTCAATTTGCAAAAAATTCGGATACTGTAAAAAACTATTAAATGAAGTTGAAAAACTTATTGCTGTGCTTTTGACTGTGCCTGCATCAGCAGCTTCATCTGAGCGTTCTTTTAGTGCACTAAGACGACTTAAAACGTATCTTCGAGCAACTATGACACAGAAACGACTCACTCATGCGGCGACTCACTTATACACATTCACAAAGATAAAACCGAAGAATTGAATTCGATGGAGGTGGTGAAAGAGTTTGTTTCTCGCAAGGACAGAAAGAAATATTTTGGAATAATTTAAATTGATATAACTTTTTGTACCTTATTGCATTTAAACCATGTATAGATATACCTAGTCTTGCTTTATAAAAGCAACCATTATTTCTTATATTTTCATATTACCATATGAAAGATCCTTTAAAGAATGATCTCTAATATTGAAATTGGAAGAACTTTTAAAAATAATGAAATATTAATATTTATTATATATTTTTATATTTTTTTTTATTTTAAACTAAAATAAAAAATTTGTGTATTCACATTCATGTTTCTTTGAAGAAATTTTGGTGAACTTTTTTTGCACCACCATTTGTATTGCCCCCCCCCCCCCATTTGTACTGCCCCCCAGATGAAATTCGCTTCCGACGCGCTTGGCTATAGTTAAAAAAACAATCAAACAAAATAAAAAATGCTTAGGAGGGGGTAGATTTGTAGGTAGAAAAATAAATTTTGAGTCAAACTGAAATAATGCATAAAAATTATACGTCATATGAAGGAATATAAAAATTGCAATTTTATTTTTATTTTTTTACAAAAAATAACAACTTTCGCACCATTTTTTGGAAGAAAAATACATTTTTGGACCCTTTTTGAAAAAAATATTAAAAATATAAATCCTTAGCTGACGGTACTGTTGCAATAATTTTATTAAAGTTCAAGTACTTTAATTTAACTTTTAGACAAAAGAAGATTGAATGAAAGTCAAAACTTTCAAAGTCATAACTAAGATTTTCTATATTTTTCAAGATATGAGAATGTTATTGGTGTCAAGCAAACGAAAATTTTTTTACTTTATTATTCTTAAGAAAATTGTAAAAGTTAGTATACATTAACATGTATTGGATAAAAAAATGCATATTGTAGGGTACTCATTAGAGATAAACAAAAAAGTCCAGATGGTGTTTTAAGCCCTTTTAATAACCAAAAACTCTTTCATAGGTTGTTCAAACTTATATCAAATTCTTAACTCACTTTTCAGTGTTTTTAATTTTCATTATTTTATAAAGAATTTTCAAAATCCTTTTTTTGATGATAACAACGACCAGGGACGTGAGAAACCTACATGTCAAGTTTGAAGAAAATCCATCCAGTAGTTTTCACGTGATGTTCTTTCAAATAGACAGACAGACAATGCTTTTAAAAATTACTTTTTTGGAATCTACATCCTTCAAAATGTTCAGTGCAAAAACAATTTCGGAAAAAATATTCAATGTTCAGATTTTTTTTCTCTGAAAAGCTCTGAAACACGGCGCGTTGCTGCCACGCCCTCTTATCCAACGCCCATTAAATGTTATTAGTGAACTGCATGTGTAAATTAATGTCGAATACTGAATTCCAAGGCCATAAAGCGATAGTTTTAGCCATAACTTTTGTTTGAAAATAGATATTGGGATGTGATATAATTTTTCACATAAATTATTTTTGAGACTTGAGTCTTTTTTGTAAAAAATATAAATACAACATTTTGGAAAAAATAAATTTCGCACAACAATTTTGAAGATATGTGAGTTTTTTTGGTGTAAAAGAAATTTTTTAAAATAAAATTGGCAAAAATTTTCATTTCAAAAAAGGATTACGATAACTCAGTTACCTTTGGTTGAAAAAGGTCGAAGGGGCGTGACAAAAACTAAGTATGTTTACTTAATTTGAGCAAAATCCGCCGAGCCGTTTAGATTTGTATAAAGGTCAAACAAACAAACAGAAAATAAGTTTTATTAATAAAGATTATAGTTTTATTAAAAAAATATATTTCACATAACTGTCTGAAGTGTTGCTTTTATATCACTTCCTGGACAAAACCGGATTAATAATGCTCTACACAAATGTTAAGAATATTGCTTATTGCTTGTAAGATACAAACTATTATTCATCCCCCATTTTGCTAGGGTAACCACTTTAGTCGTTGTTGTAGTGTTTAATCGTCGAAATGTGAGGGTTGGCCAGTAGTTCCCAAACATTTTCTGCAATTCTGCAAAAACGGTTAAATTTTTCAATATTAAAAAGTAAATCAATGTTATCACTAATATGTATTGAATAATATAAATTATCGCAAAAAAAACAAATAGAATTTTTACCTATTAAGGTATTTATCAAAACGTGAAGGTTAAAACAAACAAACAAACATGGAAGAACTTCTCTTCCAATCGTCTTTCAAAGTGAAGGGTTCTTTGGAAAATGGATCCTATATTCATTCCGGCGATCGTTGGAAGATCGATCGCTTTTTGATCGCCCAAACACTGAATTCGCTATTCAAGAAAAATGTGCAAAATCTTCCTTCATTCATTACGGCGATCGTTGGAAAATGGATCGCTTTTCGATCGCCCAAGCGATTAATGCGCGATTCAAGAAAAATCTACCTTCGCTAACTCCGGCGATCGTTGAAAGATTGCTTATTAAAAATTTTCAAAATCAATCGTTGGAATATGAAACAGGCTATTACAGGCTATACTATATAATTCTCCACTAAAAATAATCATCGACATAATTTTACAAAATAATTTTTTGTGTTTAATTGCCCGTATGGAAACTGAAAATATTTATATCAGCACAATTTGCGGTAGTATATCTGTTTGTTGACCGATATGACAAAGAATGACCCCTATAAAACAATTTGTAAAGTTGAACAAAGACGTTTTGCAACAAATCGCTGAAGAGCCCTAAAAGCGATTCGTTTACAACTCTTGTCGGCGAATCACTTAAGACCCCTTTTGACGATTCGTTTGCGACTTTTCCCGCAAATCGCTAAGGTCTTCTCTTGGCGATTCTTCCTAGTCAATCGCTTACGAACCCTTTAAGCGATTCATTTGCAAATCTTCGCAGCGAATCGCCTTCATCGACTCAGCTGCTTACAGTCGACGATACCCGGATGACTCCCAACTGAGCTCGCCGGTGATTGTCTTATCTTCCAAGCGATTCGCTAGGGATTCTGAAGCGATTAAAAATGTTTGCAGGGGTTAGCTTAACACAAAATTAATTTACGATAAACATATTTATTTCGATTTACTTGCAGTCCAACAGCTAAAATAATTGCAGAACTTCATCAGGATTGTTAGCCATTTTATTAAGTTAAGGAAAAATTAAAAAATTAAACATACTGATAATCTTTATGACAGAAAAACGATTTTTTTAGCCGACTTTTGGGAAAACATTCATTTATTATAAAATTTATTTTACTTTGTTTTCTTTGTTTACAATAGGGGTGTTCACGATTCAGTGCACTTGCCTGTGCATTTGAGGACTTGTGCACTTTACAAAAACAAAATACACGTACGTCAAAAATCTGCACAAGTGCTTTTCTACAATTGCTTTAAACTTAAGCAGTTGTGCACTTATGTTCACTGAAAAATTTTGACTGAAAAAATTTTAATCACTTGGTTATCACTTCAGTAATCAGTCTTCGGTTATGTAATCGCTTGGTAATTGCCTTAGTAATCAGTATTCAGTTATGTTATCGCATAGTAATCAGTATTCAGCTAAGTAATCACTTGGTAGTCGCTTCAGTCATTTTTATTCGGTTAGGTAATCAGTCGTCGGTAGTCAATGTGGTAACCGGTTTCTCTGGGAAAGATTCTAAAAAGGAAAGTGAATATAAAAAACACCTTTCTAGGGTCCACCATGGTGTCAAAAAACTTTTTGAAATTCTAACATCACGACGATGACGTTAGATGATTACCCCGTATCGACCACGGCTAAGAGGTGTGAGTCCATTCCAAAAGAAAAAAAGTCATATTTTGTCTTGATTTTTGACACTAATAACCGAAAAAATTCATTTCAGAAAATAACTGTTATGAGCCAACCTAAAAAATTATTCTTCAAAAATAAAAGTTTAAAGTTTTACAAATAAATAAAATAAAATATCTGGCAACCAAAAATCATTTTTTCTTAAAAATAAAAGTTATTCATAACGAAAATTTGTATGTGTTGAAATTGCCCAACTTTTTTTGCTGTGAAATCTAGAATAACAATTATTTTCAGTCCCTGGAAAAAATCCATCACAAAAAATTACAATATTAGGAGAAGAAATATCTGGGCTATTGTCAATTCCAATTTTTTTTTTTATTTAAATATCAATCCAAAAAACTTAACGAAATATATAAAAAAAAAATTTAATAGAAGCATCCAAGATAGCACTGTAGGTAAATTTTTCACTTTTAAAAAGACCCAAAAAACGCCGAGACACGTAAACTTCATATTTGATAGTATCAGATCAAAATAATATCGAGGTATTCAGATTTTTGATATGTAGCCTTTATTTGACCTTCATTAAAAAGTTTTGTATAGTTTTTAACAATTACTTTTTATTGTCTTTCAAAAATATCTCCAACGTGAAAATCGAATTTTGAATGTTGAACGTAGGCACCTTAAAAAAAAAATCTTAACATTTTTTTACTCAAATTAGTATTTTTATTTCATAAGTAGATTAAATTCTGAAAGTTAAAGCAAAATCGAAGGTGGTCCAAATATTTGGTCTCCAAAAATAAGCAAAAATAGCTAAAAATGAGTCTAAAAGTGACTAAAATCTGGCAACGCTATGTTTGAGTAGAACACAAATTTAAGTCGTCGGTCAATTTCTTAATTTAAACCAAGTCTTTAACTAATTAATAATACTTTTGAGTCCATAATCGGTAAAATAAAGGCTTTTTACTATACATTTAAATGAAAGTATAATTTTTTGCGTGGATTTAATACGAATTTACTTCAAATAAAGTTTGTGTCGAATTGCTGTTGCACTTGCTGTCTCAAATACTGTTGCTGTTGTTGTTGCTGCTCTGTGCTGAAGTCTTATTTATCTGCTTTGCATTTTCTTTCGTGCTAACCTTGAAGTGTCGTTGAACTTTATAATTTAACATGGCACCAACAAAAATTGTCAACTGTGGAGTGTGCAATAAAAGCGTTGGAAAACAGCAGTCCAGCATTGGATGTGGCCTTTGTGGAAATTGGTTCCATATCGCATGTGTGGATATTACAACTGAACAACATGCATTTTTGCTAAAAAACCGTGCTTTATCTTTCACATGTGCTGAATGCAAAGAAAATCCTCAGAACCGAGATAAATCTTTAACTTCTCTTCGTGCTGAGTTTCGTGCTGAGCTTCGGGATGGACTAGCTGATATTAAAGAATATTTCGGTGCACTATTTGAGAAAGTCAGGTCGGAGTGGTCTACTACCTTTAATGATCTCAAGTCTGATATTTCACGTTGCAATCAAATGATCAAACTTGTTGACTCTGCCGCCAATAATAAAGTGAAAGAGCTGGAAAATGCAAATAATATTCTGCAGCGCCGACTCAACCGTGCAGACATTGTGATTAGTGGATTGCCGTCAGGAATGAATAATATTTATGAACCTGCCATTGCCCTTACCAGCTTTTTTAAACTGCCTATTAGCGATAACGACATACAACATTGTTGGTATATTCAAAATCAAAAAGCTGTTCTTGTTAAGTTTAACAATGTCAGGCTTCGGGACAACATAATGAACCAGTATTTTAAAACAAGGAACCTGAAATTGTGCGATTTATTGGGAGGAGAGGTGCAATCAAGAGTTTACCTAAATGATCACCACACGCCAGCTGCCACCAAACTAAACTTTATATGCTGATACTCCAAAATCAAAAATAACTATGCTGGACGGTAGTGATAAAGTTTGTTGCATTCAACAATGCACTGCGATTTTTGAATCAGCTGATCTTGCTACTACAGGGCCCGGTGCTCTCCCCACTGTTTCATCATGTCCGCTGGATGGCATTCGTGGTAATTCATTAACGGAGTAATTTTTAAGTTTTCTTATTCTTTTATTTAAAACATATTTTCTTTGAAATCTTATCAACCAAAAATGTTCTCTTTTTTCATATTGATCGACTTCGAAAATGAATTGTATTAAACGAATTTGATCTGTATATATGTATCTATTTTATAGTTATTTAAGTTTAGTTATAATGTATTGTGCCTTATTACGACTTCCCTACTTATTCTATGAATTTGGAATCACCTAACTGCAATTTAGGTCCCATTGTTAGCGATAACTCTTTTTTAAAATCAATGCTGCATAAACATAGTTTAAATCTTAATGTTGGTCATGTTAACTGTCAAAGCTTCAAGCCATCTTTTCAATCATCAAAATTTGATGAAATTAAATGTATTCTTAGTGGTTGTTTTTTGGATGTTTTCGGTGTATCTGAAACGTGGCTAAAACCATATATATCGAATGCTGCAGTTGATATTCCAGGATATACATTTTGCAGGAGTGATCGTCCGAATGTAAGAGGTGGTGGTGTAGGTCTTTTTATATCGAAAAAAATCAAATATTAAGTTGTCTTTCGTTCTACTGAGTATGGTGTCTGTGAGGCTCTTTTTGTAGAAATTTGTCACAATTTCCAAAAACTATTAATTGGTGTTGTATATTTACCTCGTGGTGATATTGTGTCCTTTGAAAATTTGTTAGGTGATTTGTTCGTACGATACTCTAATATTGTTATTGTTGGTGACTTCAATCATAATCTCTTTGATATGACTAAGTCAACCAGTCTTCGATCCATGGCTTTACGTTGTAACTTGTCGTGTATTCACAATTCGCTTCCAACTCATTACGATTCTTATAATAACTCAACGTCTCTAATTGATTTTATTCTGATTAGTGATCCGAACATCGTGAAACTTTCAGGACAAATGTTATCACCAACAATTTCTCACCATGCCTTTTTATTTGTTTCTCTTGACTTTCCAATTGTTCGCGAGGATAAGTTTGTTGAGTATCGGAATTATGGAGCAATAAATTATGAGCATTTGAATTTATTTATGACTGGAATTGATTTCAGTGAAATGTACTCCACCAGTGACGTAGATAAGCAGTGTAGTGTATTGAATGCAGTTTTAACTGAAGCTTTTTCTTTTGTCCCGATAACTAAATATAAACTTAAGTATACTCAAGGTAATAAGTTGAATTCTAAAGCGATTATTTTCGTTAAATCTATGCGTGATCTTGCTTTTAAAGCATATTTACAAGATAAATCGGAACATACCTGGAAAACTTTTTGTAAATATCGTAATCGTGCTAAGTCCGTTATACGTAAATTTAAAAGGGAGTCTGGAGCTCGACTATTTGAGGGTCTTAATTCAAAACAAATGTGGAATACCTTAAGAAATAGTGGTTGTTTAAACTCAATTGAGACAAGTGAAGAATTTGATGTTGATTGTTTAAATAGTTTCTTTGTTAATAATCAGAATAATTATAACGCCAACCCATTCGATTTTGAGGAGCATTTGGATAGGGAAGATAGTTTCTTCTTTAAAAATATTTCTGAAAGTGAACTTGTGGAAGCCATTTGGAGTGTCAAGTCGAATGCTATTGGAAATGATAACATTCCTTTAAAATTCATTAAAATAATTCTCCCCTACGTTCAAAGTCATTTGTTATTTTTCGTCAATAGTATTCTTACGTCCTCCAAATTTCCTTCATCTTGGAAAGTGGCTAGAGTTGTGCCGATTCCCAAAAACAATTCTTCTACGTATATAGAGAATCTTAGGCCGATAAGTATATTACCTGTACTCTCTAAAGTTGTTGAAAACATAATAAAAAATCAAATATTGGAATATACTAATCGGCATTCTCTAATTGATGGGTGCCAATATGGCTTTCGAAATGGCTATTCTACGGCAACACTTCTTCTTGGCCTAACAGACTCTATTAGACATAACGTCAATGCCAACAAAATAAGTATTTTGGTGTCCCTAGACCTATCAAAGGCATTTGATACAATCAATCACTCGAAGTTAATAAACAAACTAAAAACCATGTTTAATTTTTCAAATACTGCGTGTAGGTTATTGTTTTCATATATATGTGATCGTAAACAATTTGTTGTGTACAATGGTTCTGCATCCAGCCTGCTTAATATTGTTTCTGGGGTCCCACAAGGATCTGTACTTGGACCATTACTCTTTACGTTATATTTGAATGATATCGTTAATGCTGTTGATTTAAATGCGTGTAATCCCTTTATTTTTGCTGATGATATCCAACTTCTGTTTACGGGTGAGTGTCAGTTTAAAGATGTACTGGAGTCCTTAGTCAACTATAATCTTTCTAATATTTCCTCCTGGATGTCACAAAATTATTTAAGTTTAAATACCAGCAAAACCAAATTCATTCAATTTAACCCTTCTAGGCTACTTGAAGACCATTTGAATATAAGTCTACACAATGAGAAGATACAATTTGTTAATTGTATCAAATGCCTTGGTGTTTTCATTGACAACAAGCTACATTTTGATGCCCATATAAATGCGTTAAGTTCTAAAATAGGTTTTACTTTGAGGAAACTTTACAATACTAATTTGTATCTGCCTTTAAGTGTAAAATATAATATTGGCCATGCTCTTCTTATGTCCAATATAACATATTGCGTCGAGGTTTATTCTGGTACGCTAGCTCTTAACATTAAACGAGTTCAAGTCATTGTCAATAATATTGTACGTTTTGTCTATGGTCTTCGTAGACGAGAACACATATCTTCGTATGTCGTTAAGTTTTTAAATTGTTCCTTTCATCAATATATAAATAATAGATTGATGTTGTGTTTTTATAAGCTTGTGAAAACCAACGTGCCACAATACTTGGCTCAGAAATTTGTGTTTAGTCGCTCTACTAGGAATCCTCAGATAATCTACCCTAGAATAGATTGTTCTACGTTTGAAAGGTCTTTTGTGGTACGAACAGCTCGTGTTTGGAATAGGCTCCCTATTCATCTTCGTATTTTCACATGCACCTTAACCACCTACAAAATTAAGCTCAAAGAATTTCTTCATTCAACAGTTTAAATATATTACTTTTAAAAATCTTTTTTGTTGACCACTTTTAATTTTTAAAACTATCTTTTTTCCTTTGGCTTCTTTTCTTTCCGCTAACTTGGGATCTTCAAATTCTAATCTTAAATGAATGCTATTAAATATCATATACTGTTAAGGGAGGTTGTATATAAAGGTACATGTATTATTAGTTAAGTTTTCTCTCGCATATGCTACTATTAAACTGGTAATATGTAAATTGGCCAATAAGGCTTTTGTATTACTTACAATGAAATAAATAAAAAAAATAAATAAGCTTAAATCGCAAATATCTCGAGATTTTGATCTGATTGGGAAAAACTGAGTATGCCACTAAATTCTACAACCAAAAAATAAGTAAAAGTAAAAAGTAAGTAAACCAAACATTAATATATTTAAAAACAGTGGAGATATTTGCATCGAAAGTCAAAACATTGATTTTTATGTCGTTTTTTTTCTCATTTTGCCACTCCGATGGCAAAAGGTAGGCGAGACACTGAACAATTGCAGCAATACTGCAACACTGTTACTCATTGACAGCTCTGTTGCAGATGCTCAGCTGATACTTTTAAATTTTAAAGAAGAGAACAGTGACGAAAACTTCAAAGTTTTTTAAATTTTTCGCTGAAAAATTTAATAAATGGAATATAAATAAATATATGTGTACGTTAGTTGAAAAAGAGCGTAGGCGTGGCAAAAATTAAGTATGTAAAAATTTAATCTAGGATGCATTCAATGGCCCATTATCATAGTCAAAATAAAGTCAACTTTAAATTTAGTGCAAGCTTTTTGACATCATATTGAAAAACTGTCAAAATGTTATACTAAATTTAAAGTCTACTTTATTTTGACTATGATAATGGGCCAATATGTATACCAAATTTGAGCAAAGTCCGTCGAGCGGTTTAGATTCGTATAAAGGCCAAACAAACAAAGAAACAAACAGAAAATTAGTTTTATTACTATAGATCTAAGATCTATCTAAGAGATCTTTCTCAGAAAAGTTGGCCAATATATTAGTTTTTGTCCAATGCGCTGTAATGTAGGTATGTATGTACCTTTCAAAAATATGTCAAAAGTATGTATATTAAATAATTATTAATTTATTTATAGTCGTCATGGAGCCCTTTTTAAATTATAAAAAATATATCACAAATAGAATTAATAATTAAAGCACTTAATACTGTTGCTGCATAAAATTTACGAAATTACATAAATAGTTTACAAAATTTAAATTCAATGAAACAAATCTGTGAGAGTGTCGGAAAACTTTATACAATTTTTAAAAAGTTTACATTTTCAAAATAATGCATATTAAGCCTTTTGTCCCACTTACAAAATGCAAAATTCTGAACATTTACCTGAAAAGGTTCCTTTATATTTATTAATTTTATTAGTCTTGCCTTTTAATAAGCATGTGAGTTCAATAAGATCTTTTTGATTTAATTTATAATCATGTTATTTTTTCATTGTGTTTGTCATTTCACTCAATCAACAATCATTAAAATTCGCAAATAAAAATACATGCATATGTTCAATTAACATATTAAAATTACAATCAATTAATAAATTATTTAATCAAATAGTTTCGTCTTAATTTCTATGCTCTCTATAATATTTATATTTTTTAAAATTCTAAAAAGCTGCTATATGTTTAAATATACATATACATTGTAGAGGTTCACAATAATTTTGCTATGTTTATCTGTATTTCCACAATTTTGCTTCGAGTTTTCTCAAAATATCTATTTAAATATACAGCTTAAGTCAAACATAAGTATAGAGTTGATACTACCTTTAAAGTTATTATATTCACAATTGAGAGAAAACTCATTCGACACGGTTATAAGTTCGAATTATATAAAATGATAAACGCGCAAAATAACTTCATTATTTAAGTACCTAGAGGAGGATATCACGTTACAACTGACGTCGTAGTTTCAACAAAAATAGTCAAAGAATAAAAGAGCTCATCCAATGTAATACAAATTGTAAAAACATATGAACAAAAGAGCAGCCCGGCATATCATGAGCTTTTATATTACAATTATATTACAATTAAATATTAAATATTTACAATTTTATTTTTGCTTTTTTATTTTTTTGCAATATTTTTCATAGTGCAAAAAAATTTTATTTTAGACAAATCCGCCTAGCTTTGTTATTTTTTTAATTTTTACTTCAAGTCTTATAGAACGAAGATTTAACAAAAGAAGGTAGTATCAACTGTGTGTAATGCACATATAGAAGTGCTATTATAATTTTTTTTTTTTTTTTAGATTTCGACTGCTCAAAGAAGTAAATATCTACAGCGCTAATAAAATAATGTCACTTGGATTGCATTTGCGAAATTTATTGGTAAAAAATATTGCACAAAATTGTTGAGGCGCCAATAAAAAAATGCCATTTCAAGGCCTGCATTATTCCTTTATATAAAAGTCAATGAGTTGGAACCATTATTTCGAGTCACTTAATTAAAATTCTTCTTTTTTTTTTGCTTTTTTTATCAATGAGAGGACAAGGTTTCTATTAAAATTACCATTTGGCCATTTCAGCCCTTGAAAAGACTTTGATCGAGCTTCTTATGGTCAATTGTTGTGTAAGGCTTATTATTAAATGTTTTTATACAAATGATGATCTACACATGAAGAGCTGATGTTTTCAAAAACCTTTACGTGTCAGTTGATACTCTTAGCTTACGGGCCACGCACTTAGCTACGGCTACGCACTTAGCTACGGCCGACACTTTTTTCCTATTAAATTTATTACAAATTTTTAAAAAATATCACAATATTCATATGGTTTTTTTTTTAAATTATATACTTTTACTCCTATTAAATTAAATTACATAGACTTTCCCTATACTAAAATTGCGACCCTCGATGCGAGATCGTTCGTGTGAACCGTGAAGTAGCATTCAATTTCGGAATTTAAAAAATACTTTTTTAATTTGATTCGCAAAAATGTTCGAAAAATGCAATTCAAATGACGTACATTTTCACTGGCATGAAGATATTAACTACCTTAGAGCTATACTTATATTTATCATATTGAACTAAAAAAATACAGTAAATCTCTTTGATTTCTCAAGGAAGGATCGCCTGAAGCGTTTTATGTTTCTTCTCCCTGGCAATGTTTAACATTGAATGCGATCCCGCACGCTGTTGGCTTAATTTATAAATCCTACGCTTGGCGTACAAACTTTTCCTTCGATAATATGTAATTGTATGCGGTTTAACGACAGCACTTTCACAATTTCCATTTGGTACTTCTAGAAAGTTTGCAGTTAATGAGCTGCTTCCCATAAGCAGTTCAGTTATTATTTTTGGTGTAAAATATGTTGATTTTAGTGTATTCAATTTTGTAATAGAAGATCGCTTAACTAGTTTAACACGATCCGTGTCAAAAGTATTATTCGACGCTGTTTGAACATTTTTTGCAAAATAAGAGCTGTTGTTACTGAAGGTATGAATGTTGTTTTGATTAGTTTGCGCTGAGACTGACAAGCGTGCTGTTGGATTAACAATTGCAATAGGTGCAGCACTATTTATGGCAACTTTACTTTTGCCATTAGCACAAGGATAACTAGTAAGTGTGTTGTTGTTTAAAATGTTTTTTTGTAGCCTATGCAGTGTGTTTCCCTGAGCAAGCATGGTGCCATTTGATGAAGACGCTATATTGCTACTAGAGCTTGGTACACTTGTTTGTAGACCTAGATCTACATTACCATTTCTTTGCAGCTTCGGCAAGGAACTATTCGTTGAATTCGTTACTACAACATTACCTATAGCAAATTCATTTACATTATTGGCACTGGAAGAGCCACTGCTGTTTAATGAAGTTACATTGCTTATATTTTTGGTTGCATTTCCTGAAGAAAAGCGTGCATTTATTGAATTGCCGCCAATAATACAGCCATTAATGCAATTTCCTAGAACTGAACTGCCACTACCAGTTAGCGTTATCGGATTATTGTTAGCTTTACGTGATATAAGAAGATCTCTGCGAAAAGCTATTGCCATTGATAGCGGAAACTTTATGAGACCAAAGTGATTAATAGTTAACGGACGTGGTACACAATTAAACATTTGTATGTTCATATTTAAATCATCAAAATTTTGCTTCTGAAAAAATTTACATTTCGATTCTGGACTTACAGACTTTGGTGTTTCAATAAGAGAAAAGTCAAAGCTTAGCAAAGCTGATTTTCGAAGATCCTCATTTTTGTCGTCTCGATTTTCGTCCATGCTACTCAAATGGAAATTAACTTTATTGCTGTTATTAAAATGAAGATTCGCTACAGCTTTATAATTTTTTTGCGTTAATAGTTCCGCTATGACTTGTTTTTGTTGCATCGAAACTGAATTATCTGCGGTTATTTCAAAAAGAAGATCATTTTCATTGGGCAATCCGTATTGTTCCGTGCCATCTCGCTTGGAATTTGTTGTAAACTCAACTAAACTGTCTATGGTTATTTCTTCATTGTTGTCATCAGTCAATGAAGGCACGTTAAAAACATTGAAATTCCATTCCATTTCCTCACAGCTGTCTTCATCAATGTTGTACTCATTCAATGTCATAGTGTCTTTTTGTTTGATGTCGCTGGTAAAGCTATCCAAAGTCAACACTTTACCCATTCTATCTGTCTTTAGCACCTCATCCTCCATGGACAAATCAATCACTTCTTTGCTGATGTTATCTCTCTGTTGCATTTGTTGTTTTTGGTGATGTTGCTCTAGCATATTATCGTCAACATTGCTAAATGAGCATTGTTGATAGAGTAGCTGTTGAAATTGCATTGCTTCAATTGCGCTTATTTGCTCTTGCTGATGCTGTTGCAACACATTGTTGAGTTCAGTTTGGTATTGAATTTCAATTTGTTTTTTATCTTGCTGTTGACCATTTTCATTGAAAACATTATTACTTTTAAGGTCTATTGACTGATGATTCAATATAGCAGACTGCTCAGCAACATATGTTTGTAATTGCTGATGTTCGAGGGAAGATAATGCCTTTTCAATGTCTTGTGTTTGCGCTTGAATAGCGCTATCGTCTATGCGTAAACGTTTTGTTGCTGGTTGGGGCAAACGAGTTTGCACAGTTGTTGTTGTTGTTGTTGTTGCTGTTGATGAGGATCCTTCAAGTTCATCAAAATTAATATCTGATTCAGCAGTATTTAAAATTTCCGTAATAAATTTGCTATCTAACATTTCCAACTGGGTGTTGTGATCAAAAATGCCTTCGAGTGTTAGTATGGAATTTTCATCAGAGGAGTTCTGGTTCTGTACACGCTCATCGCAAGATTGTTCAAAGCTGTCTAGTTGCACCTGCGACAAGCTACTTGAAGAAGCCGCTGCTGAAGGTGAAGATAAAATATAATAGTACTTGTTTAGGTTCGTAACGAAACCTTTTTAAAAGAAAGAGAAGGATATTTAAATGTACCTGTTGAGTGTATGGGTTCAAGTTTTGATTTGTCATGAGCAGCAGCATCATTTGAGGTAGAATACAATGGCATCTTTGCTCCAAACTCACTTCTTTCCTGTGAGTTCATATGGTTTATAGCTTTCTCCGGTATTGGCTTTATAAACTTTAATGTGGAGGAAAGATTGCTGCTAAAGGAATTATTTTCCATTGTCGGTTCAGTTGTTGCTGTTGTTGTTGTGCATGGCATGTTTGGAACCGCTACTAATGTACCAAACACACTTCGGCGTTCGAAATTAGCGCTGGTTGAGGAATTTATAAAGTCAATATCAAGTCCGTATGTGGCTTTTACCTAAAAAAATACGATAACACAATAACTGAAACAACTTAGCTTAAAATTTTGTTGCTGTTTTAATTAAAGCAGAAATATAAAACGTTGTATCACCTCTTTGCTAGCACAATAATATGCTAAAAGTTCATCGAATGACTTGCTGCGTCCAGGAACTTGTCGTTTTAAAGCATGCGAATGAACACTGCAAGTCAGTGGGCGGGAACATGGTGTGCTTCCATATTCATCACTAGCATTCACACCACAAATTTTATCAAAATTCAATTTACTATCAGAGCTATTCGGCGTTGTTGCAGCCATCTTGGCATATGGATTCGATTTTGCTAGCATCAATGTCGGCGACATGCATGATGTCGAAACAGTGGACATCTGCAAACGTTCTATATTGCAGCTTGTTTTATTAAGACCATAATCATGCTGTGTCATGATAGAAGTTGGTTGCAGAATATCTACAGTAGATGAAATAATACTATCAGAAGTCGAGCAAACTTCGCCTATATCAATTCGATTATTGGTAGAAACTGGCAATTGTTGATAACTTTCTTTCTCTGTTAAATTAGGCGTAGGTATAAACAATATACTGGCAGATCCAAGCGTCATGTTGTTGAGCTGTATTATTAAGAGAAAATGTATTTTAATTGATTTTCACAGTTGCTCATTTGAAAACTAAGTGACAAAATTAAATTCAACCAGTTTGGACATAAAAACTTCATATCGAGGATTTAAACGGAAATTACATCAACAGAGCAGTATGTAAAAGTGCTAGTATTAACGACTTTATTCAAAATTTATTTTTAATTAAAGTTTTTTTCTAATTTTCTTATTTTTAATTTATGTAAAATTGACGATTTTTCTAACATAAATGGTTTAAAAAAGCAATGCAAGATATTTCAAAATATAACATTAGTTTAATGAAATTGTTTTTCAAAATTTTAACCAATACTAATAATCATTTTGCAATGGATCGATACAAGACACATATACAAATTGCACGATGCCACAAAAAATTTAAAAATTTTATGTTTTTGGAAAAATACATGGTAGAAGTTGTAGGCATTCAACATAAAATTGATGCATACTTGATGTTTTGCATACACCCTCAAAATCTGAATTCATGATCCAAAAACCAATTTTTGGCAGTTACATGTACATTTCATAGAGTAATTCTTGTATGTCCAGTTCGATTTAAAAATAGAAAAAACTGAAATTAAGGACTTTAAAATGGTATTTTAAAGATTTTAATATCAAGAAAATTGGCAGAGATATAGAAGAAAATTTTCAGAAATTTTGTCGTTTTTTTAATTTTTTATTTTTATTTTATTTATTTATTTATTTTTAACTTCAGGAAATTTTTTTGTCTATTTTTAAAGAGCTCTGTTCCAGTATTTTATAAGATTCTAAAAGTGATTTTAATTTTGAGTTCAATAAGTTATAAACTTTTTGATTTGGCTATCTAGTTACTGTATTATTAAAATTTTCAGTGTGGCACCGTGTAATTACCGGCTTTTTAAAGTCGAAGCGTCGCCGCGAATAACGTTGTAAAAGACAAAATTATCAGCCCAATTCTGAATGATTTTTCCCGGGTAATCGGAAAAGGGAGTTTTAATTTTTTAGATAAAGTTCAAAAACATTTTGCAAATTTTTAATGCCAATTTGTTCATCAGCCGTCAGTATATAGTGTGAACAAAAAAATGTGATATCTTTATCTGCTGTCGTAAAAATGAAAACTCCCTTTTCCAATTTACTAGGAAAAATCATTCAGAATTGGGCTGTATAAGTTTTCCGGAATTGAAAAAAAATACTTTTAATGGCGCACTTAGAATCATTTGATTTCAATTTCCTCTTTATTGGTGTCAGAGTTGTAAATAAATTTGCTCGTATATAAAAAAAATATCCAGATCCAAATCAGATCATTTTAACGGTTATAAGCAAAAAACATGCTTTATTCGTTTGTCGCTTATAACATTATCCGCGGTGACGCTTTAGTTTCTGCTTTTACTTTTACTGTTTTTATAATTTTCATTGTCGATGTGCTCTCGCGTTTGCTTTTCTTAAAAAATATATTTTTTGGTTTCTGCTGCAAATTATAACAAAAAAACAAATAGTCACATTAGTAGATTCTTTGCTGCTTTAATTTTGTAAAGGCTTGGCTCCTTTGCTGCGTTTTTAGCTTACAGCATTGACAAAATTAAAGAAACAACAAGCGATCGCATTCCGAAGTCGTATTCGTGCTGCTACTGTCTGCTTTAAATATTTTTCAAACCGAAGCAATAGCAATATATCACATTTTGAAGTCTTATTCTTGCTGCTGCTATCTGCTTTAAATATTTTTCAAGCCGAAGCAACTTTAACCGTCATAGAAATTTTAATGCGGTGCTACTGTGCGCCGTATGCATCAGTTGGCTGTTGTGTGAAGCTTCCTGTTGCTGTGACTATTATTTTTTAACAGTCTGCAGCAAATGCAGTAGAAGAGCGACTATGAAAATGTTTAATCCCTGACTAATACCACCTACCTTCTGGTCGGCGTCCATTTCTGTAGTCTTTATATCATCTGAGCTCGACGTGCTTACCAACAACTTTGGTGCTACGACGGAAGTCACTGAAGTTAAAGCTTTTAAATCGGATATGCTTGTGATGGTTGCATTATCGTCAGTCTTTTCAAAGGAATCAGTGCTAAAGTTTGTGTTTTTTCGCGTTCCTTTGCCGGTAGAACTGGCGTAATATGGTGTGGAACTTGAAACAATCTCAAATTGCGCATTGGCATTGTTGGATGCATCTGCTAGGGGCAGTGATAATAATGTAGGAAACGTTATTGATGGAGACGAAGTTTTGCTTTGGCTCGACGATTTGGAAGATGTTGACGACATCGATGAAGATGATGTCGATGAATTCGACGAGTTTGAGAACGAACCACTTATACCCAATACCGTTGGCGCTGGAGTGCTATTTGAGTGTGTGGCGCTTGCATTTCCAAAAGTGGGCAACATCTTAACAGTAGCATTTGCTTGTACAGCAGTAGTTGCTGTAGTTGTTGCTGTTGTTGTTGTTACTGATGATGTCGTTGTTGTTGTTGTTGCTGCTGGTGTTGTACTGGACAGCTTTAAAGAATTGGACGACGACTTTGAATTGCTGGAGGAAGACAATAGCAATTGGCCCACTGTTGGCGAAGCGTTTTGTTGCGGAAGGCTCTGCACACTCAGTATTGAAGTGGCGGTTGGCAGGTGTGCCTTGCTAACTTTACAGCGCGAGCGTCCATTATTACTTCCACCACTACTATTACTGCTTCGGTTTCCTTTTGCGGCGCGGGTAGAACTGCCAAAAGACGATGATGCCTGGGAGGATGATGATGAGCTCATAGTGCTAGAAGCCGTTGCAGACGAGTCCGAAGATATGCCTACCAGCTCGATGCGTTCAAGATCCCGCAAGTGTTCATCTCGACCACTATCTGGCAAAGCATTCACGATTAGCTCCTCCACTTTCGCACAACTTTTGGTTGGTACTGTACTCCAAATAGCAGCATGCTGCAGTAACATATGATTACTGAAGCCAACTTTTGTATAAATTCCTTTGCAAACATTGCAAATAACAATTTCCAGCGCTTCTTGTTTTGGTGCCAGTCCATAATATTGCATATCACTTCCGCTCAAGCGCTGCACCTGCTTCTGCTTTTGCGCTGCATATTTGGATTTTTGACTTATTACAACTGAAGATGAAAAGGACGATGATTTGCCACTACTGCTATTGCTACTGCTACTACTAGCATGGTGTTCCATATCCACTGTTTTTAAGTGCGCTTTTTCTGCATAACGCATTTGTTTCAGAACTTTTTCAAAATCAAAGTATTGCTGCCATCTTTGTCCTTGTAGCTTTATTAATACGTTGCTGCTTATAGCTTGCTGGTGTGCGCTCATAACGGAGATGGTATATGCCTTACTCAGATTTGAAGACACTGATAACAAAGACGACGACGATGTGCTACTTCCGAGCATATTATCCTGTTCACAATCGCGTAAGGTACGCTTTGATGATGTCGGTGTTTCAACATCTAGTCCGTCCGTGTCTCTGCTGCTAGTTTCTATTTGGCTGCTGAAGTCTGTATTTGTAGATAGCATTTTTGTTGTTATGCTAAATAATCACAAAATCACAATGAATTTTTAACACAACAAAAATCTAAGAAGCAAAAGGCAGTTTTTTGTGTGTGCTATTTTACAACTGCCAGAAGACGCTCGCTGAAAAAGTAAAAAAATTAATTATGAAGATGGCTTTAAGTACAAGTGAAAACAAAAAAACAATTTTTTATTGAGGTATCTAAATATGTAAAACAATTAACCAATCATTGCAAGCATTGAAATACTTTAATTCTTATAGCCACTTTTACCATTTAATAGAATGTTGTATCAGATATCAAATATATCAATTTTTAGCTCATGTCCATCAGCGAGAATTGTTATTTTTTACTTTATAAAACTATTACTTTAGTTAAAACACTGATTGAGTGCAGGCGAAAAAAATAAAATAGATTCAATTCTTGAAATGTGCCCGAGTATATTTCCCAATTTTATTGTAAAAAGAAAAAAAAAACAAAAGAAATGTTTGAATGAAATATACAAATTCAACAACGCTATCAGACATATCAGCCCAACCGGCTGACAAGAACGATTCAGCTACAAGGTGATTATTACGTGTCATCAACGCGTGTCATCGACAACATAACCACTGTCAGGGTGCTGTTCAAAAATACATGATGTTATGCTTCTTACCTCTTTATCAAAACTGCTTGCATCAAGATACACCCGACCAACAAATCCAATTAAAGCACAATCTCCTTTAATGGAATATATGTTTAAAAAATTCAGTCAAAGTCAGGAGCCGCTCCAATAAGCTACGACATCCATGTTCAATCAAATTTTGTTTCACCGCTAATAGTCCTATGGAGCATGTCTTCAAAATTCGACTTTCTTTACAAAACTTCACAATTTATTTGCACAAATGCATCTATACGCAGATGTCTAGCGTAATAAAGAACATACATGTACAACATATGACAAATATGTGTAAAAGCAATTTTTTTATGCTCCTAGCCCACACTTTCGAAATTACAAACGATTTATTTACTAGATTTTATAGCTTACTCCACTCACACTTACTCTCCCCAGAGTATCGTGTTTTTATGAGTTTCCATTGAATGATATTTAATTTACGAAACACATTAAAATTTTGTTTATTCTTTAAAATTGATAGGCAGAAGCAAGCAATTAGGAATTTGTTTGTTCGGAAATAACAACCACGTAATCGGAGCTCTTTGGTTTCGTTCGAAAATCATCATAAAAGGGGTTACACATTAGGGGTGTTCACATCTCAAACCGCTCATCAAAAAGTTTGTCAAAAGGGCTGTTCACATTAGGTCTGTTTGCGTAGTCGAATGCAAACGAAATATTTCAAAAGTTTTTACTAGAAAGTGCCTGAAAAGCGTTCGTTTACTGAGAGAATTGGGTAATAGAGAGGAAATCACATTTTCTCTCCGTTCAAGTTTTTTAAAGTTTTTACAAGAAGAATTTCATCTAGTAAAAAGATGAAAACTTTTAAATGGTAGCTGTGTGTGTGTAGCAGTTGAGTTTTTTTAGATTTTCTTAGACATATTTGACATTTTTCATTATTGTACCAGAAAGCGTTCGTTTACTTTTTAAAGTTGAAGTAAATTCTCTCTCAATTTTATTACTTTTGACGTTTTTCATTTTGTTACCAGTGGAGTACGCGAACAGACCTATTTCAAATCACTCTTCAAATCGTTTTTCAAATCCAATAGAACAACGTGGCAATTCCATGGAAATTTCACGTTGTTCTATTGGCTTTGACAAACGATTTGATGAGCGGTTTGAAATGTTCACATCCCTAAATACAATAGAACAACTTGAAATTTCCATGGAACTCCCACGTTGGCCGCATTCAGCTCAGAAAACTGTTGTGAATTGTAATGGTAGCGCTACCTTATTAAGCGATGCGTTTCTCTGAATGTGTTGCTAATCTACACGTCAGAAATTAGATTAAATTCAATTATATATAATTTGTATGTAAATTTAATTCAATTGCAAAGCTTTCTCACTTAAATTTTCTTCGTTCTTTCTATGTTTTTTACTTTATCAGCGTCAGTAGCAGCATCTGGCAGTTAATTTAACAGTTGTGTTCGTTCAATTACATAGCTTATGCTACCTGATCAGTTTTAGTGAGCGCCACCGAAATTTTACCATTCAGCGAATTTTTACACAACAGTTGCCAACTGTTGTCTGCGCTGAATGCGGCCGTTGTTCTATTGGATTGGACAAACGATTTGATGAGTGTGAACAGGGCAATTAGCGAACCTGTTCGTCCTACGGCGGTCATATTCGAACAAATCTGATAGTTAAGAAGTTTATATGATGGTTTGTCGAACCTGTTGGCAAAAGTTTTTGATTTTCTCCTTCAAACCAGCGGTGTAAAACAAAATTATGACGAAAAACAACAAAAATGCTTCGCTTGTATGACGAACACGTTGGTTTAATTTGAACGCTACCTCTTTCGAACAAGTTAGACCCGCCATGTTGTTTGAGGAACAAGTTCGCTAATGTGTAACCAATTTAATACAACTAACTATACATAAACAAACCGGTTTGGCAAACGACGATAATATTTAAACCAGGTAGATAATCTGTTAAACTACGTTTACATTGGGCTAAATGACCAATAGGGCTGTTCACATTTCAAACCGCTCATCAAATCGATCATCAACTGATTTGACAAATGATTTGACCAACAGAATTTGTATGGATTTGATGGCGATTTGACGAGTGTGAACACTCATCAAATCGTTGGTCAAATCGTTTGATGAAAATCAAAATTTTTTGATTTATCTGCTGATTTGACGAATGATTTGACGAGTGTGAACACTCGTCAAATTGTGTAGTACGATTTTATCAGTTCTAAAAAGTTTTCAACCTGAGCACATCGCGGTAAAAGAGGGAGCGGAAGAAAATAATAGCAAAATAATAATAAATAACTGTTGCAAATAATTTATAATAATTTTTAAAATAATTTATTCTTCTTCCAATACGATTTTAATAACAAGTGGTATTAATAATTTTCCGTCATCGCGATGTGCTTACTTCGGGGTTCAAGATAAAATGAAATTTGATGAAAAATTTGATGAGTCTGAACACTTTTGTGGTCAAACGATTTGACAAATGATTTGATGTGCGGTTTGAAATGTGAACAGCCCTAATGAGGTGAATGAGTCATTTGGGAGTTTCAGACAATACTACATGTCTACTACATGTCTATCCGACATGTAACGGAAATTTTTTTGTTGAGCTTTCACACATACTACATATTGGAGAGACATCATTATTTTTCAAAGGGCAACAAGAGCACATCCTAACAAAGGCAAAATAATTTGTTGCTTCTCAAGTTATTAATGAAGTATTGCAGGAAGAGATAGAAAAACTTTGAAAAACAAGATGATTTGGGCTAAGAAGTGAAGATAAGAAAAGCTTATTCATTAAAATACTTTACTACTAGCTGTTTGCACCTCGACGATTTTTGCAGAACGAAAAATGCAACAAGTCCGATGAACGAGCATTCACACATACTACATGTCTGATGGACCAACAGAAATATCAAAATCATTTGATTTTCGTACTACATGTCCATCCGACATGTAGCTTTAGCTTTCACACGTCGTACTTGTCATCGGACAAGTTCTTGTCATCGCACGTGTAGTATTGTCTGAAACACCCCCTTCAAAAGTGTGTACATTAGAGGTATTCACAATTCAGTGCACTCCCCTGAGCAATCGAGGACTAGTAAACTTTACAAAAACAAAATACACGTACGTCAAAAAACTGCAGAAGTGCTTTTCTATTGTAACCTCAAATTTGAGGACTTGAGCAGTTGTGCACTTGTCCGTATTGTAGATTTTGACAGCTTTGGGAAAAGTGAAAGTGGTGTGTTCACGAAAGCCTAAGTGCACAACTGCACTATTCCTCAACAGCACAGGCAAGTGCACGGAATCTTGAATACCCCTATTAGTTTTTTTTTTGGGAAAGTAAATAATTTCATTTGACAACTGATTATTTTTTTGTTGTTGTTTTGTATTTGTTTTTTGACGTTTTCTTTTGTTTTAAAGGGCTAAGGCATTATAAAACCTGTTCGTCAAACGGCGGCCATGTACGAAACAATTTGATTGATTAAGAAACTAATTTTACGGTTCGTCGAACCTGTTGGCCTGTTAGAAATTGTTTTTTGTTTTCTCCTTCAAAACAGGGTTGTAAAAAAAATTGTTCGCTTGTTTGACCAAAGAAGTAAAATATTTAAATTATAAATTTTATTTCTATGTGTTTGACGAACAGGTTACTTCAATTTAAACGCTACCTCTATCGAACAAGTTAGACCCGCTATTTTATTTGAAGTTCGCTTATGTGTAAGCTGCTTAATGAAAAAAAAAACTAATAGCGCATTTCTTCACCGAGTATTAGCACTAAAACGTGGATAAGACCGGTTCATGGTGTACAAACTTAATACCATGAACTAGTCTAATCCACGGATTAGCACTAATATTTGGTGAAGAAATTGGCCAAACCACAATATATAAACCAAAATGTTTGTAATCACTCAAGACACATAACTGCATTCTTAGATGTAAAAAGGGTTGGGGGGGGGGGGGCGTTCATAGGATATACAGAGCATTTTACAACAAAACTAAGTTTTATTAATGGTCTGGTATGAAAAAATAGATTTATAGCCATTACTTTTCAATGGAGAGATATTGGGGTCATATATTCACATAAATTATTTTTGAGACTTTATTTTTTTGTAAAAAATATAAAACCAACATTTTGGAAAAAATAAATTTCACGAAAAATAATTTTTGCGCTAAGCTGGAAGAATTTTTGCAAATAAATGCTATGTCATATGAAAGGTAGTCAGATGTGCAATTTTCACTTGATTTCGTTAATACAACAAAAACAGTTTTTGAGTAATTTTTAGAGTAAAAAGTCTATATTTTTGACTTTTTTTGACAAAATAATAAAACATATATACTTTTGTGAAGTGATTTTATTGAACTTTTGTAAAAAATTTTTTTAATGGAATATATTAATGGACAGCGAAAATATTTGCATCGAGTTTGGTATTCATGTCTTTTTTTTCTCATTCTTAGATAACGATGATATATGAAAAAGTCTTTGTACTGAAAATTTATGCAATTTTAATTTGATGTCAAAATAGCAAACAAAATTAATATTAAATACACAAAAAACTTTAATAGCAAAATTACCGTTAGTTAAAAAAAAGGCACAGCTTCGATAGTATCGTAAGTATAGACGTAGAATTCCTTTTTATATAGTTTATCTTCTAAATAAAAATTATTCAAAAACGAATTTGTTGTTGTTGTTGCCTTCTTCAAACTTACTTGATCTAAAAAGGTCTCAATTAAATTCATGTTAAAATTTGTTTTGTTTTATAAAAACTTTTCGTTTGATATATATATTATATATTTTAATGCTCTTTACTACAGGAAAAATAAATAACTCAAATTTTTAAGATATTTATTTTCATTTATTAAACGTTACTTTGAATTACATTTAGTTGTAACCAACATTAAAAATTAACAACAAATTCATCACTAAAAATATCAAACGAAAACTTTTTATAAAACAAAACAAATTTTTACATGAATTTAATTGTGAGCTTTTTAGATCAAGTAAGTTTAAAGAAGGCAACAAAAACAACAAATTTGTTTTTGAATAATTTTTATTTAGAAGATGAAATGTTTTTAAATAGTTTTCAAAAATATGAATGAAAAAAACAGAATTTTTCTCTATTACAATATAAAAAGGAATTCTACATCAATACTTACGATACTATCGAAACTGTGCCTTTTTTTTAAAACGCGTGGTATTTGTATGGTAATTTTTAATGATCGTGAAATTTTTTTTGTTATGTTTTTATTGCGGTAGAAACTTTTTTGTTTATCTTTACAATGGTAATTTTTGTTGTATTTTTTTTTTTTTTTTTTTGAAAACGTAGTCTTTATTCACCAGTTCATAATTTAACATTTTATATAGAAGGGTTATATAACTAAATTAAATTCATGAATTATAATCAAATTTTTTTTTTTTTAAGAATACGTTATAACCTCAGACGGATTTAATTCCGTGTATAAGAGGTGTGAAATTAAGAAATAAATTAATAAACACTAAGATATTAGTTGCATTTAACATTTTGTACTAAAAAAAGTGTAAGCTAAGGCACACTATTATCACAAGTATATGAGATCAAAAATGTATATTTATGAATTAAGAATATAATTATCTAAGGTTTTGTACATAAAATTTCAATTTGTTGCAAAATATGTGTAAATTTGGTGACTTCTTTATGTCTTCAGGTAATGCGTTGTATTGTTTTATGGCGCTGTGCTTCAAGCTCTTAAGTTGTTTTGATGTTCGTGCTTTTGGTACCTCTAAGTTATGTTTCTGACGCGTGTTGTGTTGATGAATTGTGCTTCTAGTTGTGAGTATGAGTTTGGATTTGAGCATACTATTTTGTACTTTATGTATGTATTTGCATTTTTCTATAAAAACTAGCTGATTAAGGTCCATTTGTTTGGTGCTTTTATATAGTTCTCTAGTAGAGATTGTTGGCCTTTATTGAATAATATTTTTATTGCTTTATTCATCACTCTTCCTATCTGCTCTAAGTGAAATTTGCTACATTGGCTCCAGCTACATATGTTGTATCGTATTCTGGATAGAATATGTCCAGTATATATAAGTTTTGCAGCGTTTTTATTGATTTTGCCAATTCTTTGGATGACCATAATTAGCGGTAGTATTGAATTTTTTATTTCCTTGATGTGGTTTTCATAGTTAAGGTTCTCGTCTATTATCATTCCAAGATATTTTGTATGTTGCACTCTCTGAACTTCGATTTTGTTGATATTGATTTTTAGGTTGATATTAATGTTGCTGTGTGACCGAAAGACGATATAATAGGTTTTTTGTATGTTAATGCTTAAGCTGTTCCGCAAACCCAGTCATAATATACTTTCATGTCATGATTTATGTTGTCTTCTAACTCCTTTTCTGTTGTTGCTGTTGTTATAAAATTTGTGTCATCAGCGTAAATGTTGTATGTTGACTTAAAATGACAGCTCTTAATGTTGTTTATATATAGAAGGTAGAGTCTTGGTCCGAGTATTGATCCTTGTGGGACCCCAATTTTGCTTGTAAGCTCTGCGCTAAGTTCTCCATTTACTCTTGTTACATGTGGCCTGTTTTCTAAATAGCTTTGCATCAGTTTATTTGGCAGCCCTCTTATACCTATATCTGACAAAGCGTTAAGCAGTTTTTTATGATCTACTAGGTCAAATGCTTTGGAGAGATCTATAAATGTAGCTGCCACCATTTTTTTCTCATCTAGAGCATCATAAATTTTTTCCATAGTGGATGTTATAGCAGACTCTGTTCCGCTTTTGTGTAGAAAGCCAAATTGATTTTTATCAAAGCCAATAGTGGAATTTATGAAGCTTTCGATTCTTATGTCTATTGCTTTTTCGAATATTTTGCTGAGCGAGTTAAGTATTGAGATTGGCCTATAATTTTCGCATAGATCTTTTTTACCTTTTTTGTGTATTGGAGATATTATGGCTTTTTTGAGACATTCCGGAAAAATACCAGTTGAAAAACAATTATTAATTAGACTAACCAATATGTGTTCTATTGTTGGAAGGAGAAGCTTAATATCCTTTACTGATATTTCATCAATTCCTTGTGCCGCATTAACATTGAGATTTGAGACAATGTGTTGAATTTCAGTGTGAGTTATTGGTTTGAGAAATAGAGACTTTTGATTTATGACGTTTGTTGCGGTTACGTTTGTAGTTTTAATGTTTTTTGCTATTTTTGTTCCAACTTCATTAAAGTATGTATTAAATTTATTTGCTATAATTTTGTTATTAATTGCTGTTTGTTCTTGG
Organism: Dichetophora obliterata; assembly: GCA_963920525.1. NCBI lineage: Eukaryota > Metazoa > Arthropoda > Insecta > Diptera > Sciomyzidae > Dichetophora > Dichetophora obliterata. The sequence continues at coordinate 15,447,135 of OY986440.1, read as the reverse complement.
CTTTGTGATGTGTTTGCTTGTTCAGTTTTATTTCTTAGTGTTGAGATAATTATGCTCCATAACTTTCTTGTATTATTTCCGGATTTTTCTATTTGTTCATTTATATGTTTTTGTTTGTTGTTTTTTATAAGCTGATCGACCTCTTTTTTAATTTTTTTGTATTCTTCTTTCTTTATTTGATCATCTGGATTTGATTTTGATTTTTTGTAAAATTCTTGCCTAAGTTTCAGTTTTCTATTTATTTCTGATGTTATCCAATCATTGTTTCTACATCTAATTTTTATATGTCTTGTTGACTTCTTTTTGGCCTCTCGTATCAGTTCAGCTAACTGTGCTACTTCAGTTATTGGTGCATTATTTATTTTGTTTTTAATTATTGTTTCCATTTTTGTGTAATTTACTTTGGGAATTGTTTTACTGTTCATTGGTGTTTTGCATAACTGCATAGCTGTAATTGTTGCAATTGTATATTTGTGATCAGATATGTCCGTATCTTCGAGCCTGAAATCAATTTTGTGTGTTGGGTCTATATTTGAAATAATGTGATCGATGAGCGTACTGGTGTTTGTTGTTTGACGTGTTGGTAGTGTGTTGTTTATCAGTGTGTAACCATTTGTTTGTACTGAGTCAGTGTATTTTATTACTGTATTTGTTTTTTCCAACAGATTAATGTTAACATCTGCAAAAAATATTACATTTTTACATTCATTGCTAAGTTTTTCTTCCAAATAGTCTATAAAATTGTTGAAATTTTCGTTTGGTGCTTTGTAGAATGTACCTATGGAGATTTTTTTTTTTTAAATTTATTATTTCAATTATAGTTGTATTATATTTTTCTTCTTTTAATATTTCGTTGAATTTTAGACAGTCTTTAATAAAAATAGCCGTTCCTCCTCCTCTTTTTTCATTTCTGCAATTGTGTATTGCTGTAAAATTTGGTATATTAAACGTGTGTATTTCATTTTGATATAACCAAGTTTCAGTTACTACTACGACATCTATGTTTTGGATATTATTTATCAATATTTCCATATCTATAAGTTTGTTGCGAATACTGCAGATATTAATGTAGATAATGTTGAGTTCTTTATATTTATTCATTTTTTTGCTACTTAAAAATAGCTTGTTGTTTCTTTTTCAGCTTTCATTTTTATTATGTGTACATCACAGTTATTTGCACCGGCTTTATGATCACATGAGTAGTTTGCTCCATATGTATTTGCTCTAACACAATTAATGCATTTAAAGTTTGTGGTAATTTTGCATGTTCTGGTGTCATGTTTTTCCGCACAGTTTCCGCACGCCTCTTCTCCTTCACACTTATTGCTTGTGTGATGATATTTTTGACATTTAAAGCATCAGGTCAATGAAATTTATTCCTTAATAAATCTAGATCTATAGTTGAGCATGACGTATCTATTTGATATTTTAGCTAATGTTTCTCCAGACACTTCTATAATATAATTCCAAAGTTTTGTCTTCTTATTTACAAATTTATGAACTAATTTAAAATTGTCGCTGGTGTCTATGAAATGATTTGTTGCTACTAATTCTTCTACTAATTCTTCTTGGTTATAATCACAATCTATATTTGTAATAATGATTTTTGGCGTTTTTATCTTCGGAGCAGTAATCTTGTAACCCTCAGTTAATTGCTGCTTAATTTCTGCTTCTACCTTTTCTTTACTGGTTTTATCCATTGTTGACACTATGATGCCTCCATTATTTATGTGCTTTATTGACGATATTCCCACTTTAATTTTTGCTGGTATTATTTTTTCCTTTAATTGTTTCTGTGTTGCTTTGCTTTCTTGATTTTTTTCTGTTGGCAAGATTATTATGCTGTTTTGATTTTTTGGTCTACTGGGTTGTGTTGTGTTTATATTAGCTGCTACCATGATACAAAGAACTACAGATAAAGTATTGCGCATGTCCGCCATCTTTGCTGTGACGTGCAAGGTGCTCCTTGGTTAAAACGTAGTCACAATTTATTCATAGGGTATAAAGATTTTAAAATGCATACATTTTCTTATGAAAACTTGTTTTACTGATATGAAATAAATATTGTTATATAAAGCACATGTCCAAAATAAAGTTAATATATTTTTTAGTACTGTTTGTGAAGAAAAATTTGCATATTTTGTAGGGGTGCTTTTTCCCTTTTTTACCGATTTACACAAAAAGCGGCTACGTTGCTTGATGTGCTTGACAGAATTTTGACTGTTTGTTCGTTTTCATTTTGCTATCTTCGTCACTCTTCTACATTTTCTTTTGAATGTATTCATCAATTGTCACATTTGACGAGCACCGATGACGAGGTGCGCAGTAAATTTTGTTTGTTGCGCCGGGAATACTTTACCTATAGCTCTTTGTATCATGAGCTGCTACCATAGAAATAAAATATTTTACTTCTTTGGCTGCTACCACTCCAGCATATGTTAGAGTGTGTTGGTTGTTATTCTTTGTTTCTATGATATGTAGTTCTTTCTTTATTTCACTCATTTCTGTTTTTATGCTTTCAGTTGTTTGTTTTATTTCTTCATTTGCATTACTAATTATTTAATAAATTAAGTATTTAATTTATGTTATTGTGAAAAAAGTAACTTTTTGTCGGAATTGTTTTAAATTTTAACTGGCAACCTTGGCTAGTTGTAGTACATTTTTTTGTAGCCACATAAGGGCTGTTCACATTTCAAACTGCTCATCAAATCGATCATCAAATGATTTGACAATTGATTTGACCAACAGAATTTGTATGGATTTGATGGCGATTTGACGAGTGTGAACACTCATCAAATCGTTGGTCAAATCATTTGATGAAAATCAAAATTTTTTGATTTTTCTGCTGATTTGACGAACGATTTGACCAGTGTGAACACTCGTCAAATCGTGTAGTACGATTTTGTCAGTTCAAAAAAGTTTTCAACCTGTGCACATCGCGGCAAAAGAAGGAGCGGACGAAAATAATAACAAAATAATAATAAATAACTGTTGCAAACAATTTATAATAATTTATAAAATAATTTCTTCTTCTTCCAATACGATTTTAATAACAAAAGGTATTAAAATTTATCCGTCATCGCGATGTGCTTACTTCGGGGTTCAAGATAAAATGAAATTTGACGAAAAATTTTAAGAGTCAGAACACTTCTGTGGTCAAACGATTTGACAAATGATTTGATGAGCGGTTTGAAATGTGAACAGCCCTATACTGACTCTCTAGCTACATGCATCTGTATTCTCTATTGTATTACAACCCAACAAGCCATGAATGTTACTTTGCCAGCTAAACGGTACTTAAAACGGCAGCGTCTGATTTGCTGGTATTAAAATTACAAGTTTTTGTACCTTTAAACTGTTCTCTATATAATTGTAAAGTCCTTTTTTATATTTATCAAGAATCGAATTGAACTTTATGTCATATTCGCTTGATGTGTCGTTTGTTCTTGTCTTTTTTTCCCTTTTTTTTCTCCCTTGTATTGAAATCAAGGTAGTGCAGTTGAGTTACCGTTTATTGTTTAGATTATTGTTGCAACTTAATAAAAACTATTTCAAGAAAGGGTTGCAACTGTTTTAAAGTTGCAACTAAAATTAATATACAACTTAAAGTTTTCTATATGACCTTGTTATTTTTTGTGTTGATTTTCTATGATTTTAATATAAATTCTTATTGTTTGATAGTTTAAATCATTCTTGATTTTAAATACAAATTCTAGTTGTTTGATAGTTTAAAATCGTTTATTGAGCTTTAGGTCAGGTTAAACTAGTTAATCAATCAGCTAACTAATTAATCAGTTAGTGATTTTTTTTCTTTTCATATTGAAAGTGTTGTTGCTGTTGTTTCTTTGAAAAAAATTCGTTACAGCAATTAATTGTTCTAACCTGACCTAAAATTTTATTCAAGATAAAATGAAATTTGACGAAAAATTTTCAAATTTTCGATATAAGTCCACCCCAGCGCCACCTATCGGGTCCATTTATACACAAATTATTTTCTTATGATCAAACAAACATACATTCTGAATTTCAGTTAAATTGGTCCATAAATTAAAATTTTCAATATAAGTCCACCCCAGCGCCACCTATCGGGTCCAAATATAGCCTATGTTACCCACCGTACCAAGATGAACATTACCTGAAAATTTCATCAAAATCGGCCCAGCCATTTTGGAGTCCATACGTTACATACATACACACATCCTATTTTATATATATAGATTCGTTTTATTCCCACTAAAACTGATATTTTGGCATTTTTTTTTTCTTTGTACGATGAACATTAAAGGTTGTAGGTATACCCCAAAGTGTCAAATATCACTTTGAAAAAATTCGTGAAAATGACCCCCATACAAACCGCGCTGTAAGACGTAATTCTACGTCAAAATTTTGGAAGGGGCGTAGCAAAAACTAAGTATGTAACAATTTAATCTAGGATTTACTCAATATGTATACCTAGTTTGAGCGGCATTCGTTGAGCCGTGTAGATCTGTGTAGATCCAAACAAACAGAAAATGAGTTTTATTACTATAGATATCCCTCTAGCTCGTATTTTGTTACACTCCATACGTTTTTTTTTATTTTGCAACTTAATTTTTGTTGCTGTTATTATAAACTGTTTATTTTAACAAAAAAGTTTTAAAAATTGTTTTAAAGTTTGCTATATATATTTGATAGAAGATAAGGATTTCCTTTTGACAAATATTTCTGAAAGTACTTGACAGCATAGCTGGTGTTGGGTTGGTAATGATAAATATCACTAATAATCTGATAATAAAATAACTAATAATAAACTTGGATAAAGACTTGTGGGCGGTAAAAAGGGGTTCGGCAAAATTTTTTGCCTTATACCATATTATACCCGAAACAAATCGACTGCAAAAATCTCAACTGAATTTAGATTAAACCTAGCACGCTTTGCTTTACTCCACGCGTATCCCTCAAAAAATGGGCGTAAACTAAAACTATGTAATTAAAGTGGGACACGCCCATTTGGAATGCACTTTCCGAGAGTAACCTTATGAATTACATTAAAAAATTTTAGTCTAATGCGACCCAAACCGTCTGAAATAAAGCATTTTCATGGGCGGTAAAAGGAGGCATGGAAACCAATTTTTAGTACAGTTTCTGATAGTAACCATACAAACTAAATTACTAAATTTTAGTGTTATATAGCATTTTTAATGATTTGGTGGCTGGAAAGGGGTTATAGCAAAAACTGTTTTCTTAAAGTTTTGGAGTCTAAAGCCATCACACAGACAAACGGAGTTATGGTTTTTATATATATAGATCAGTAACAAATATTTACCATCTTAATATCGCATATTTTTAAGAAAATAAAGGTTTTATAAGTAATTAAAAGCAGACAAAATATGAAATTGCTTATTGAAGTTATTGCTAAAAAAAATAGATTTATACTTTTCCTAATAGATAATTTAATTGGCCCATTATCATAGTCAAAATAAAGTCGACTTTTAATTTAGTGCAAGCTTTTTGACAACATATTATATTGAAAAAATGTCAAAAATACTTATACTAAATTTAAAGTCGACTTTATTTTGACTATGATAATGGGCCAATGTCTTTCAAATGACATTTCAATATTTTAGATCCATTAGATAATGGTAAAGATTGAAGACTTTGTAACAAGAAAAAAATTAAAAATCGATAACTACATATTTTTTTTTGTTCTGAACAAAGTTTCAAAAAGTTCTGGAGTTTTTTAGCTTCGGCCCAATCGAAGATCATTCATTACTAGTTAAATAACTGTTTTAGTAGCAATATTTGGTATATATATTTTAAGTATTTGAGACATACATATATATAATGTTTCTTATAATCTAGGGATTGAAGAATTTGGAAAAAAGGTTTTTTATGTTTTTTTAACATGCTAAAGTTTCCATAGTTCTTAGCTTTTATTTGTTAAAATCACAAAAAATAAATTTGGTTTAATAACAATAAAAAACTACAGTTTAAGAAACATTATATATCATATTTTTTATTTCTTCATTTCAAATCCACGGATTAGCGCTAATACAGGGGCCGAATTACAGCATCCGTGATCGAGCAAAATTACGAAGAGCACCACGAGACAAGTTCATTTCAATTTTGTACAATTTTGCTCGATCACGGATGCTGTAATTTGGCCCCAGGTAGTAAAACAAGTGATATTCTCAAATTTTTTCATTAAAAAAAGTTAAAATTTAAATGGTTTTTTTTTCCTTGTCTGATGTATGAACTGTCGATTGTTAGAAATTTTTTTACAATATCAAAACTGTTACTTTTTCTATTTATGGCCACTTGCGTCACCCGCTGTGTGACGGTATAGAATTATTTATAATTTCACGAGCCGTTCATGTCGAGTCGTATTGTTGTGTAGTCGTGAATGTGTTTAGTGCAATTATCGTCAAACTGTTTGATGAATAATAAATACATTTCAGTAGGCTTTGACTTTCACTATAGGTCTGTTCGCGTGATCGAAAGCAAACGAAATATTTCAAAAGTTTTTACTAGAAAGTGCCTGAAAAGCGTTCGTTTACTGAGAGAATTGTGTAATAGAGAGGATATCACATTTTCTCTCCATTCAAGTTTTTTCAAGTTTTTACAAGAAGAATTTCATGTTGTAAAAAAACGAAAACTGTCAAATGGTAGATGTGTGTGTGTAGCAGCTGAGTTTTTTTAGATTTTCTTAGACGTATTTGACATTTTTCATTATTTTACCAGAAAAGCGTTCGTTTACTTTTTAAAGTTAAAGTTAATTCTCTCTCAATTTTTTTACTTTTGAAGTTTTTAATTTTTTTACCAGAAAAATACGCGAACAGACCTTATATATTTCAATATATTTCGGTTTCACTTTGATTTAGAGATTTGAATATAACTGAATAAATTTTTAGTGATTGTTTCATATATATTTTTGTAGCTTGTTTTTGCGACGAATTTTCAGTTCAATTACAATTTTCACGTTTATTTAAAAACCACTAAAGAATTTTGGAAACATGGAACAAGATTTGCAAATTGTGCAGAGAAATAGCTCATTCAAGAAATCAAATATGGCGTTCTTTAAGGCAAAAAATTCAAAATGTCAATTTTCAGGAACTTTTGCACGTAATCCATATAAGAATTTTCTAAGCGAGTCTCGCAAACGCAATTGTGATCTATCAGCAGCCGAGACAAAAAGACGTGGTGCAAAAGGGAGAACATTGCCCAAAGGGATTAAGCCGTCATATATAGATGTGGTAAGTTCGACATATGCATGGTATAACTAGCTTTAAAATGGACGTATGTTTACTTGATTAAGTATTGATAAATTCTTACTCTATGCTTTTCATGCACCCAAAAGGATAAGGCAAACTCTTATATTTGACGCCCAATCATCTTCGAACCAGAAAAAACATTGATGTCATCAGATAGTGAAGACGATTTAGAAAGAAAATTACATTTTAAGAACTGGAAGAAACAAATGCGGAAATCCGAAAGTCTAGTGAGTCTGGTTTCTAGTCAATCAGATGGGCCGTTTAAGCCACTAATGTTAAATAAGGGTTGGATACGCCGGTTCTGGAGTTACACATCGAACTGTCAAATTTTTGAGCTTTTCGAATAAATGCTATGTACTGTTTTTTATTTTTACAGCTACTTAGCTGTTACAGCTACTTAGAATTTAATATTTTCTATCCCTTATTTACTTGATGGTTGTAAAACAAATGTTTTGGGATATATTCTAAATTTCGTTTACATAATACGATATTCTATTCGATATTTTAAACGATCTCGCAAAATATTTTGCTTAAAACGATAAACTCGACAATTTTATTACTGTATTTTTCTGTTTGCATGTGCCGCAGGGTTGATAAATAACTTTTTCATTTTGGTATACAAATTTAGAAAAAATTGTACTAAATTAAAAAGTATGTAATACATTTTGTTTACTCCACGCATACTGTGTTAGCTTTGTCACTCCGTTTGTAACGCTGATAAGGAGGCGTGGCATGTATAGAAAAGTATATATAGTCTTGATCAGCATCACCTGTGCCGATTCGCTAGGTCAGTCTGTCAACATGATTACAGCCACAATTTTAAGACTATCGTATTGAAAAAAACAAAGATATGGTTCAAGAACGAGCAAAATCGGATGAAAAAATAAAATTTCTAAAAACGCCACAAAAATATTTGCAGTTACTTGATATTATGCACATTAGGGCATATCAAATTACATTTTTTTTTAATTTCACATTCTAAGAGGTCTCAAAAATTGCATTGAGTGGTCAAGATCTCAAAAAAAAAAATACAAAAAAATAATCTCTATATTCCTCTCTACTTCTCCCGCAAGGACAAAGTTGTTTTTTGAGGAAAACAGTAACAAATCACGATCTCAAAATGCTTTAATTTTTATAAGAAAAACTAAATATTTATTAAAGAAAAAGTAAATATAGACTTTAGCTAACAATATTTTGGCAAACACGATGCCACTCTTGGTTTTTACCCCCCATAGATATGTGTGAAGGATAATCGAATCTGAAGGTACGTTCGAGATAGCGCAGAACTTTTAATTGTTATCTGATTGAATACATTTTGGTGATATTGATTACAGTGTTAACGTTTTTCTTAAATCTGGCGAATTAATAATTTCCATATTTTTAGCATATGTATTTTCCTGTTTTGGAGAAATGTATTCTTGAATGATATTTTTTAACTTTTTCAAAAAATGAATATAAGGTTTTATATCTTGGGCACCAGAAGTGGTACCAAAGAAAAAATATTTGCAAAAAATATGCAAATTACTAAATCACCAAATTTACACAATTAGATAACAATAAAAAGTTCTGTGCTATCTCGAGTGTGCCTTTAGATTCGAATATCCTTCACACAGGACACTGTGGGTAAAAACCAAGAATGGCATTTTGTTTGCCAAAATATTGTTAGTTAAAGTTTATATTTACTTTTACTTTAAGACATATGTTGTTTTTCTTACAAAAATCAAACCATTTTGAGATCGTTATTTTTTACTGTCTTTCTTAAAAAACAACTTTGTCCTTGCGGGAGAGGAATACATCCTTATTTCTTTCTATTTTTTGGGAGATCTTGACAACGCAATGCAACTTTTGAGACCTTTTAGAATACGATCGGAGTTTTGATACGCCCTAATGCACATGTATTCACCATATATTTCAAATCGGTTTAAGTCTGATAAAAGCAACACCTACCTTCCATACAACCTTACTTAATCAAATCTTTAAAATATCTAAAAATTACACAAAAATTACTGTCATGATTAAAAGTTTGCCCATAAACTTTGGGCGCCAAAAATTCAAAATATAAATAAAATTTTTAAAATCGAAAAAACAACGCATCAACGCATACAAATGTAATTAATTGAAATTTTGCATATGAACTTTGGTCTTCACAAAATATTAAAAATTTATTATTTACGTAGCCAGGAGCAAGCTTCTTGGTTTACAATAATTGGAGGATAGAAGATCATTTTTCTCTATAATGTTTGTGTATAAATTACTAAGTGGAAAATTAGTCTGTCCCGGACTATCTGACCTTTTTCAAAGTTATGTTGCTCCTAGGGATTTGAGAGTAAACCGTCGGTTTTGTGAGACAACGCACGCGACAAATTATGCATGTAATGAGCCAGTCGCAAGATGCTTACGGTTATGTAATACGATCTCTCCAATTCTTAATTTCAATGTTGATGACTGTAACAATACTTGTACGCATAGGACGTGTTGTTTGTTGAGCGTGCAGCATAAGACTGACTCGTTTATTTGGTATCTGTGTTAGTATTAGTTGGGTGCTATGTTACATCTCCCTTTTTCGCAAATAATTGAAATTCGATTCAATTTGAGAATCCATTCACAAATAATTAAGTTAAAATAAAATTGAAATTAAAATTAAAATAGAAATAAAAGAAAATAAAATTTAATTCTGTAAAAAAGATTTAGGGATAAACTCTTATGAAAATTACGTTAATCTTATTCTGTGTAACCATAGCGATTTAAATTCATTTTTGGTTAGTTAAGTACAATTTAGTTTTTGTTTATTCCGATGGATCAAATATCTTCCTTGGTTTAATTGTACGACCACATCGAGACCTTTTAGGTGATTGATATTTTATCGGCTGATTGTCTTCATTGTTTGCTAATGGTAGTACATTTGACTCCCTAGTCATGTTATTCATTTTTGATGGCTCGTCATTACTTAAGTTTGATAATTCCTGTTGAACGTTTTGGTATGTGCTTTGGATGTCCGCTTTAGTCTTATGCAAGTGGATCTTATTTCTTCGATAGCGCCGTCCATTCGTTGTTTCGATTATTACTGACCGTGGTTGTGGTAATTCTTTAACTACCTCTGCGCCGATCCATTCGCGATGGGCGGTTTGTAGTCTGACCTTGTCTCCAACGGTTAATTCTTGGGCTGGTGCTGCAACACGATCTGCATAGCGTTTTTGGTCGATTCGGAGATGTTTTAATTCATTTGAGACCCCAGTCACAATTTTCGGTTTGAGTTCATCGGTCATTATGGGTAGTTGTGTTCGAGTTTTGCGACTGAATAAACGTTCACTAGCCGATTTGAGTATGTCATTTCGCGGCGTGTTTCTCAGTAGCAGAAGTGCCATGTATGGATCCGAATTGTCCAACCGACACCGTTTAAGCAGGTTTTTGGCAGTTTGAACATTTCTTTCAGCAAATCCATTCGAACGTGGGTAATGCGGCGATGACACTTGATGGTTAAATCCCCATTTCAATGTAAAATCTTTAAATTTGCTCGATGTGAACTGTGGTCCACCATCAGTTTCTAGAATTTCTGGAACTCCGTGTACTGAAAACCATTGACGCATTAAGAGTATGACTTCCGATGTTGTTGCTGATCTTAATTTGCGAAAGTCAAAAAATCCCGAGTAATGATCGGCTATCAACAAAAAATCTTTACCTTTTTGGGTGAAGATGTCCGACGAAACGTGTTGAAACGGAAATTCTGGAATTACTTTCAGCAACATTGGTTCTCTTTGGTTTGCTCTCTGTGTTTGTTGACAAATTGAACATCTTTCCACGTAATTTTTGAAGTCGTTTGATTGACCAAACCAATATAAGGAGTTTCTCGCTCGTGCCAATGATTTTGTTACGCCAGCGTGGCCTGAATGTATCAGTTGAATAATGTGTTGAATTTCTTTTTCGGGCACCATCAATTTGTTTGCATTGAATATCAAGCCTTGTTCATATGTCAAGTAATGTTTGAACGGTGCATATTTTTTCAATACTTTTGAAGTACTGATCATTGCTTTGAGTAATTTACATTCAAAGTCGTTTGCAGTTGATTCCATTATCCGTGTTTTCAAGTTTTCACTGATTGACAACAGCAAAGTTATTGTATTAGCGTCGTTATTGTTGTTAGTTTCTTGATTGGCGCACACTAAGTTTATTATAAATTCTTTCTCGTTGTTAATTTCATTATTACAATCTCTACTGAGTGCGTCTGCAATTGGTATTTTTGTTCCCTTGATGTATACTACCTTTGGAGAATATTGGAGAATATCCCATAAAATTCGTTGCAAGCGAAGTGGTGTGTTGCACAATGAAATTAATAAAAATTTGTCAAAATAGTATAGAACCCACGCCGACCTCCTAAACAAAGTAACCACATGAAACATTTCAAATTCAAGATAATGTGTTGTCAGTCGGCTGTATCGAGCGTTCTAATGTTCAAATACGAGGCTTGTCCTACCAGGCATGACAACATATAGGACCATGTGATCCCCGCTATTGTCAAAGTGTGTCGAGCATAAAGTTTGATCGGAAGGTAAAGTTTAAATTCAGTCTGAGGCGCCCTGTTGTGATTTAGTGAAATGGTTATTTCAATGAAATAGCCGCCATTTTGATGCTATATCTTTCATTCTTTCTGTTCTTCTTGTGCGCCTCTTTCAAGCAAATTCTTGAAACGAATTAGTAAATTAACTGAGAATTAACAAAGATAAATGCCGCCATGTTTGTCTGAGCGCTGAATGACATATTAACAACTATTTTTTTTTTATTTTTGAAAACAACACTGGTGATAAACAATACTAAAATAAGAATTACTAATTGTTGTTCAGTAGCACTTCAAACAATTTTTTATATTTTTGTTCCGCTCTTCATTTCGTCAAATTAAAATAAAGTGTGAGAAGCAGTAGAAGTTGCAGAAGTTCTAAAAAAAAAACAAAATTAACATAAAAGCGGTAATAAAATTTTACTCAATATTGTATTAAATTTAGTGAAATTAAAGAAACTAACTTCTAAAAATGAAGTATTGTTTGTGTGAAAGTCCAGTGTATGAAGGAAATTAATAAGTTCACTGGAGCGCCTTCACGAACGGCGAATCCAGTCTGAAGTATTGCCGATCAGCTAAGAATCGCAAACAAAAACAGTGTTTTTCTATGCTTTCCTCCTCGGTGATGACTTGATAAGACATGGGTTTTTGCAGGTTTATTCCTGTTTTGTAATATTTATGTGCTGCATATTACGACTGAAATGATTCAGACTATTACGCTTATAGCTTATGTCGATTATTCCTGCTTTTAGCATTTCGAATGGCATTATGAAGGTGTGTTTATGCTAGTTTTTTTGGTCTCCTGTTTGAAGGCAGATTCTCCATAGGGCCAAATTGTTCACCTTTGAATATCTTAAACCAGTCGAATTTAACTGGTTATCTCCGCCTTAAACGACTGAAAATAAAGTATTTTAACAGCTGGTTAGAGATTTCAGAAGTGAGCAATATGGACTCTAGGCTGCAAGTCTGCGGCATACACTTAAGATTTAAGTTAAGGTTGTGAGACTGTCAACCATCCCACTTAATCTTATAGAAATAAATTTCTGAATAAATGACAGGTGTAAAGTTAAATATAACTAATATGTTTATTGTCCTAAAATCAATTCTTTCTGATCAATATCAAAAAATTGGAAATAATTTTGTTTACTAAAATCTGAAAAAAATGGCCACTCTTAAGTTTATAAGTGATAGGGCTCCAAAGTTGGAGAAATTGGTATGAAAAACTAGTAATAGTGAAAACTAGTATTTTACGTAAGCAATATGGGTATCAAAAGAAAGGTTATTCTACTACCTACTAGACGAAATATCAACCATAAAAATCCTTGCATAAATTTAGAATCTATAATCTGTTTGCCACTATTTTCACCAAAATGTTTTTGTAATAGAAACAAAAAGTCACAATGTGCAATATATTTTCTAAGTCCAAAAAGAGTTATTTCTTCAAGAGATATGTATAGATTTTTATGTTTGATACATCGTTGATAGATACTAGCACTTTGATACCTTTCTTTTGATACCCATAAAGCGTAGATTTCTTGAAAAACTTTGACAAAAAAACAAAAAAAAGTTTAAAGTTTTTTAGGCCATGAATCTCTACAACTTTGGAACCCTGTAACCTCTAAAAGACACGACACATATTTTGAAAAAAATAATTAAAAAAGCCCGTTGCAGGTAAAAATAAATTGCTCCAAAAAGTATATATTTAAATATTATAATATTTATTAGCAATTTAAAACAAAAAGAAATTAAATTTTTTCTAGTTTTTGTAGAAGCAATATACATGTACATATTTGCAAAAACTTTAATGTTTAAAGAACTAACTGCCTTAATGTTAGTAATTAAGAGCATTATAACAAGTTTCTTTATTGATCATCCTAGTAACAAGTTATTATGTGGTACCGAATGTATATGCCTTAACTATGGGACGGATTATTAAGATTTCTGCTCACACGCCAAAAGAGTGTCCAAATTTTCTACCCGATTTCAATTTTAATAGTATCTCAAAGTTAAATTATGAGTTTATGATCGGATCATTAATGTAGTCAATTCTGAAACTGCCAAAAATCATGATATTATACAATATGCATTTATTGCATCATTAAGTCATGCATATGAATGGAAAACAAAACATAAGTGGCTTCATCTTAGTCTTGAGTATGCCTAAATATACATATCATCTATTTCAAATGAGGCAACTATAGGCTCTACTCTTCGAAAATATCTTGGTACATTTGGCTATAAAATGGTTTTGCCGGCTGTGTGAATAATCGCCCAAGTTACAATCACCCAAACCCAAAAATGTGCGATCGCTCATAAAAGTGATGAATAATCGCCCAAAACTGCGAACGTTCGCCCAAATCATGAAATGAATAATCGAAATGAATAATGAAATATTTTTGGGCGGTTATTCATTCTTCGAAATTTGGGCGTTTGTTCATTAATTATAATAGCAATTTACTTTCATATTGTTGCAAAGAACTTTATTTCAAAATTTAAGGTCTTTTATGGAATCAATCAATACTGGTCGAATTCATGACATTGCATTTTTTTTTACATAAGTGAATTTTTTATTTTGTAGTGTCCAATCCCATTTGAATTACTGATTCGTTTTCATGCAAGTCTTAACTATGTTAAGCATCTATATTAAGTATGCTAATTTGGAATGGATATAGTAGTTTGTCTTAGATATCCTGCATGGACTTCGTCCTGACGCTCTTATATATCGAGTGGTTGGCGTCAAGTCTCTCCAAGGAGACATTTGTTTCCAAATCTTTATCCTTATTTGATTAAAACCTCTTCGCAACGATCCATGTTTTAAGTCTGGGAAAGAATAAATAGCCGCTGGGGGCCATATCTGTATAATACGGTGGGTGACCAATTAGTGCCGAAATTCCTTGAATTTTTCGGTCGTTACGCGAGTTGAGTGAGCTGGAGCATTGTCTTGGTGAAACAAAAATTTTGGTTTCATTTTCGAACGTTTTGCCTTGATCCAGTAATGCACAGTACTATTGTTTGTGGATTTTTTTACCACGTTGAAGATAGTCAATAATTATTATACCATCTGCATCCCAAAAAAATTGCTGGCTTAACTTTTCTGGCCGATTGTTGTGTTTTGGGCCATCTCTGTGTCAAAGACCAACTCGTACTATTTTCCGGTATTGTAAATGAGTCCTTTAAGTCTGAAATGTATAGAAGGCTTACATGCCTCAAGAATGCATCATATCTGTGATGAGTCATTAAAATACATCGGAAGCATGCATGAAATACGTAAAAAAGGTCAAATATAATAAAACCAAACAAAAATTTATTTATTTTGAAGTCTATCAACATATTCATTATGTTGACGCTTACAAAATGTTAAAATTTCTGCATGTGTCATGAATCATGCATGCCTCCTATGTGTTTTCTGCGTAAATTCTTACAGATGTCATCATTTAGTAACGGCTCAACGTTTTAGAATTCATGAAAATGAAAGAAAAAAAAAAATCTTTATATATTTCAGAAAATTGTCATAATAGTTTAAAATTGTTTAATTATCTTTTAAATCTGTTCATGTTTCTGATTGATTGTTAACGAACGCGGAACCCACCTGGCAGTCAGCTTTCTTATATCCCAATGCTCATGTAAATTATAAACTATCGACCCACTTGATACGCCTACGACTGTGGCTATCTCACGCACTTACACTTTCGGATTGTCCAATACGAAATTGTGGGTTTTTTCAATACATTCTGGAGTGGTCACTGTTTTTGGTGCTCCCCCGGCGTGTTCATCTTTTTTGCTAATTACCTCTTTTGAACTCTGCTATCCAATATTTTACGGTTGAATACGACGGAGCAGATTCACCATAATATTTATTGAGCTATACTTTTGTTTCTTTCGCACTTTTGTTACGCAAAAAGTGATGCTTAATCAAGTCACGAAATTCTTCTTTATCATTTTTATAAAAAGTATGGCCAGCAAAACCCGTAACAATATTAATTAAAATAATAATTCGACTGCCACGTTGGCTTATATATTATTAACGTCACTATTCATTAACAGATCGATCTAACATTTATAGTGCGTTCATTTTAAGGTTGCCGCCCGTCAAAAATGTCACTCATTTGAAGAGTGGTGGTGCCGTCACGTTGAGACCGGCAGCATCTTGAACGCCCTAGTACAGGGTGTTCAAAATTGAGATGAAAATCCGCTAAGGCATGATTCCTTGACTTATTTTGAGGAAAATTGTATGGAAGGAGGGGTGTATTATCAACGTCCACTGAGATACAGCATGTTAAAAAAGATGTTCAGTAAAGTAGGTGCTACCAAAGTATCAGACCTACGAAAACCTTGATAAGTTTGTGGAATATGATATAACCCAGGCTTTGTTTGTAAAGTCCAGTGTACCAGTTGTAAGCTGAATTTAGGAAGGGTATGGAGTAATAGCTCAGCAAAGTTTTCTCAAATATTTGTTCTCTGGGACGTCTTTTTTAAATGATATTTGTTTTCAAAAATAGTCTTAATTTTTTTTACTAATAAATTTGTGTGTACTAATTAATGAAATAGACATTTTTTATGATTTCTCTCTAATGATATCTAATCGATTACAAGTGTATCAATTTCAGTTACTACATTAAAAGGAACAAGATAAAATTCATCACAGATTTGTTTCCAAATTAAGCTACTTAGATTAAAGTCACCTGTTGTTAAAACATGGTGTGACTGGTTAAGGTTCTCAAGAAGAAATTGGCAATTTTCAAGGTGTAAAAAATATAATTCAATGGGGCTCCGAGGCGGAATATAACTTACAACTACGTAAAGCACAAAGCTATTCTTAAAATGGACTCTAACTATTAGTTGATCAACGTAGAGATTATTAGCTGTGTTTGAGTTTAAATGAGGCAAAGATATTTGACTGCAGGTGATAGTATTGCTAATTGCAAGTAGCAGCCCACCACCCCGTGATAAGCCCGAGATAAGTGGACAGTGATCTTTTCGAAAAATATTAAATAATTTACAATCGAATAATTCGGCGTTTAAGTGATTTACAGTAAGCCAGATCTCAGTAAATGCTAATATATGATATTGGATAAAATGAGAGGAAAGGAGCAAATTTTGAAGTTTAGTCCTTAGCCCTCCAACATTTTGATAATAAAATGAGAACTTAGCTTTAAAATAAGTTTGTGCATTACCTGATGCGGTGGCATTTAGTATTTTTTTGAAAATCTTACTGGTTATGATGATCTGGCACTTCTTTCCCGAGGAAAAATTCGTGGATTAGTTGGCGCTAAAACTGTATGTCGATCTTGGCCTCAACTAAGAACGTTCGCTAGTCATTTCTACCTCTCGCTTGCTAGCGCCAGTTGACAGAAGAGAACGCCAGAGTAGTTCTCTTCTGCCTTTACCGCCTCTGGGTACCGAATAGAATATTTTCTTCGCTGGCGTATCGTCTTTCATGCGCTGAACATGACCTAGACAGCGAAGCCGCTCGATTTTAATGCGCTTGACTATGTAAATGTCAGCGTACAGCTCGTACAGTTAATAATTTCACCGTGATCGGCACTCGCCACTGCCGCAGATTGGTCCATATATCTTTGCGAAGGATCTTTCTTTCGAAGGCTCCTAATTTTCATAAGTAGGACGGGCATGATGAAAAATTTATAGAGCTCAATTTATGTTCGTCGAGAGAGGCCTCTGCTACTCAATTGCCTACTAAGCCCAAAGTTAGGCGAGTTATCCTTCGTTTGATCCCAATGCTGATATCGCTGGTTCAGTTAATGCTGGATTCCAGATAGACGAAGTCCTTCACAACCTTGAAGGAGGTATTGTCAACTGTAAAGTGGGTTCCTAGACGCTGGGACTGTTTGTCGACACATGTATTTCGTCTTATCTGCATTCACTGCCAGACGCATTCGGCTTGACTGTCTTTCTAATCTGGAGAATGCTGCACTGACTTTGTGCGTATTATGGCCAATGATATCGATATCATCAGCATACGCTAGCAGCAGGACATTCTTGCTGAATATTGTGCCACTACGTCTCAGATCAACAACTCGGAAAGTCTTCTTCATCAATAGGTTGAAAAAGTCGCACGATAAGGATTCACCTTTTCTGAAACCTCATTTGGTAACAAATTGTGGGGATAGGTCCTTCCCGATCTTATCTGCGCTGCTGGTCTTGCTCAAAGTCATCCTGCAAAGTTTTATTATTTTTACAGGAATACTAAATTCAAACATGGTGGAGTACAGGTGCTTCCTTATTGGGCTGTCGAAGGCGGCTTTGTAGTCGACAAAAATATTGTCTCCAAGTTTCCTCTAAGATTTTTCGCAGAGTGAAAATTTGGTCGATGGTGGACTTTCCAGGTCTGAAGACACACTGTTAAGATCCAATCAGTATGGCCACAGAGCATACTGAGATTTCAATCGTTCGGAATGCTTTCCTCCAACCGTATTCTGCATAGAAGCTCGTGAATGCATTTAAATTGAGCTTCGCATCCATTCTTAAACAGCTTAGAAATCAGCTCCCGCAGGTTTATTCTTTTTAAGCCAGTTCTGGCAATTTTATATGTCAGAACTTCATCATAGTCGGACTGCGGGAACCTCCACGCTGTCATACTTAATTATGGTTTCCAGTATATCATTTCTGTTGGAGTGATTGTTGTCAGCTTTGCCATTTAAAAGCTTAGAGAAGTGTTCCCTCCATAACGTCAGTTTACTTTGGATATCTGTCACTAGATTCCCGTTTTCATCCTTGCAGGAAGCGGCCCCGGTTTTAAAACCATCGTCAAGGTATCATATCTTTTCGAAAATTTTCACGCCTCATTCCTAGCGTTTTGCTGTATCTCTAGAGCAGTGTGGGCCAGCGCCTATGCACGCGTGCATCGTGAACCCCTTCTGTCTCTGTCGCTCTCACATGTGCCCGCATTAGCACACATCTGAAAGAACAGTGCAAGTATTTTTTTTTGGCTGACAATTCTCTAGAGAGAAAAATAGTTTTTTTTAAAGGTCTTTTTAGTGTACTAAAGATGTGTACAAAGTTTGATATGAATCCATCATACCGATGTAATTTTATAAAATAAACCAAAAACACTTAAAGCTTTATTTTTTAAACGAACGCAGTCACTTGCGTTAGATTTTTTTATCTGGCAATATATTTAAAGAAAAATTTCAGTGAGAGAGAGAGGGTGTGTTCTAATGAAAATGGAAAGGCCAGACAAAGGCCAAAAGTTTTACAAAATATGGTCATTAAAATTCTGACTTTTACACTGAGTTTATCAACACAGAAATTATAAACAATTAGAATTATACTTATGCTATTATATGCATACTATATTCATAAGCAATAAATATATATTTTTTTAAATTTTAGATTCTCGCTACCCTACCAAAGAAACCACAGCAAAAATATTAAATCTAACAAAGGAATATTCTAAAAAAAGTACATTTTTATATTTTAACTCAGGAATTTTTCGAATTTTGTACTATTCGATTAAAGTAAGCAACACAAATATTAGTTTTTATTTAAGTCATCAAAACTGAAACACACCAGTGGAAAATGTCTCAATCGGATATTATGTGTGAGGTCGAAATAGCTGATACAGCCGAAGAAGTTGTCGACTCTGAGCATTTTTCAAATATTGGCGGTGTACCATACTGCCAATATGGTATCCTAGTCAGCAATGATCAATATGAAGAAGTTACCTGCGAAACAGAAGACTCTCAGGGACTTATGATGCAGAATATTGATGATGGTATGTAGAAATAAAAAATAAAATTTTTTATCAACAAATAAACTATTGTAGAACTCTATGGTTACAACTATTTTAAAATTTTAAAAAATAGTTCTTTATCAATCTATATTATTAAAAAATAGATCGTAGTGGTTATGTGCGTGACCCATAAGCCAAAAGAACTATGTTATAATCCCCACCATCTAAGCATAATGTTTTTTTAAATTGAAATTAATATTGTAATATTAAGATGTTAAGATGTAACATCTTACAGGCAATGGCAAGCCTTAGAGGGTAAAAAACTGCTTTTTCCAGTTCTTGATAATTTGTTACAAACATTTAAAAACACGCACAACTCAATTGCTCATAAGAAGCTCATTCGAAAAATAATTTTTTTGTATTATATTTGAGCTTAATGCCTAGTGAAGTATTAAGCAGGGTGCGTAAAGCAATCAAAGTGCGCTTCCGCTCTTCTGAGTTATTTTTGCTATGAGTTTAGCATTTTAAAATATTCAGAGCGTATGCGGATAAAATATACACTCTCGCTCGCTTTCATTTGATGCGTAACTTTAGTTTCATAATCAATTGCAATTATTTAAATCAATACCATCTTAATAATATATTTAATTAAAAAAACTTAAGAAATCATTATAGTTTATGAAATTATAAGAAACTGAGATAAGTGAACAAAAAGGAACATTTTAATAATTTATTAAATACTTTAGTATTTCATTAAAAAACGCAAAAAATATAGTACGTATTTATTTTTAATTAACAAGATCACTCGTTGAGTCAATATATGAGCGAATGCAAAAATTTCAATGAAATGAGTTTATCTTTGCAAAAACTTGCGAGCGAGAAACAATAAATGAATAACAAAGAAAGCGAAGAAAAAGTTTTGATCACTCTGAATATTTAACACAAGAGCGTTCAAGTTTTTTCTTCACGAATGAGGAAAGCAAAGTGATTCGTTCGTCAATTGAATAATATTGATGAGGAGGAGTGCAATTTTTCTCAATTGAGTTTTTGCGAAACCTGGTATTAAGTGAGTATCTTTAAATACGCTGAACTCATCTACCTTCCTGACATCGCAAAAGCGGCAAAAATGAATTTATCAGTAATGGTCCATTTAGCCTCGCATGGCATAACAGTGCATGGCTTAACAAGTGTCACATCGAAATCGGTTTAATAGGATTTGTGTGTATCTGATTATGCACAACATGGCAACGCATGGATAAGCTCAGATAAAAACAGAAATTCATCTCTGACTACATAGATAAACATAGAAGATCTATTCATTTTGATTTCGTATTCTTCTATGTATTTGACGTTTTGGCAAAACAGATGTGAAGTTGTAAAATGGTTTCTCCAAGTGCGTCTAATTTGTTAAAATAAAATCGTTGTATTTTTTTTTATATTGTTTTATTCTGACTATGTGTTGCATAATAACCAATTATTTGGCTGTGTGATAACCGCTTACCTGCGTTGCATGCGCTGCTGTGCCATGCGAAGCTAACTGGATCATTATTGTTACCGCCGTTTTACCTTGAAATATATTTTTTTATTAAAATTTAAAATGTATTGCTTAAAAAAAATATTAAAGCACCATGTGTATTTAATTTATGCACACATACGGTTGTATATGTAATTCTACATTTTTGTCACTTTATATGTTGAATTTTTCTCGCTCACTTAACTATATTTCTTTATATATTCTGAACTAAAGCCTACTCTAAAATTAAAAGAAAATAAAATAACTAAAGCTCGCCACTTCGATTAAAACTGTACTCGCGACAAGTGAACAATTAATTTTTAAAGCTTTCGAATACAAATCTTTAGTTTAAACCTTTTATAAATAAAATAATCGAAGCTCTTAAAATATTTATTTTACTTAAAATAAAACATTGTAAATCAAATTTACAATTACATTTAAAAAAAAAATTTGCCATTTCAGCCCTAGAAAGGACTTTGACCGAGCTTCTATTAATCAATTGTGTTGTGCGTGTTATTAAATGTTTGAACACAAATGATCGAGAACTGGACCTACGAGTTTAATGCCGACTCCGAACGGCTTATGTTCTCAAGAAGTTTTACATGACAGTTTTTAGTCTCTGAGGTTTGCCATTGTCTGCAGAGAGGTGGCGACCGAACAGAAATTTTGTTTCAATTGAAAAAACATTCTGTGTGAGCTAGAATTGAATCCGGGCTACCGCAGTTCTTTAGCTTAGGGACCACGCACTCTACCACTAGGCTACGGCCGCCACTTATACAGTATGTCAAGAAATTGTTTACACTATGAAAAAACTCCTTATTTTTATTTTATTCTTTCTAGAAATAGTAGGACTTTTTATTTTTTGGTTATTTTTTTTACATATTTTATTTAACTCATGTGTTTACATACCAATACAAACAAATTCAATGCAATTATAACAAAAAAACCAAAGAAAATATAACAAGTAATTGTTTACACTATATCAATTCCGTTATTAAAAGTAGAAGAATATTAATACTAAAACAATGTCAATACTTCGTATGACCAACTTTAAAATATCTAACGGCTTTTAATCTTCTTTTCATTGAATAAATTAAATTCTGCATGTCGTATGTATCGGGAATATTGTTCCATTCTTCTAATACATAAGATTTCAGTTGTTCACGGTTTGTTGGGTGTCTTTTGGCCACTTTTTTTTAAATATACCCACAAATTTTCGATAGGGTTCATATCTGGGCTTTGGGCTGGTGCATCAAACACTTTTTTACAATTATAAAGAAGCCAGGTCCTTACGATATATGCCATATGTTTTGGATCGTTGTTCTGATAAAATTTAAACAGAGGTTTATTGCCGTCTATTAGCCCAAATTTACTAGCACTGTTGATTAAATTGAATTTTTAAATATTTAAATATTGTTATACATCCATCGTGTTCTCAACAAAAGCCAAATCACCGACTCCTTTACTTGAACTGAAGCCGCATACCATCACCGATAGTTTGCCAAATTTCACAGTTGGAATAATGTTTCTGTTTTTCAATGCCTTTAACGGTTTTCGCCACACTTTATTCGGCCCATCGTTATAGTACAACATTATTTTCGTTTCGTCACAAAATATGACGTCATCCCAGTAGTTGTCAGGTTGGTCCATGTACATCTCAGCAAAGGACAATCGCTTTTGAATGTGCGCCTTTGATAGCAATGGTTTTTTTCGCGCCACTCTTGAAGAGTATTTATTTCTTTTTAGTACCTGTCGTACAGTTTCGTGTGAAACCACAACACCAAACTCTTCTTTTAGGTGCCTAGCAAGCTCTCTCGTCGAAATCTGTGGGTTTCCAGCTACAATATTTATCAAATGGCGTTCTGTTCGCTCTGATATTTTGCATGGTCGACCATTGGAAGACTTAAGATCCAGTCTGTTTTCATTTTTCACACGGTTTAAAATGTTATATATTGTCTTTTTAGTCAAGGAAAACATGTCTACGAACTCATTGACAGTTTTCCCTATGGAGTGGTTATAGTAAACCAACTGCATAACATCAAATTATGTTCTTTTACCAGGCATCACGATTTTGAAATAACTACACAAAATTAAACTGTTCACTTTGAATAACAAACGAAGACTAAGGCACTATTGTTCTTATCATACGACAAAAAATTGAACGCTGCACAAAATAGCATCGAAGCCGGTAACTGTAAATCCATTACGCATCACAGAATTCGTGGAAAAACATTAAGTGTAAACAATTACTTGACAGCTTACTTTTTCGGGTTTATTTTGTTTTTGTTATATTTTCTTTGTTTTTGTTGTTACTATGCACTGAATTTGTTTGTATTTGGATGTAAACACACGAATTAAATAAAATATGTAAAAAAAAAGTATCAAAAAAAAATTAAGTCTTACTTTTTCTCGAAAGAATAAAGAAAAATTAGGATTTTTTCATAGTGTAAACAATTTCTTGACATACTGTATGTACTTATTACGGACCATTATAGTTAAAAATAAATAGTAAATCTCTTCAATAACCATGAGATTTACTGATCATGTTCCTCTGGTAGAGGCACAGCATATAATTTTGTCAAATAATGGCACCGTGAATAGCGTTGGCAACTTCTTTGCTACACTTATTACCCAACTTAATCTAAGAACAGTTTTTAGAACTATTTTTTTTTTTTATTTTATTATTTTATTATTTATTATTTATTATTCAACATCATATTTCACAAAAGAAAGCTTAAAGTAAAAATGTACAATATTAGATATTAAGAGTTGATTAGAGACTACGATCTGTAACTCAGAGTAGCTAGTGACGATCGCAGACAATTCTACCAAAATGAGATAAAAATACATATCTTATTACAATAAACAATAATATTTTATTAAATTATCAGTAACAATTTAATTTTTTAAAAGAAGATAAAAGATATAAAAGTACATAGCATTAAAAAATAAAAAAAAAATATTATTATGCTCAAATGCCAATAGTAAGATATAAAAAGTTTCATAATAATTTCACTCAGAGTTTATTGCATAACTTGCAGAATATTACCTAAATATTCATAATTAAACTTTTATATTGGTGGCACATACTTGCTTCTGAATCGTTAGAGTAGCAATTTCCATCTTATAATATTTATTAATTAAATTTAATCAAATAGCTTCGATTCAGAAGTCTTTATTTTTCTAAAATGGAAAATTTAAAAAATTCGAAAACGACAAAAGGCTTTCTGCGTTCACATTTTACGGAATTATATTTTTTGGAATTAGATACTTTCAGTACTTGCAGTAAAATTTTGCACATGTGCTCGTTTTATATACACTTTGGGGTGTACCTGCAGCCTTTAATATTCATCGTACAAAGATAAAATATATGGCAATATATTAGTTATAGTACGAATGAAAAGAATATCTAACTTTGATTTTGTCACTTCTTTAATAAAGTCACAAAATAGCAAAATCTAAGAAGACAATTTTCATAGGACATTATTCTACTTCAGTAGCTCGCAACATCGTGTCGTTTGTTGTGCTGCTTTTTGTATAATAAAGGGTATGATTATGTTAAGGAAATTCTTGAATTCTTTGAATGGATTCAATGATAGTTTCATTAAAAAATTCCTGTTTGTAAACAAATATTACAATTCAAATAAAGTGTTACAATTTATAGAATATTAAAAAACTTTACTTTAGTAACCTCGCTGCACTTGCCAATCTAGTTGCTTACAATTTTAGAGATCAAGAAAACGTGGTAAATTCTATTTAATCTGACAGTCACTTCCGTTTAGCGAAGTAGGTAATTTGACATAAACGCTCAGTGACGATGACGTAGATTAGGCATTGCCAGATCCTTCGTAACAGATTATATGAATTTTATTTCGCTAACTTTGTTATATCGTGCACTTTAAGTATATGGCTATATATCCATAAGTTTTAAATTGTACATTTTTTATAGTTTTCATATCGGAAGAAGTTGTTTTACAGTCTGATTCACACTTAAAAATCGATGGAGAAGCATTAGATGAGTCTAATGAAACGGAATTCGATGCATATCCAAATCCATCCCCTTTTGACGATATGTACGTAGAATCTAGTATACCTGTGCCATCACCTACTGCACCTCAAACGATTGTTACGAAGTAAATGTTACCAACACAACTTGATTGATTTTTCTTATTCTGATTTCATTAATTTTATTTGTAGAAAGAGAAAATCTCATGGACGTTCTATATCTGCTCCTATTGTTCCCTGCAGTTTGCCTTCAAATGTCAATAGTTCTGGTAAATTAGCTGTAGCAAATTCGAACATTGCTCAGCGTTTGCAAAATCAGAGCGTACTGTCAAGTAGACAAAGCAATACTGTTCGAAACCGGCATGCACAGTCGATTGGAACTAACTTAAAACCATACGATGTAGTTATGGTCGAGACAGCTATAAAACCTAGGCGTTGGGAACAAAAACAAGTACAAATAAAGACCATGGAAGGAGAATTTAGTGTGACAATGTGGGCGTCAGGAGCGTCCGATGATGAAGATGTGTCTAATCCGGATCCTGACCCAGACTATACTGAATATATGGCTGGTAGTTTTAATATATGTGATGGCTCATCCGCAATTAGTAATGGAAAGAATCATAACCATAATGTAAACGCTGATTCAAGTAACTACCTCCAGCAGCAACAAAAATTGCAGCACCAAATGCTGGTACAACAACAACACCAACAACAACCACCACTACCACCACATACATTGCAAGATAAAACAGACACAACTTTGATACAAGGATTAGACCTGTCTGATCCCAAACAACTTGCAGATTTTGCACGTCCAGGCGGCAACAAACTTAGATTTAAAAGAACTGCTCAGAACAGCGCACCTGTTAATTCTGTAGATAGTCATGCATCAGCGGATCCGACGTTATCGACTACATCGGCGCCTGCCCTGCTTTTATCCAATTCTGTTGCATTAGCAACATTGACTGAAGGCGCAGCCAATATGCCTATTGGACTTATGCTTCAAGCTGCCCCTGCGTCACCACCGCCTCATCTTATAGTCAATAACAATAACAATAACGATAAAACTGTTTCTCAAACTGCTCTGGAATTCGCTGATAGAAAAATAGCATGTCCACATAAAGGATGCAATAAGCTCTTTAGGGATAACTCTGCGATGAGAAAGCATTTGCACACGCACGGACCACGAGTTCATGTTTGCGCAGAATGTGGAAAGGCTTTTGTTGAAAGCTCGAAACTGAAGCGCCATCAATTGGTGCATACTGGAGAAAAACCATTTCAGTGCACTTTTGAAGGCTGTGGCAAGCGGTTTTCGTTAGACTTTAACTTGAGGTGCTTTACTTTTAAAATAAAATTTTGCTAAATGTTCCTTTTCTATTTATAATTGTCTTCTTGCTGTACATTTATAGAACTCATGTTCGTATACACACCGGTGATAGGCCTTATGTTTGCCCCTTCGATGGATGTAACAAAAAATTTGCGCAATCTACAAACTTAAAGTCGCATATTTTAACCCACGCAAAGGCAAAGTAAGTATATTACTAACATCGGAATTGAGTACTTTTAGAAATATAACTAAAAATAGAAGATAGATTTTAGTCATTCTATTGACGCATATATAATTTTACTCACGCAGACGAAATTCAGTTGGTGGTCGAAACAACAGTAACAATAATTCCAACATTTCAATGCAGATACCATCTCAAAACTTTATAAAAGTAGAAATGAGCGATCTAGAGACCAATTCTCCGTACATTGTATATACGGAATAATAATAAATTAAACATTTAGTGATGAAATTCTAGCTAGACTTTCCTAAGCTGTGCAAAGAGGTATAAATGAGGAGTGTCTGTGCAAAAGGACTTATTTTGGCTTTGATCAAGTGTTCAGCAATTTAAAAAATTAATAAAGAAATTAATAATATATATTTAAACACTTGTATCAGTTCCATTCTTCAATGGGCATCTCTGTTGTGATTTGGTTTTCCCTGCAAACTTTTTGTCACAAAGAGGGTTGTCATTATAATATATATTTTCAAAGTCAATGATTCAACTAAGCTCTTTTATGCGACACTCCTTGGTTACATGAATAAATATTTTATTTTATTAAAAATTAATTAATATTAATTTCAATAGGCTTATGTTAAAGTGTACTTTATACTTTTTTCCATGTTATAAGAAACTATGAAAGATTGAAAAAAAGTTATCAGTTTATATAGTTCACTGTAATTTTTGCTTACCTATGAATTTCACTAAAATGAAGTTGTTCTGCCATTGAGTTATATACATTAAAAAAAGGCGTTTTCTAAAAACAAATATTAACTTCAAAATTCTTAATTGGAAACTTATATATATATATGTACCTAAAATGTTTATAATCAAGACTATCCTGCATTATTAACTTGAATTTTTTACAACTCCATTTTAGTATTAGCTTAATCTGTAAGTGTGTATAAAATTGACCGCTATTTTTGTATCCTAAATACATAAGATACTTAAGCACTTTTTTATAAGAGGTTCGTCTAGAATTTTGAGTAGAGAAATTGTGTTTTTTTTTTAATTGTTTCTAATTTTCAAGATTCTATGCCCATAAGTTCAAGTCGAAATTCGAACATAATGCTGAGAAATACACAAAGTTTAACGCATACGCACATTCCATGCACAAGTAAATCAAAAACTTGTTAATAATTTTGCTCTAAATAAAGTTTTAAAAGTCGGAAGCAACTGTAGCTCGAAAAGTATATGGAACGATTGGAATAAATTTGTTTTTATTTTCTTTTTTAAACGTCATTCCGTTAGTACCGTCGATTTAAAAAAAAAACCTGCAGCACAGTTTTACTAACCGTCGAGTTGTAAAATTAGCACTTTTATGCAATTTCTTTTTTAAAACTTGTTCGGTGCTAACTAGATTTTAGGCTTAACTTTAAAATGCTGTTTCTTTTTTTATATTTTGGTGCATTCACAACAGACTTCTAATGTTAACTTTGGAAAAAATAAGACTTTGAAAAAAACTTAATATTTATACGTAGCATATGTTTTTAATTAATAATCATGCTTCAAAAATTTAATTCAACACTCTAGTAGCATAAAAGATAAAAATTTAAACTAGATGAAACAATTTTTCACCCAAAAAAACTAGACAAATCCCTTTACAAAAAACTATAGTGCTTCAGACATATATATATATATGCAATGGCAGTGAGCTTGTTGCATAATAGTACCTTTTCATTAAATTAATCCAAAATAAATTTTATTTAAAAAAACTGATCAGATTTTATATGAACTTAGAGAATAGTTTTGTAATAATTTATTACCTATTAAATCTTAATATATATAATAAAGATGATTGTCATATTCTGTACATCTTATTATTTTTTATAAAAGTTCCCTGAATTTTACTGGAGATGTTTAATATTTTTTAATATAATCTGTAAATAAGTATAATAATTATTTTCATATAAAACAAACATTAAATTTAAATGTAATATATTATGAAAAAATGAAGTACACTGAATTACTTCCAAACACTAATCATAAAAGATGTTTTTTATATTAAAAAACTAATGAAATAAATATTTTGAATACAAAAACAAATTTATTTTATTTATTAAAAATATGCATGTGGACTGCTTTTCGACGAATTTGTTTTTTTACATAATTGAAATTATCTACTGGTTCTAATAAATTCTATTGATTTTTGTAGCTTTTCATTGGCTTCAAAGTTCTATGTTTCAATGGTATGGTTCCACATTTGCACACAGGTAAATAAAGGAAGGAAAGGCTGCAAGAAATACGCGTTTTTCGAAGCGAAGCTTCTTCCCAGTTTCAAATATTTCAAAACTGCAAATAATATTAAAATTAATAGCAACATAAATTTAATTAAATAAAATCCTAATTTTAATGTAACGTTGACATAAGGTGATTATTGCATTAAACATAAGGAGACTACTCGCATGAGATTTTCTTAAATTTTCTTTTAGAGTTACATCTTATACAAGGTGCCCCAGATATAGCATTAATTCGCACGGGTGGTGACTCTCCTTGATTAGGCAAATGTAAAACTTTATGGATGAGGATCACCTCTCCCCCTCTTCGGAGCAAGAAAGCAAAAACTTGAAAATGTGTGTCATTACTTCTTACTCTACATGTTATTTATCTCTACATGTTATCCGATCTCCAAAGTCAATAGCATCTTGAAAAGAGACTACGTGACCTTAAAGCCAATGATTAAAAAGCCGTTTTCTAATCTTCCCACACTAAAAGCTAACTCTTTTACGTGTGGTAATTTAAAATTAAAAATAAATTGTGTTTGGATTGAGTACTCAAGTACTAAGGCAAGATCAAAACCAAATCAATAGAAAACTACCATTAACCCTCTACTGTACACGAAGCCATATATGGCTTTTCATTTTCAAATTTTAATTTTCAATGGATATTATAAGTTACGCAAAAGAACAGTTATTAAAATGCATTAGTAGACCAAAGAGTAGTAAAGAGTTGTCAGTTCTGCACAGTTGCGTTTGTGCAGACATTTGTGATTAGTAAGTATTGGACGAATGTAGATGTGAAGGAAGGCGATGAAATTGAAATTTGTCGCCTGACTTTGATCAGCTGTGCTTAGCTGACGTTGCTTTGTGGTTCCGACGCTTAGCGAAGAATGAGCTGTATGAGTGCGAAGAAATAGAAAATAGAAAGCGTGTGATGAAGCGAAAAGAAAATAGTTTGCTATTGTTTCTTTTCGCTTCGGTATGACTTTTTTTGTTTCCTATAAGAATCTTGCACTCATATGAATGTTTACATTTTTTTAGCTAGATTGGATTTGGTAATTTGAATGAATTTACCAATTTCAATCTTTTTAAATGATGAGAACATTTTTATGCCCTCCTTTACCTATAAATTTATTTTAATTCTTGCAGGTAAGAAATGTTTTATTTGAAGCTACATTTTTTATCAATTTCCAGGTACTATGAAGAATTCAGCCAATTTTTTCATTTGAAGCTAAATTTGTTCTCAATTTCTAGGTACTATATGAATTTATAAATTTTTTTAATTTGAAGCAAAATTTTTTTGCTACATTGGATTTGGTAAATTAAATGAATTTACCAATTTCCAGCTATTTGAATTATGATAGTATTTTTATATGACCTTTATCTATAAATTTATTTTAGTTCTTGCAGGTACAATGTATTTAAGAAATTTTTTAGCTACATTGCTTTTGGTAAATTAAATGAATTTACCAACTTCCAGCTATTTAAATGATGATAAATTGATTTACATGATTTCAATTTTTAGCTACATTGGATTTGGGAAACTGGGGGCGATGGAACAATGTAACATGTCTGACTGTCTCAACCTGGCGAGGCCAGCATAATCTTTGTGAAATCGTCTCAAGTCGACTCAAACCTCCACGTGGTGTTTCCTGGGCAACGTCAAAACTGACAACCGTTAGTTTGGCGGCTAATCTGAGCGGCGGGCCTCCCTAGGCTTAAAATAGGTTGTGCGTCGGGTTTGAAGCCCACCCGTAAAAACCAATTTCAATGAAAACAAACAAGAATAGAAGAAAAATGATCCCCAAATCTGATGACGACTACCGCAAACGAAAAACTGATAATGATTTACGGATATGCACCTGGAATGTCCGAACCCTTAATTGGGAAGGTGCCTCTATCCAACTGACTGATGTCTTGGAAAGATACAAAGCTGATATCACTGCTATCCAAGAAATGCGATGGAAGGGACAGGGTTGCATTCGGCATGCACCCTGTGATATCTACTACAGCGGCCATGCGAAGAAGCACGAGTTTGGATGCGGATTTGTAGTTGGCAAGAGACTACGGCCCCACGTCCTGCGATTCACACCTGTGAACGAACGACTTGCCATAATCCGCATCAAGGTTAGATTTTTCAATATAAGCCTAATATGTGCGCACGCTCCGACAGAAGACAAGGACGATGAGATCAAGGAAATTTTCTACGAGCGCCTTGAAAATGCTTACGAGCGCTGCCCCCGTCACGACGTAAAAATCGTGCTTGGTGACTTCAACGCTAAGGTGGGCAAGGAAAATATTTTTGGTCCAACAGTCGGAAAGTTCAGCCTCCACGACAACACCTCCGATAACGGAATGAGGCTGATTGACTTCGCCGCAGCACGAAACATGGTCGTAAGTAGCACTAGATTCAAGCATCTCAATATTCATAAAGCCACCTGGATGTCCCCTGATCAAAAAACCAAGAATCAAATTGATCACGTTTTGATCGACGGAAGGCACTCTTCCAGTGTATTGGATGTACGCACGATCCGTGGTGCAAACATTGACTCGGATCACTATCTTGTTGCAGCCAAGATCCGTACACGTCTATGCGCAGCTAAGAATACACGCAACCCTACACAGAGAAAGCTAGACGTCGACAAGCTGCAATCAAAACAGACAGCCAATGCTTTCGCCACTCGACTCTCACTCCTGCTTCAAAGCACTCCTCCAATCGATGATATATGCGCGCAGTGGACTCACATTTCCAACTCCATGCGTGCGGCTGCTGAAGAGGTGATTGGCTACCAACGCCCTAGCCGAAACCAGTGGTACGACCAGGAGTGTCGCGACGCCACTGCAGAGAAAGACGCCGCCTACAAAGCCACCCTGCAGTCGGTTGTAACGCGCGCTGCTAAGGAGCGATACAAAGAAAAGAGGAGGGAAGAGAGACATATTTTCAGGCGGAAAAAAAGAGAGGCAGAAAAGCGCGAGCAGGAGAAGATTGAGATGTATGGTGACAGGAATGAGGCCCGAAAATTTTTCGAAAAAATAAGACGCCTTGCCGATGGTTTTAAAACCGGGGCCTCTTCCTGCAAGGATGAAAACGGGAATCTAGTGACAGATGTCCAGAGTACACTGACGTTATGGAGGGAACACTTCTCTAAGCTTCTAAATGGCGACGCTGACAACAATCCCGCCAATAGAGATGATATTCCGGAAACCCCAATTGCGGATGACAGCGTTGAGGTTCCGCTGCCCGACTATGATGAAGTTCTGACAGCTATAGCTCGGCTTAAAAATAACAAAGCCGCGGGAGCTGATGGCTTACCTGCTGAGTTGTTTAAGAACGGAGGCGAAGCTCTACTTATATGCATTCACGAGCTTCTATGCAGAATATGGTCGGAAGAATGCATTCCGAACGATTGGAATCTCAGTGTGCTCTGCCCAATCCACAAGAAAGGCGATCCCACTATCTGTGCCAATTACCGTGGGATAAGCCTTCTTAATATCGCATATAAGGTCCTGTCGAGCGTTTTATGTGAAAGATTGAAGCCCATTGTAAACGAACTGATCGGACCTTATCAGTGTGGCTTCAGACCTGGAAAGTCCACCATCGACCAGATTTTCACGCTACGACAAATCTTGGAGAAGACTCAAGAAAAACAAGTCGACACCCACCATCTTTTTGTCGACTACAAAGCCGCCTTCGACAGCCCAATAAGGAAGCACCTGTACTCCACCATGTCTGAATTTGGTATTCCTGCAAAACTAATACGACTCTGCAGGATGACACTGAGCAACACCAGCAGCGCAGTTAAAATCGGGAAGGACCTCTCCCCACCATTTATTACCAAACGAGGTTTCAGACAAGGTGATTCCTTATCGTGCGACTTTTTCAACCTAATGATGGAAAAGATCATCCGAGCTGCTGATCTGAGACGTAGTGGCACAATATTCTACAAGAGTGTTATGCTGCTTGCGTATGCTGATGACATAGATATCATTGGCCATAATACGCGCGAAGTCAGTGCAGCATTTTCCAGATTAGAAAGAGAGTCAAGTCGAATGGGTCTGTCAGTGAATGCAGATAAGACGAAATACTTAGTGTCAACAAACAAACAGTCCCAGCGTCTTGGAAACCACGTTACCGTTGACAATACCTCCTTCGAGGTTGTGAAGAACTTCGTTTATCTGGGATCCAGCATTAATTCGACCAACGACATCAGCATTGAGATCAAACGAAGAATAACTCTTGCCAACAGGTGTTACTTTGGGCTCAGTAGGCAATTGAGAAGCAGAGCCCTCTCTCGACGAACGAAAATCACGCTCTATAAATCGCTCATCATGCCCGTCCTACTTTACGCATCACAAACCTGGACGCTGAGCAGTTTAGATGAAAAGACTTTAGGAGCATTCGAGAGAAAGATTCTTCGTAAGATCTACGGACCAATCTGCGTCAATGGCGAGTACCGAATACGGTGGAATGATGAACTGTATGAGCTGTACGCTGACATCGACATAGTCAAGCGCATTAAAATCGAGCGGCTTCGCTGGCTTGGTCATGTTCAGCGCATGAAAGACGATGCTCCAGTGAAGAAAACATTCGATTCGGTACCCAGCGGCGGTCAACGCAGAAGAGGACGACCGCATCTTCGTTGGAAAGACCAAGTAGAGGACAACCTGACGAAGCTTGGAATTTCCAACTGGCGCCAGCAAGCGAAAGACAGAAATGGCTGGCGCAAATTCTTAGATGAGGCCAAGACCGACATACGGTTGTAGCGCCAACTAAGTAAGTAAGTAAGGATTTGGTAAATTAAGGAATTTACCAATTTTCCTCTTTTCAAATTATACAAAATTTTAATAAAATCTCAAAATAAAAAAAACAAGGAACTTTATGTCACCATAACAATTACTGTTTAAAAAGGTCATTAAAATGAGAAAAATATATTTAAATATTAATACCATTTTTGGATTATTAAACAAACACAATTAGTTTTATATTTTGGATTGATGGAATTTTAATGTTTCAAACTTTTATATGGTATTTAATATTTTAAACACTTTCGTAAACATTCTGAGTTTGTTTAAAATAAAATAGAAAATTTTCTAAATACCTGCAACAATTGACAGAAATTTGTATATGTATATATTTTTACATAAAGAAAGTATATACATCTCATATACATATGTGTATATACTGTGTAGCTCAAAAATTTATAATAATTTGAAAAGAGGAAAATTGGTAAATTCCTTAATTTACCAAATCCAATGTAGCTAAAAATTGAAATCATGTAAATCAATTTATCATCATTTAAATAGCTGGAAGTTGGTAAATTCATTTAATTTACCAAAAGCAATGTAGCTAAAAAATTTCTTAAATACATTGTACCTGCAAGAACTAAAAGAAATTTATAGATAAAGGTCATATAAAAATACTATCATAATTCAAATAGCTGGAAATTGGTAAATTCATTTAATTTACCAAATCCAATGTAGCAAAAAAATTTTGCTTCAAATTAAAAAAATTTATAAATTCATATAGTACCTAGAAATTGAGAACAAATTTAGCTTCAAATGAAAAAATTGGCTGAATTCTTCATAGTACCTGGAAATTGATAAAAAATGTAGCTTCAAATAAAACATTTCTTACCTGCAAGAATTAAAATAAATTTATAGGTAAAGGAGGGCATAAAAATGTTCTCATCATTTAAAAAGATTGAAATTGGTAAATTCATTCAAATTACCAAATCCAATCTAGCTAAACAAAATGTAAACATTCATATGAGTGCAAGATTCTTATAGGAAACAAAAAAAGTCATACCGAAGCGAAAAGAAACAATAGCAAACTATTTTCTTTTCGCTTCATCACACGCTTTCTATTTTCTATTTCTTCGCACTCATACAGCTCATTCTTCGCTAAGCGTCGGAACCACAAAGCAACGTCAGCTAAGCACAGCTGATCAAAGTCAGGCGACAAATTTCGATTTCATCGCCTTCCTTCACATCTACATTCGTCCAATACTTACTAATCACAAATGTCTGCACAAACGCAACTGTGCAGAACTGACAACTCTTTACTACTCTTTGATAATATGGTGCTTGTCCAATTGTCTGATGGACACTCTTGCGCAATGAGCAGTTAATGCTACTTATATACACATCCCACAAGCGTTGATCTTTTCGAATATATGAGCGTAAAGCTTCGTTGATCGAACGATTGACTCGCTCAGACGCATTGGATTGGGGAGCGTACACGGCGGTGCACACATGAGTTATGCCATATTTAGTCAGAAAAAGTTCAAAGTCTTTACTCTTGAACTGACTTCCGTTATCGGACACCACTGACTCAGGAACACCAAAGGTGTCAAACACGCTTTCTTTCAGAAAATCCATGATAAGTTTCGAGGTAAATTTTTTCAGGGGTTTCAGAAAAGTGAATTTCGAAAAGTGGTCTAAGACTATTAACATTCCAATGTTACCTCTCTTAGAACGAGGAAAGGCTCCGATTAGATCGACGTAAAGTCTTTGAAAAGGAGCGTCTTGGCTATGCCACCATGAGCAGAAGATGGAGTATCGTGAGAGGCATAGATTACGCTTTCTCGCAATTCGGCAGGAACAAGCAACTTCCAAACAAGAGAAGGATCGGTCGTATCAGAGTCAAATTCCAAACGACGGTAAATATAATCATCAATGATTTTATAATCTGGCAAAGGTGATAAAGCCAATTTTTCTCTGAATTTTCGGTATTCGTCTGAATTGAAATGTAAAGACTCAAGGTCTATTTCAGGCAAAGTTTCTAACTCAAGTGCAGCCACGACTGATTCAGGGTCATCTGGTTCAAAAGACCGCGACAAAGCATCAGCCACAACATTCTCGCTACCTTTTCGGTGCTCAATTGTAAAATTAAAACCTTGGATCTTCAGCGCCCATCGAGCTAATTTTCCGCTTAAGTCTTTTTGACGCATTAGCCATTTTAGACTTGCGTGATCGGTTACTACCTTAAACTCGTGACCTTCAATGTAGGCGCGAAATTTTTTTATCGCTAGCACGACAGCTAAACATTCCAACTCAGTGACGGTATAGTTTCTTTGCGCTTTGTTGAGTTTATGAGACATAAAAGCAATGGGCCTTTCGTCCCCATTCTCATCAACTTGCGCTAAGAGACCACCAACACCGCACTGGCTAGCGTCGCACTGCACGATAAACGGCCTAGTGTAGTCAGGATGCACGAGGAAAGGAGCTGTCGTCAACTTAGCTTTGATGGCGTCAAAAGATTCTTGAGCCGAAGGGTTCCACGTTAAATTTTTTTCTTTCTAGTTAGAAGTTCAGTAAGGTGAAAAGTAACCGCTGCATAGTCAGACACAAATCGCCGGTACCACCCAGTCATTCCTAGGAATTGGCGAATTTGACGAACTGTTCTAGGAACGGGATATTCTGTTATGCCTTTCACTTTGTCGGGATCAACCGTAAGCGAACCATTTCCCACTATAAAACCAAGATACTTGACCTTATTGAGACCAAACTGACTTTTATTGACATTAATCGTCAAACCGGCTTTTCTTAGGCAAGAAGCAACTTCTGACAGATGCACTATGTGTTCTTCAAATGACTGCGATACTACCAACAGATCGTCCAAATAAACAAAGACTCGAGTTTTGAGATTGTACGGAATCACCTTGTCCATCAATCGACACATTGTTTGCGGTGCATTGCACAAGCCGAAAGGCATGCGCGTGAATTGATACAATGGTCGATTGGGTATCGTGAACGCGGTTTTTGGACACGAATCTCTGGACAATTTTATTTGCCAAAAAGCATCTTTAAGGTCGATCTTTGAAATGACATGCACAGGTGGCAAACGAGAAAGTAACCCATCAATGATTGGAATAGGATAAGCATCCTTAATGGTCACATCATTGAGTTTTCTCGAGTCAATACAAAATCGAACCTTTCCAGGCTTTACAATCAAGACACCCGGTGAAGACCAGGGTGAACTTTCTGCTTCTTCGATGACACCTAGTTCGAGCATTCTGTCGATTTCCTGACATAGAAGCTTTTCCATCGCTGGTGATATAGGATAGTATCTCTGTTTTATAGGAGATGCTACACCTGTATCGATGACGTGTTCTACTAGAGAGGTAGTACCAAGGCCTTCTTTTTCCGAAGACGGAAAGGCGGCTATGGTGGAATCAAGCATTCTACGCTGGAGTGCATTCAACTGAACGCTATCAGAGTCTATCTCTAAAGCAGAGAGTTCACTCACTGTCGGGTCTATTTGGATTTTAAGCTCAAACAAATTCCAGAAATCCATTCCGCATATCACGTCTTGGACAATAGAAGGTACAATCAAGAAATCAAAATTTTTCGTTTGGTTTTGAAAGGTAATTGGGATAGTAATCGAACCCACGACCTGTTGATGTTTACCATCAGCCGTTCGAACGTTACCTCTTAATTTAACCAGTTTCTTTGTAGAGTCAGAGAGAATTACTTGAGCAAAACGTCCACCAATGCAACTCTTTGTAGCGCCACTATCTAAAAGCGAAAGATACACAGTATTTTCAATCAAAAGATTGGTGTAAGGACGAATGTCGGAACCTTGGTAGACTATGGCCGAGACCACACTCTTGCGCAAGTTTTTTATTCGTTTCCAGAACAGGCGAATACGGTCTGAAGAACGAACGGAATGACGCCTAACAGTCGAGGTACCAAATATTTTCTCATGTATCTTATTATATTCCGCAAGCCTAACATGGTAAGGTTTGAAGGTAGGAGGTAGAGGTTGAGAATCCACCGGATCGTCAATAAACTTTGCAGTCGAGGCAGACACAATTGGTGGAACGTCAGATTTTGGTAAAATCTTAATCGGAGTTACATCCGAGGACGATTTAATTGGGGTCTGCTCGACTCCCGACAAAAATCCGGCTTGAAGCCTTCTACCTTCGCAGCACACTTCTGACAGCTAGGTTTGTAGGTGTCAACCGCACCACAACCGTAACAGAAAACGCGCCTAGCCTTCAGACAATCTTGGTACCGGTGACCTTCCTCGTCGCAATTCCAGCATTTTACTTTACTCTAGCGCATTGAGTTCTTGTTGAACATGGTCACTCTCTAATTCGTTTAACCTCGGGTCACTATCCTGAGCAATTTCATACAATTGCCGTCGAGCACCAGCAGTTCTAGGAGGAACACTATAATTAGGACGCACGTCCTCGAAAAACTTTTCGTGCTTACGAACCTCACGACGTAGAATAGCAATGCTGCGAATATCCAGGTGGAGTAACTCGTGACGTAAATCCGGTCGTAAATTCCTAATCACTGTTTCAACTAGCTCAGATTCGCACATTGGGTGTCGAAGCCTGTCACTCAAGCACAAAATAGCATCAAGAAACTCGTCAAACGACTCTGAATGTTTTTGTTTTCGACGGCGAATATCATCTTGAATGTCAAAATCCGAGGTGTAGTCTTTGAATTGACGACGCAGGGCATCGCAGAGATCAAACCATTCTACCTCGTCAGCGTTGCGGTGATATCGCCAAAACCACTGGTGAGCTTTGCCTTCGAACAGAGAGTGAACATGTTCACAAAGAACAGAGAAATTACCATTGAGATGCAATGAAGTCAGAGTATTTATTCGGTATATAAATTCATCTACTGGAATGTCATCGGCAGTGCCCTTGAATTTCACGTGCCAGTTTCGCACAACGTTGGAAACTCGCTCTTTAGAGCCAGGGTCTCTATCGCTACCGGGAAGCGGAGGATTCGCTCGACGCCGAGACGATGAAGGAGGAACAGGCCTCTGAGCTTCTTCAGGCAGAACTTGTGGCCATTCAGGTTGGCGAAGGTTTGGCGCCATTGCAGGAGGGTTAGTTCCAATGTTCAAGTTACGCAGCATCGCTTGAAGCTCGGTTGAAATGATAGAGCTTATCTCCATTCGGAGTTGGCCTAAGGAGTCGGCAACGATTTGGTGTACTTTGGTTTCAGAAACCTGGTTCGGTTGGTTCGGTAAGATGGCATTGTCCAGCGGTTCAGGCCTACTATCTCGATGGTCTGATCTAAAGTTTGCTTGTTGACGCGTGTTGGGGCGATACCGTGGTGCTCCACCACCTCTTCCCCTCTTTGGTGGATTAACACTGCCAGCAACTTCAAGAATATTCGCCGCCGGAGAAGGACCTACAACTGCTGGAACCAATGCCAACCGACAAACCGGACATGCCTTGTTGGTTTCTAGCCAAGTCTGCAAGCACAGAGCATGGAAGCAATGATTGCACGAAGTCTCAACCACTTCATCCGTAGGATGAATGGTCTCATTGCACACGGTACAAATGGCATCGTTGGGAGGATTACCCACTCCTAACAGGTCTTCTGTACTTCGCGTCACAGGCATCGTCGACACGACAAAAATATCAAAACAAAATATCAAAAGTTTATATTTACAGCCTCACCAGTTTTATACTGTTGGCAAAAAGGAAAAACCAGACGATTCCACGGAAACGTCTGTATAATCAAAAATAAAATTTATCAATTACTACTGAATAGTTATAGTAGAAGAGTTGAATGCTGTTGTAGCGGAGTGAATGCGACTAGTAAGCGGAACGAGCGGAACGAGAGAAAAAAAGGAGAGTTGGAGAAAAAAAAAATTTTAAACCAAACAATAAGTTATGAAATCCTAAGATTTCAAACAAAAAAAGTGAAGTAAAAATCTCAATCAATATTAGGTGAAAGATGATTAGTTGAAACTCAATGATGTCACGAAAAGACAAAAAAAAATTTCGTCAGATAACAAGACAATCAATTAGTTATAAGTGAAGCCTAAGCCGATTAGGCCGAAGCAAGGAAATGAATCCCGAAAGATTTCAACAAAAAAATTTCAACTTCAAAACGAGAAATACAAATCTCAATCACTGGCAAACAAGTCCAGCATACATAAGTTAATGGCGTTGTAATAGGGTTGAAGCGACTACTCAGCGTAACGAGCGAAACGAGATAAAACAAAAAAGGTTGAAATTAAAATTTAACCAACCACTAGCAATACAACCTAAACAAGGCTATGCTGTAGTGTAATACTATTGCGTGATATCACACACGCGAGAAAAATATGTAATATAAAATGGATATAATATAATAATTATAAAAGTAATAATAAATATAATGAATATAAATGTATGTCCATATAATGTTAGGGGGTTAATGGAAAAACGTTAACCCGAAAAATTTGCAACACGTGAAAAATGTTCAAATAAAAAAAATACAAATAATATTACTCTTATTTATGTATAGCATAAGCACGGTTATGCTGTTATGTAAGAAATGAAATCAAATGATTTCATGCAAAAAAAGTTTTAAAGTAGTGAGAAAAAAAAATCAAAAATACAATAGTTTTAAATGTATGTGAATATATTAATTTTATGGGTGATTACTCGGTAAGGCCATAGCAGGGCTACTACAGACTTAGGGCACTGGTGCATAGAGACTACGTTCGGTATACGGGCGAGGAAAGGATAATTTGTTTTATTTGCAAAAACCGCAGGAAAAGAGATGCAATCGCTATACTTGAGTAAATCTCCGAAATTATCCAAAGATAAAAATCTCAAAAGTATATAGTTGATGAAAGATTCCCAAATATAAGATAAACAAACCTTTGGTAAACAAAACTATGACGTTTTGAAAAGAATTCCGAAAGGTTAAACTTAGCAAAATTCGAAAACACAAAAAAAAATTATAAAAAGTTTTACTCAATTCAATCGAATGGGTCGGCAGAGGTTCGGTACGATCCCAAAGACCTCCAGGAACGTAAATCCAGAAAAACATGCCTTATGCAAACAAAAAAAAATATACCGAAAAACAATTTATTAAAGGTAATTTGGGGCAAAACAAAAATACTGAACACTTCAGGTGTTAAGAAGCTAAGACATTGTTCTACCTTACGAATAAGGCTATCTATATTTTCGGTGGGCCCCACGTTGTGGGACAGTATTTTCATCGGCCCCACGTTGGGCGCCATTTTCTGTGACAGACCGACCATCCACCTCGCAGCGTCGTGACATCCGCAACCGGATGACGAGGCA
Source organism: Dichetophora obliterata (assembly GCA_963920525.1). Lineage (NCBI taxonomy): Eukaryota > Metazoa > Arthropoda > Insecta > Diptera > Sciomyzidae > Dichetophora > Dichetophora obliterata. Next base: position 15,406,309 of record OY986440.1, on the reverse strand, counting down.
CTTCCTGACTTAGCGAGCGTCTGCATACCTAGCTATGCTTCAGCTTAGCTCAGGGAAAATGGTCGTGGGGTTGCTTCGTCAAGAAGTCGAGGGATGCGATCTGCACAAGTTAGTTGTATGCAGACGTTAGCGGGAAACGGAAAAGGATCATTTGAATTAAAATTCAAATTATTTGAATTTTAATTCAAATGGGCGGAAACAGGAAACGGATGGGAGAGGAAAACCAAACAAAAAACCCGAAAGAGGCGACTTAACCGAGCCATAGCCTCTACGCACCGTGTAGCATGAGGGAGGAAGGTGTTAATTCCCCTCATTTTCTACACCCGCCCAACCAGTTAATGAAAGATAACTTCGGTTTCATTAACCCTCTTAGTGCACCTACGTGCAGCAGCCCCTTACCATGCCCTTACTTTTTATCTTCCAAAGAAAATTACACCAATTTAGCAATTTAACACCATACCCATTTTAAGGGATTTTTATTTATAATGATTAAAATTTCTAAACTTAAACCGTTTCGTGGTTAGGGTAAGATAAATGTATAATATTTTACGTTAGAATTATTTTTCCTCTCAGTATAAGGTAACATATAATAATTTTAAGTTGGAATTCATTTATTTTTAGTGTAAGTTACGAATACAATATTTTTAAGTTTGAATCCATTTAATGTTAGGGTAAGATAAAAATAACATATTTTTAAGTTTGAATTAACTTATTTTTAGTGTATATCTAAAATATCATATTTTAAGTTTGATCCAATCTAGTTTTAGGGTAAATTAAAAATATCATATTTTTAAGTATGAATCAATTTTATTTAGAGTAAGTTAGAATTATAATATTTTTAGTCAAAAATATCATATTTCTAAGTATGAATCAATTTTATTTAGAATAAATTAGAATCATAATATTTTAAGTTTGATTCAATCTAGTTTTAGGGTAAATTAAAAACATCATATTTTTAAGTACGAATCAATTTTATTTAGAGTAAGTTAGAATTATAATATTTTTAGTCAAAAATATCATATTTCTAAGTATGAATCAATTTTATTTAGAATAAATTAGAATCATAATATTTTAAGTTTGATTCAATCTAGTTTTAGGGTAAATTAAAAATATCATATTTTTAAGTATGAATCAATTTTATTTAGAGTAAGTTAGAATTATAATATTTTTAGTCAAAAATATCATATTTCTAAGTATGAATCAATTTTATTTAGAATAAATTAGAATCATAATATTTTTAAGTTTTATTCGAATTATTTTTAGGGTAAATTAAAATTATCACATTACATTAAAGGCTTTACAACAAGCTTAGATTCCCATGAACGCGAAAGGAATTCATTTAAAATATCGCCTTTATGGCTGCCATTGCATTTGGTAAATTTTTGGTACTTTATGCAAGCTTTTTCTAACAAAAAAAATCAACTAAACTAGGTCATGGTTTAGTTAGTACGTCATTAAAAAAAAAATCTTATTCTTTTGGTTAAAATTCATCAATACCTTCGGTTTAACTGCGATACACTACGATTTATACTAACAGCCCCGAAGGAAAGTAAACGAACGAATGACCGACTACAACCGGAAAACCGATACGCGACGAGTTTCAACGAACGCATCGATAGTCTTGTGCCCTGGCAGGAAACGTCAACCGTTTTTGAATTAAATTTATACGAAGGTGGTCTGAGGTGCACCCCTACTTTACAACCTGTTCTACCGATATTATTTTACGGCTGTTATCCGTTTTACCTTTTACGACCTTATTACCAATGTTATAACCAAATTTAAACAAAATAAACAATGCCCTGGCATCTACTTCCGACTCGTCGATTTAACTTATTTGTAAATAATAATGTAAATCTCCATACAACACAAATGTTAGTTTGTTCTTTCGCTTATATGTTAACCTTATAAGTGACAATATCTACTACAGGTGTGCTTCCGAACTTGCTTTAAGTAACTTAAAAATTTGTGTAGTTAATGTTTTAATCAATTTTGGTTTCCTACAGCGCACAGCTGTTAAGCTTGAAACACAACGGAAGTCGATTACATACTTTTGGCAAATAATCAAGTTAATCTTTATTACTTGAACGCTTACTGAACCTTACTTGAAATTACGCGTGGTACGGAAACAGACCCATTGTAGAAATTGAAAATTTTGTTACAGAGAATAATAAAATCGAACGTAAAAAAAACCTGGTGTCCCACTTGGTTGGGGGGGGTTAGATCCTTAGTGGTGTTGGTGGTGTCCGTTGCCTGCTGTGGTTGTTGTTAATTGCTGCTGTTGTCGTTTTTAGCTGCTGTGGTTGTTGTTAATTGCTGCTGTTGTCGTTTTTAGCTGCTGTGGTTGTTGTTAATTGCTGCTGTTGTTGGTGCTAGCGTAATGGTTGTTGCTACCCATTCCCGCTAATGATGTGTTGCCAGTGATGGGTGTACAGCTGGTGTTCAGGACCAAGGAAATATTTTGGCTGATCGGGTAGCGGTGTTGGTGGCCATGTGGCTGGCGTAACAGTTGGGCTGGCACTTTGGTGGTGGGTCACTTTACTCTACTTGCTTTAATCTTATGCAGGACACTGGTTGACTTGCTGGTGTGGTTAGCCGCACTTGTGGTCGGTTGAAATATTATTAACCAATAACTTGTCGTTGCTCCGTCTGTCGCTATTGACTTATCTTCGATTAGAGATGGAATCGCTCGAACGAATAGTGACGACGTCGGTGCTATTGATGCTGTAATGGTCAACAATTATATGCTCGGCAGCCGGATTGCAATGAGCACTTCGTCTTCAGGCTTGTATTTGGAACGAAATGATTTTAGGGTTGCGCTGCAACATAGACAGCTTTGGGTGGTGGTATTACTTTAAAGCCACCGAAGTATTGCAGTTTCCAAGCAAAAGACGAGAATTGTTGATTATGTTTTCCAAAAACAAAGCACCGGGAATGAACGAATGCAAGTGAAGTGCAGCTGTGGTTGGACAAAAAAATATACAGAATATAAGATTTTTCTTATTTGCTAAGATTATAACTTACCCACAACTTCAAGAATGTCTGCACAGGTAGCCATCAACGAAATGAAAAGACAAAGGCCGGAAGTTAGCCAGCCATCGTTCTTTTCGTTGACAGCCGTCACCTATGGTAATGTTGTTTACATGAGCAAATCGGACCTTACGACCGGCTATGTTATACGACCTGGTTTAATGACCGCTTACACCGAATGTTGGTGCCCACGATGTTTGCGCAAACAGTCGGACGCGGGGTTTGACCATTGTTTATCGATGTTTGCAAACAAACATACATAACAGCTGGCAATTTGAACGATGTCCATCTGTAGGCCCTAATTAACCACGGCAGACACGTTGTGGCTAATTATTTTGCAAACAAAACGAAAAGGAAAGAAAAAAGCATCATTTATAATTACCGGCTTCCGGGTTGAGATCCCAGCTCAGGTTCGAATTTGAATTCAAATTCCAGACCAGAAGAGGGCACAACACAACGGGTTCTACCGGGTGAGCCGATGAGAAAAACTCTTCCGGTTGATCAGTCGTAGAGTTTCCTCCGCTGATTTGAATCTTGAATTCAAATTCAAGCCTGAGCAGGGAAACAACTGTCGACTTAGCTGTCAAAATTGAGGTTGCGTTATGTCAGTGACATTTTCATTCGGTTTGGTTCGCCAACCTCCGCTACCACTCGCTGTCAAACGACCATTTGACGTTTGAGAATTTTTCACCCCCCACAACATTAACTACTTTCCTAATTTTCTTTCTATATAACTTTTTTTTTTATTATTTTTTTTTTTTATTATTACTTAATATTTTATTAGATTTTCCCTACTATTAGTCAGCGCCGTTTTTTCGTGTTACTATTATTTTTTTTCGATTTACATACCTTCTTTTGATTTAATATACCTTAATCAACTGCTCCTTTTGTAAGCAGTTCACTTTTCTTTATTTACTTGTTTCAATATAACTCATAAATATGTATTTCATTCTAATAGTTGTAGTATTCCTTAAATGTATTTAATAATACTAACATCTATTCTTTGCTCTCAGTTCCATTTAATGTTCTAACACTTAATCTATCTTTTTTCTATTTCTAATTTTCATGAAACAATTTTAGTAAATTGTTATGAATTTTCTTTGCTTTCCCCTTTATCGAAATCTCGGTAGTTACTGGGGTTTTTATTGCTAAAACTTCATATGGTCCTATCCATATTGGTGAAAATTTATTCTTCCTTGTTTGATTCTTCATTAGTACCCTGTCCCCAATTTTAAATTCTACTGCATTTAAAGTATTATCATAATATTTTTTAGATACTTCTTTTGCACGCTCCTGGTTCTGTCTTACCAGCTCGTGCGCTCTCTGAATTTGATATTTCATAACTTTTGAAGTATCCTCGGCATTATACAGCGGACTACACTTTCGCCTTAAATTAGTTGGCATTTCTGAGTCAAACCCATATAAAGTTTTGAAAGGTGTTTGCTTTGTTGTCGTATGCGGTGTGTTATTGTGAACGTGCATCGCAGACGATAACCACTGATCCCAATTGGACCCGTCTTCTTTGGCAAACCCTCTTAAATATTCTGCCAAAGGCCTATGACTTCTCTCTAGGGAACCATTTGCCTGCGGATGATACGGTGTAATATGTAACTTTTTAATACCTAAGATTTTACATACATCTGAAAACACGCGTGAAATAAAATTTGAGCCGTTGTCTGTAATTAACACCCTTGGTGTATTGTGGCGAGTTATAATTTCGTTAAAAAATGCTTTCGATATCGTGCTTGCTTCGGCATCTGGTATCGCAACACATGCCATATACTTCGAAAAATCATCTTGAAACGTTAAAATGTATTTATTACCAGACACAGTCTCTGGCAATATGCCGACTATATCCATATAAACATTGTCAAACGGACGTGTTGGTGTGTCTGTCAATACCATAGGCATTTTGGAGAGTCTAGAACTTTTATTTACTTGACATTTATGGCATGCGCTTACATATTCCTTAATTTCTTTTTGCATTCCCTTCCATTTGTATTGTTGTCTTATTCTAAAGAACGTTCTTAGTGCTCCTTGATGACCTCCTAATAGCAAATCATGAAAATCCTTTAATATTCTTTCTATAACCTTTCTGTCAGTAAGAACCACTATGTTTTTATCGTTTTGCTGAGCTATGTCGTCATCTACCTTCGCTACTGACTCTGTGTTCTCTTCACTCTCCTTAGCTATTTCCATTTCTCTTGTCTTTGATCTTGTCTTAACCATATTAACCTCTTTGCTTATTAGCTCTGCCTTCTCCCCGTGTAAATCTTGAAAATAATTCTTCTTTGCTGACGTCTGTATTTTACTATTATATAAATTTGTTGCTTCTTTTAACCCTTGTTCCCAACTTGGAATCCTTCTATCTGACTTTAACAAGTATTCTGCTATATGTTCCCTTATGAAATATGAGCTTTTGCTTTTCAAAGAACTTTCCGATAGTGTTCGGTCGTTTGTAATCTGGAAATCTCTGATTCCCAATCTTTTACAAACACTCGAAAATAATTTTAACGTGAAACTGGAATTGTTATCAGTTATTATTGTTTCAGGAATATTATTATTCAATATGGCGTTTCCGATCGTGATTGCGTCCGAATTAGGTAAGGCAATACACTTAAAATATTTCGAGGATTCGTCTTGGAGTATCAAGATGTATTTATTCCCTAAACACGTTTCTGGTAGTATACCAATCATTTACAAATGGCCTCTCCACTCCTATTATCTTCTCCTGCGTTTGTACTAGTGCGACTTCTTCGCTTCCACGCGGTATTCTACTCAAAGCGTCGGCGTTTAAATTCTTTTTCCCTGGTTTATAAATTATTTCAAAATCATACTCTGACATTTTATGTCTAAACCTTGCTAATCTCGACGTTTGGTCCTTCAGATTCGCTATTCCTCTCAATGGTTGGTGATCTGTATATATCTTGAACGGCCTTCCTAACAAATATGCTCTAAAATTTTTTGTCGCCCAAACAATTGCCAAAAACTCTTTTTCTATTGTCGAATACCTTTTCTCTGCGTTGTTTAATGACCTGCTTGCAAATGCAATTGGTCGATCTTCTCCTACTTCACCCTGTGACAATACTGCTCCTAATGCTTCACCACTCGCATCTGTAGTTAGTAAAAACGGCTTGCTAAAATCGGGATATGCCAAAATGGGTGATGAAGTCACCGCTTCCTTAATTTTTTCAAATGCTTCCTGACACTTATCTGACCATTGGAACTTACTGTCTTTCTTTAATAAATTATTTATGGGTGATGCCATTTGTGACATATTCTCTATGAACTTCCTGTAATAATTAGCTAGTCCTAAAAATGCTTGAACCTCTTTCCTATTTCTCGGTATTGGAATATCCTTCACGCATTTTAATTTCTGTGGATCTGGTAGCGCCCCTAATTCCGAACATTTGTGTCCCAGGTATGCTATTTCTCTACGCAGAAACTGACACTTTTCCGTATTCAATTTTAAGCAATTTTCCCTAAGTCTCTGGAATACTTGTGCTAATCTCTCCCCATGCTGCTGTAAATTTTTGCCATAAATTACCACATCATCTAAATATACAAAACAATCTATTCCTTGTAATCCTGTCAGTATATTATTCATCAATCGCTGGAAAGTCGCTGGAGCTCCGGTGAGTCCAAATGGCATTCTATTGAATTCATAATGACCAAATGCTGTACTAAATGCTGTCTTTTTCCTGTCGTCTTTACTCATTAGAACCTGATGGTACCCACTTGCTAAATCTGTTGTTGAAAAATATCTACAGTGCCCTAATTGATCTAAAATTTCATCAATCCTTGGTATTGGAAAAACTTGCTTAATTGTTGCGTCATTTACCTTTCTGAAATCTATGACTAATCTCCACTTTTTCATACCATCGCTTCCTGCTTTCTTTGATACTAACAGCAATGGCGAATTCCAAGGTGATTTGCTTGGCCTAATAATGTCGTCTTCTAACAGCTGTTCTACCTGTTTTTGAATTTCTTCTCTATGCGCCTGATGTAATCTATATTGTTTCTGATTTATAGGAGGCTGATTTGCTTGAACCTGAATTTCGTGTTCTATTACTGGAGTGTATGTTAATTTATCCCCTTCCAATAGAAAAATGTCATGGTATGCCGTTATTAAATTCTCGATTGCAGACCTTTCCTCTACGTTCAAATTTTCTTCTAATTTATTTGTCTGTGTTAATTTATTAATCCTTTCTTTTACCTTACACTCGTTTACTCCATACATTGAGCCTGACTTAATTTTAAATGTGTTATAATTGGAAAATTTCGGTTTATATTACCTCGGCAAGATAACATCCTCATTATTTGAATTCAATATAGATACATAAGCGGTATCTTTCTCTACCTTTGTTAAACTTTCTCCTAAATAAACCCCTGGCATAATCTCCTGTTTATGTACAACTACCACCGGAATTTTAGACTCTACTTTAATTCTTACTGTTTGTATGGTTCTAGCTTTTATTTGTATTTCCTCACTGTAATTAATTGAACTGAACTCATTCATTTGTTTCAATGGTAATTTTATATTACCTCCTTCTCTGTCGTATATAGTTAATGATTTATCTATCGTATTTATTATGGTTTTATTCCATAAATTATCCCGGCCTAATATGCCATCTGCAGGCAGTCCTTGTTCTAATGCAACTACGTGCAACTTAAAACTACGATTATGTACCTCGTCATGTTCTATCTTCACTGACCCAAGTGTTTTCACGAAACCTCCGAATGCTCCACACAAATTTCTTATTTCTTTTCCCCTGTCTCCAATTGTTTGTAATGCGTTTTGTTTCACTAAACTCGTGTCCGCTCCGGAATCTACAAGAAGAACGAGTCTACCATTTATAGCATTCTTGCAAGGAATTTCTATAAACACATCATTTACTGTGGAGATTCCAAAACCTTCACCCATTTTCTTTTCCAACACCGTCATATTTTTATGCCAACCATCGTTTGTTATATTTTCATTTAATTTTTCTAATCCCACACTGCATTTCTCTTGTGTTACTTTTTCATTTAATCATCCCGCTACCACATTGAATTTTTCTTCTATCATATTTTCATTTACTTTCTCGAATACCACATCGGATTTTCCTTTTATCATATTTCCATTTAATTTTCCTGCTACCTCATTGGCTTTTTTCTTTCTTACATTTTCATTTAACTTTCCTGCTACCTCATTGGCTTTTTCTTTTCTGATATTTTCATTTAACTTTCCTGCTACCACATCTAATTTTTCTTTTCTCATATTTCCATTTAATTTTTCGAATACCACATCGAATTTTTCTTTTATTTCCCCGATTGTCCTTTTAACCTTTTTTGATGTCGCCTGCAACGACTTAACAGTTACCATCGATTCTGGGCTTATGTTTTCTACATTCCTTCCTGAATGAGGTGTACAGAAATTTACAATTCTTTCGGATGTCAAATTCTCTGTTACTACTGAATGATCTGTTACTGAACTTTCTACTGGCTTGGATGTACAGATATTCACAATCTCCTCAGGCGTCGAATTATCTGTTACTATCCTTTCTATTGGCTTAGATGTACGGATATTCACAATCTCTCTAGACGTAGAATTATCCGTTACTATCTTTGATGGCCTTATTTCGCTCTTATTTCGGGGTTCCCAGCTCATTGGCCTTGGCTGGGCCCCTGAAAGTTTCCCTGCCGATTTTCCCAGTTGTTCCTCCTATAACACTCATCCTGCATATGACCCACCTTGTCACACCACCTACAGCGTACCTGTTGCTGTCTCACTAGCAGTTCATTACCAAAATTATTTGCCCTAAAACTCAGTTGATCGTTAAATATGTTCCTGTTTTCCTGCTGTCTACTAGGAAATTGTCTAAAATATTTCTGCTGTCCCCTTGGTGCGAATGAGGGTGCATTCATCCAACAATTTTCATTCCCATACTTCTGACATGTTTCGCAATACGGAGAATTTTTCCTCGTAAGACACTCATCCCTTGTGTGTCCTTGTCTGTTGCAGAATGAACACTTGATGTTCATTTTATATCGGTCCTGCCTTTCGTCTTCGAACCTATCTACTGGCGTTAAATCTCTTATCCTTAAACCCTGAATTCTTCTTCTATTCCATCTCTGTTCTTCGTCACTTTCTTGTATCGTGTAAGTTTGACGCGGTGAATGTCGTCCTGATCCATTCCTGCTTTTGTCCTTCAACATATATTCCAAATCTGAAGCTTTTTTTACCAATTCTGAGAGGTCATTTCCTGACAATGATAACACTACTGTTCTTATCTCAGGATCCAATATACCGACTTTAAATGCTGTAACTACGGAGATATTTAATTGTTTCAGGAGTGATTTGTCCTCCCCTATACAGTCTCTACCTCTGGCTTCTATTGATACTAACCTTCGTGCAAACGTAGTTATTTTTTTCCCCGGGCTCTTGCTCACTTCTAGATAATGCAATAATTATTGAATCGTATGTAGTTGTTCTTAGATAATTTGACTTAATCAATAAGTAAATATCCTCTAACTTGTCAAATTGTCGGCTTCTACATAGTTCGAAAGCGTCCCCGTGCAACCGGAGTTTTATGCACTCAATGAAAATTGGGATATCTACTTTCTGAACTGCTCTTGCAGCCAGGTCACATCCCTGGATGAACCTATATACTTCCGCCGGTGATTCGGTACCCGAAAACAAGGGCACCAAATTATTCACTGTTTTCGCTATGTTGTTTACATTCATAGTTGTTCGTTTCGCCTTGCTTGCTGCAAATTTACTTGGCGTTTTCAATATAAATACGAATTCTCCTCCTGCCATGAGATACATGAACAAATACAAATTTGAAGCTTACAAAACACATTTTCATATTTTTTTGTTTAATTCCCATTTATTTAAGGTTTTTGCCATATATTAACCATACATAAGTCGACTTTTGTACTACAAATATTCTTACCTATATTTAAAAGATTTTCTTTTTATTCTCTATATTTTATAAAAAATTTCAAAATTCATGCCGCTTTGGGCTTCCTTGGCACTGCTTACTGATTCTTTTCTCAGTTGATACTCTTCCACGGTGAATTCGTTCCTCCATTTTTTCTCTAAAATCTGCTTCCAGGTTTGGTTTGCCGGGATGGTATCTAAATGTTCTACTAGTACAGTCCTCATGATTTTTACTTAGTGGATCCAAAAAGTTGTTGTTGACAATATGTGTTATCTAAAAAAAATTTTTCCAAAAATTTAATTCCTAAAAAGGGTTCAAACGAAACTTAAACCTTTATATTCAAAATAAAGTATTCCTACCATCCCCTTTCCGAGATGTGGTGGAAGATGGATCCGCCATCAATAATATATATCCAGTAGACCCACGTCAGTCCTACTGCCACAAAAAAAAAAAAAAATCCCACAGACATTTATGCCAAAAACTATCATTTTGCCCAACAAAAAAAAAAAATTTCAACATACCAACAGTTTAACTCTATAATTCATCGTTATAAATCCTTTATTATTATTTAAAACATTAAACACATATTTTTTTTATTTATAAATGTCCTATCAAAAAAAATCATTCTTTTAAAATTTTTACAAAAACTTAAAAAAAAATATCCTTATTGTTCCTGTAACAATAAGGATCCTATCAAACATTTAAATTCCATAAAAAAAAATGTTAATTTCAAAATATCCTTGTTGTTCCTGTAACAAAAAGGATCCTAACATCCTTGCTGTCCCCGTGGACAGAAGGATCCTACCGGCTGCGCCAATTTTGTTGCGTCCTCCCGTGAGGATGCGCATAGGTCCTAATCGTGGCCCTACTTGTCAGACTGGGAACTCGTCCCAAATCCTGGTTATACTTTCTCACCTTATTATGCTAGGCATGGTGAGTTATGCCGGTCTGTAGGCAGCCGTGAGGTTGCCGGAATGTTACCTTTATTATACTTACTCATGTCGATATAGTTTGCACAGTCCTCCGGTCCTTCTCCAGGTCCTTCAATTAGTTAAAAGAAATAACGCTTTGTATTTTCATAATCGGTCAAACTAGTGACTGTATGCTTTTTATTTTCACAGTTAAAGATTGACTCTCTGCACAGTTAAAAAATCAACTCACTACTCTCTTAAAACTACTTATATTTAACACCTCGGTTTTTACGATAATTGGGTGTACTCAGCATTTGTGCAAGATGCGGAAGGCAATCTTGCACAATAATTAGTCTTGGTTTCTGGTTTACAATTATTTCCTTATACATACGTAATTTCTTAACAATTAGGAAATGCTCATCTTGCATTTGGTCTTGCATTCTTGGCCTAGGTTATATCTGGCTCAAGAATTTACTCTAATTCCAATTAATTATTCTTTAAAATATACAGACTTTCTTAAAGTAAACATTATTATTCAGTCTTACATTCCTACATACTTATTTAATAATGCCAACTTAGGCCGAACAAACATACAAACATGTATAACATGTGTAATTGGGTCATGTTCCAATGTTCAGTTCGTATTTAACTTATACTTGTTTTGCGTTATTCGCTTAGCCAAACTTTGTGTATGTTAAATACAACAATAAAATATTAAAATTAATTTACCTCTGGTTTTTGCCTAGCTAGCATTTTACGCTGGCCGCACAGAAGTAAATTGTTGGCTTTATTTTATTGTCTTTAATATAGCGCTTGCTATGAATGCTGATCGCCCAACTGGCGTCAGTGTTTACTTTAATAGCTTCTGTTTTGAAGGTGCCGACCTTGGCATTGAATTAACTTAAAGCGCTACAATGCAATGAAAGCTGATCGCCCGATTTGCGGTAGATCAGTTCTCATTGCAGGCACTTGAACATTTAAAAACAGATAACGTTTTGGGGAAGCCGCGTTGTGAGTCACAACATACCCATAAGATTTTGAGGTCATTTTTCTAAAATTGAAGGCCTATAAATTCTTAACATGAACTTTAATTACAAATGAAATTAGATTAATTTTTTTCAAATAATTTATTTTTTGGGTGTTTTTGCCTAGTTGTTGTGTAAAAATCAGAAAAATTTAACATACGGGTACAAAATCTGATTCACTATGCTGAAAACAAGAGCGCCCCAAAAATATATTCAACTGTGAAAAATGATTGCGCCCCTGAAACAGTGTTTGTTGTGTTTTGACAGATGTGGTTTCATCAAACTGGCGCAAAACCAACGGGGTCTAATTTGCATTTTTAAACCATATTTAATTAGAAATATATACATTTCTAATACAAATAAGTTAAAAAATATCGTTATGAACTAAATAAAGCGCTTTTGTTAAAAGAATTCAAACCGTATAGATATATTTACCTGTGGAACGAGGGCGCATTGTTTTTAAGTTTTCGGGAACTTTTACCATTTTTAACCGCACAACTCATGTTGCATTTATTTTTGTGGTTTTTTTCTTTGGTTTTGTCACTTTTCAAGCAGTGAATTAAAAATTAAGCTTAAAATTAAATTATTTTCAACTATTTTGGTGAGGAATCTTCCAATCAGATGCCAGGGTTCTCAGAAATGTCAAAAAACACTCTCTGTCTCGCTCGCACAATTTGCGAATAGTGCGACAGTTCACGTACAGTGTGGCATTTTTTTTTAGACTAAACCAACGCTCAGGGGATGCCCCCTATAAATGTGTAATACCTGTGACACATTGGCAGACTTAAACTTGTTTAAATCGCTTTTCTAGTTTAATTTTCTGCTAAACTATGTTTAGAACTCGTTTAGTCAAAACCAGTTTCCAAAAGTCGTTTATTGCAGCTAAACGAGTTTTAACAGCTGATTTTGACATTCCTCTTCCGCGATTTTTAGTATTTGTTTGTGAATTTAAATTAAAATTTATTGATCTCATCACGATAAAAAATGGATTTTAATTATTATTTACATAACTGGAGCTTGAATATGAAAATTCAACACAATGCAATGCTCATAAACATTCATAAACAAAGAGCTGCAATGTATAGAAGACGAGCCCAACAATTAAAGCAGTACCTAGTGTCATTGCCCAAACTGACTAGGAATCGCTCAATATGGTCACTGGTATGGATCTCAGAAATATTTAGACATGCATATTGAGAAATATTTTTTATATAATTCTATTATAGCATCGAACTAGTTCATTTTGGGAACATGAAGTCCAGCGTAATGGCGAAAAAAAATTTAAAGAAGACTTCCGAATGTCGTCCGAGACATTTTACTGGTTGGTGTCATCAATGTCTGGCTTAAGACGAGAAAATACAATTTTCCGCACAGCTATAAGTTTAGATAAGCGAATTGCGGTCGCTGTTTATGCACTTGGTTCCTCTGCCGAGTATAGAACAATAGCTAATATATTTGGCATTGGTAGGACAACGGTGGGCGAAATTGTCATTGAGTTTTGCAAAGAAATCTGCAATATATTTGAAAAGGAATACATCAATTCCTATCCTCCAACACAAGCCAAAATAGAAGAAAACGTGAAAGGCTTTGACACTTGGGGATTTCCTCAAACATATGGAGCAATTGGTATGTAATCTGATGCATATAAAGTGATTATTGCATTATAAAACCATTTTCAGATGGATGTCACATTGAAGTGTGTCCTCCCAAGGATGTAGCCACCGATTATTACAATTATAAAGGCTGGTATTCGGTGGTACTCCTAGCAGTCGTTGACTATCGGTAAATAATCATCAAGTTATTATCTATATTAAAAAAATATAAGGGAAGCTATATCTAGTTCTGTGATCTATATGCCACTAAAAAAATATATATATATAAACATCTGCGGTCAAAATAATAGCAGTGCACATATATTCAGACATTTTTGCATAAATAATACTAGTCTACAAATTTCGGATCCGGTGAACCCATTATCATTCCTATACAGTAAACCAAAAAAATCTTAATGTCAACAAATTATGTATCTATTATTTTAAACGGAGCTGTTATCACCCAAAGTTACAGTTTAGAAATAATATTAGATAACCTAAAAAATCAGGCTAGAAAAAATTATATTTCGTTGAATACATTATTCAAAAAATTGTTTTCTATTGATAATCTAATTACTAATTACTATTGATAATCTCTCAATTCAAAAAAATTTTAGCTCCGCTACAGCACATGACACGACAGAGTCTCCAATTCATACATCCAAGAAATGAAATTCAATTTTTTAAAAATTCATATTGAGTGATTATCAATAGTAATTTTGTTTTGCAATATTTGTGTTAAGCAGACAGACTTTAAAAAAAAAATAGTGGCATACCGATCACAGAAAAATATTTTTTAATTGTAGAATTTTGTTATTAATTAATTTATTTTATGTAGTTATAGATTTATGTTCATAAATATTGGTTCGCCAGGAAGAAACAACGATTCATACCTATTTGAAAAATCAACTTTGAAAAAGTGTCATCAAAATCATCCGCTATTTTCACAAAATGTTAGAAGAATTGTCAACACTGAAGTTCCTGTTTTTTTGATTGGTGATTCAGCTTTCCGATTAACTAGATACTTAATGAAGCCTCTTCCAAGTAGTGTGCAGCCGAATGAAATCTTGTTTAACAAAACATTATCACGAGCAAGGCGTGTTGTCGAAAACGCGTTTGGCCATCTAAAGGCACGTTTTCGTCGAATAGGGAGGGGCCTACAAGTTAACATCGATAATGTTCCAATAATTGTTAAGGCTTGTTGTATCCTACATAATATTCTAAATGATAGAAATGAGGACATAAATGAAGCATGGATAGAAGAAGCGCGAAAAGTAGATGCACTTCATGTGCAACCGGAATTTGCGTCAGTAGCTGGCAACACAGATGAAAGTGCCAGCATAATTCGAAACTCAATAATGGAGTATTTAGCACTCAATTGTCAAAACTAAATTCAATATGCAGCTTATTAAAAATATGTTAAAAAATATGCAAACATTAAAAATATATATTTGTACTTATCGTATTTTATTGAGTATCAATTTGAAAGCTTTTAAAAAGTATAAGGTATCTCGTTGTATTGGAACATATAATTTAAGAGGTAAAATTCCGTATAATTCAACAAATATTAAAATAGTGTTGTCGCTTTTCTTGAATTATACTGTTGTATGGAAAGACTGTTATTTTTTAAATATCATTTTCCACACTCATCTTTTTGAAATTTAATTTTGCAAGCTCTTAAAAAATATTAAAGTATCGCGCTGAATGGAAAGACTATCTCTTGCAATCTCATTTGCAACTCGCAACTCTTTTTCTGCAGCTAGGTTTGCCCTTTTAATTTCACGCATTAGCTCATCGTAATTACCCACATTTCTTCTCTTCCTTCTATTAGAAGTACTTGGTGTGCAATCAGCCAAATTTTGCGATGTTGTCATGTCTTCCAGCTCACTTTCTATTATTTCAACAGTGGGCTCCTCTTCGTACATAGGAGTTGAAGCAAACATTACAGCCGGTTGCGTTGGCGTAAGCAAATTGCTTATTTCTGTATCGTTCAAATCCTGTGAAAAACCATTGATTAAGTAATCAATCAATCACAAAAACATTTCAACTGACCCAAACTATTTCAGTTTCCTGTGATAGTGAATCGTCGTTACACGGGAATCGTCCAATGATCCTATTAATTTTATTGAAAAAGCACCAACGCGAAGGAGCACCTCCAGACGGACCGACGGAATGTTTTTCAGTCCTATATTGTTGTCACGAGTTAATTTATTCTTAATATGTAACCTTTGAACAAGTTTCATACCTAAACTTCTTCGTCAGATTGGCTATTTTAGTTGCAACTTCTTGTGGAGACTTCGTTATGGATTGTGTATGAAGTTTGGCCGAAATTTCCTCAAAAATCTTCAAGTTCCTTTTTGCTCTCCTAAGGTCATCTACACGCTCTTCCCAGCAATCCAACAGTGAGTTGATTTCAGGATCTGTCCACTCCACTCTTTTCTTTCTTGACATTAATAATTATGCAAATTTAATTCACAACACAATTGAACTTTAATAAAACCGCGAAGAAATAAAGTGAGCACATGTGATTTTGACATTCCTCTTTCTACACTTTCGTTGATAACTACTGTGCTCTCACTCGAGTACACACGCTGAAATTTTAAAATTATAGTGTTGTTCGCTCATCCATTGCTTTTATGTTTTTCGTTATTTTTTAAACTAGTTTAGAAAAATAATGGGTGTGTCATCCCCAATGGTTATATTTTAAACTACAAAAGATAATCAAGATTACCTATGCCAATGTGTCACAGGTATAAGCATTGTGTTGATTCGGAAGATGGGCGATAGTTAGTTGGAGGGTGGATAGATGGAGTAGTGTCGGTGAATATTTGTTTTAAATTTGTACAGCTCAAAACTGCCGGGAAACACGCTCGCAGGGAGACTATTCCACAACTTAGCTGTGCGACTAAAGAACGAATTATCACGGTAATGCGAGGTTCTATTGGACATCAACGTAATGGTAAAGGGGTGGGCTTGGACAGCTGCCCGAGTGGACCCGGGAAACACACGAGCTGGTGGCGTCAGGTCATGTATCTCCCTTGAACACTTCCTATGGTAATACCCATACAGAAGGCTTAGGCAACCAACATTGCGGCGATGCCCAAGAGAGTTGAGAGAGGATGAAATACTTTCATCCCCTATCAAATATATCGCACGACGTTGAATTCGATCCAGAAGCTCCAAATAAGATCTTGAAGTCTCTGCCCAAATGTGCGAAAATGAACACATTGACGACGACAGCAACAGTGCGTCAAATGTCAAATTATTTTTACATGCTTTTCTTATGGAGGTGGATGTGGTGAAAATGTTGCAACGACAATGAGTGATTGCAACAAAGTCACTGTCGTCGGCTTAGAATTTTTTCCTAATTTAAATTTTTTATAAATATATTTATAATGTTATTAATTTCATTTCAATAAACCAAGTTTCAATAAGAAAATGTCGATATTTCTTCATCGCTTTAAATAAATTGTCCCCTTTAAATATATTGTGACTACGCTTTTATTTAGCCACTTTGACAAGCTCGAACTACGTCACAACAAAGATGGCGGACGTGCGCAATACAGGTAATACGTCTACCAGCAAAGAGAAAAGCGGGAAAGTGACATGTTACGTGAGGCAAAAATTTTAAAAATTTTGCAACTCATTTTGACGTACGTCAGAATGAAGTTTGTTTTGTTAAAATTTTTGCTCTTTTTAGTGTGTTCTGGCGCGAATTAATTTTGTTTATTCATTGTTCGCAAATTAATATTCTTTAAATTTTGAAAACTTAATAAAAGAATAATTTAAAAGAAAACAAACGAAAAAAAAACGATAAACGCCAAAATGATAAGCTAACTTATGTCAAATTGAGGCAAGTAAGTCGCCTTATTTGAGGCAAGTCTGAACCAGAGATAAAGAGATGGGAAACTCGGTTAGAGAGGAACAGCACTATGTCTGATTTCTGTCAAATTTTAGCCAATACTATCACAAAATGTATAATTGTGGTAGTAAAATCTCGAGAAAACTCACCCGAGCGGTAATATTTTATATGTTAACTCACCTAGCCCGTAATATTTTTCTGGATATGTTGAACATAAAATTCTCAAAAAAAGCTGTTACTTTTTAAATGTTTCTGACATTTTCACCTCAGAAGAATTCGCAGACTGCTTAAGATAAGTTTTTGAAATTTTTCTTAAGCTTTTTGACTGAATAAAATTTAAGTTTTTCTTAAAACTTAATTGAATTTCTCCTTTTTTCCATATCGCCTGAATTTAAAATTATGCCTAAAATTATATGAAATCCTATTAAATAAAAAGAGAATTATATCCAGAAGTACTTAGACAGCGAAGCCGATGTTGAACTCGAGAGAAAATAAGTTTGAAATGGTAATTTTTCAAGTTACCACAAATTTAATGTAATGAGGTAGGATTAATTACAGATAAAATGATTTTCCCGTTTACGGAGTGTTAAAAATAGGCTTGAAATGGTAATTTTTCAAGTTTTTATCTCCTAAACCATTCGAAACCGACATTTTTTACACTTTTAGACTAACAGCCCTATTCTTACCAATAAACAATTGTTAACCAGTATTTTTAATATTTCTATGTGTTTTTTGTAATTTTTTAATGTCAAAACAAAATTTGATGCTCAATAATAATAAATTTAAATAAAAATTTTCAACTGCTTTTCAGTTATTGCCAATTTCATTAAAACATTTTGTTTTTTGAGCTTCAAAGTATGTTTTGAAAACAACAAACATATAGAAATATAAAAAAATACTGGTTAACATATTGTTAATATGCCAGAATAGGGCTGTTAGAAATTGGTTTCATTTTCGAAATTGGTTTTGTGTTTTTTAATCAATAATCGGTTTCTATGACACCAAAATGAAATCTGTGTCAATTTCAAAACCAATTCTGACAATTAACGGTGGCATTAGTTATTAATACTGTGAATTTTTTTTATTCTAATAGTATACTGATTATTTCAAATAAATATGATTCTAATATTACTGATAATGCTGATTATTTCAAATAAATATGATTCTAATAATACAGAAAATACCGCAGAAATTAAAAAAAATGCCATGTAAAGCTACTTGACAACATGAGCCGTTCGGAGTCGGAATAATGCTTCTCGATGTCCAGTTCTCGATCATTTCTGTAATAACACGCACAACACAATATTTCATAAGAAGCTCGGCCAAAGTTCTTTCAATGACTTAAAATTTATATTGAATATATCAGCTCGTTAGAAATTAATCATGTTTTTTAATGGAAGATATTTTTAATAACATTTTATTTTTATTTCATAAATATTCTTTAGGCTAATAAATGTGATATATTATCTATTTTGAATTTATGTTACACATCATGGTAGTATGTTGAAACTATTTTACTAGTATTTATAGTTTATTAAACAATATCAAATGCTAAATGTAACGTAATGTAAATGTTATATTTATCGTTTTTTTTCAAACTATATTCAAGTACTGGTCTTAATGCAAATTGGTGTAGTTTTGTTGAAAATTTTCCTTAATATGTGCATTATTATTATTTTAACGCGAAATAGAAAATTATACATCAAGCACTATTTTTTAAAATATTTTCCATTGATGTTAAAATTTTGTTAGATGCAATGCATTGCTTTTAAGACAAAACGAGGTGAAATAGCTGCTTTTTCCAGTTGCTCAATAGACAAACACTTAGCTACTCATCAACTTGAGGAAATACATAACATTTAAATAAAATAATCTAGGTGCATGCAAGAAACAAAAGACTTTTAATAAAAGTAACTTTTAATTGCAAAAGCTGCTCTATGGTACTTAAAGAAAAACGATTTAGTAATAATAATTATTTCTCTTTCTTTTTAATTTAAAAAAATTGCATTTAACTTGTGTCTGCTCTATTCATTGCTTATCAAATATAAGTTGGGGATGCAAAAAATAAATAACATACATGTTAATTTATACTTATACATACATGTTTATATATATATATATATGTATATAAATTAAAATGTTAATTTCTTAAATGTAAAGCTTAAAGAATTATAAATTAATAAGAAAACTTTTGTTTAATTATTTCATACATTGTTGTTGTAATCGGTATTCCAAAACTGCAGATGTCTGATTTGCTGGAGAAACGCTTAAAAACGAATACATATTATAATTTAACTTATAAAAGCAAAAAAAAAATAAAGAAAAAAAAATATATATATTAACATAAGCCATTTTTGAGCGCTTCTGGTGCAGTCTAGACAAGTTTACCGACATCTAAATTATAGCATTCCGCACGCGCTAAACCAAAATCCGAAACCTTAGCTACACACGTTTCAGATATGAGAACATTTCTAGCTGCCAAATCTCGATGCACAACTTTTTTAGCCTCAAGGTATTCCATGCCTGAAGCAGTGTCGCTGTAATTGTTTTTTGTTTTTAATTTGTGTTATTATCAATACAATTTCGTTTATAAAATTAGCTTACTAAGCAAAGTTGATTTGATATGTTTGCGTTATATGTTGTCGTCCTCGCGATCTTAAATAGTCAACCAGTGAGCCTTTACTCATATATTCAGTTACTAATAAATATACTTCCTTGTAAAAACCAAGCAAATAAATTTACCAGATTTTCGTGTTCCAGAGTGCTGCAAGAATTTTTGAAAATAATTAAAAGCGTGAAAAAATATAAAGATTGCACTTACGTCATAACTGATGCTTCTGCTAGGAACTTCTGCACTGCACCCTCGTCTTTTAACATCTTAACGGCGACCTTCTCATTGCGCAATACGCCTAACATTACATCACTAAATTCTCTTTTGTCTTAGCTCTCACGTAATTGTAAATCCGCTTCTGGAATAACCCAACCTTTGTCAACAAAGTCTTTTGAATTAATGCAAAATTCTTGTTTTCCTTTCTTTGGAAGACACTTAATTAAATATGTGCATAAGCCATCTGCATAAGCTTCATAATGCTATGGAACAATTTTGTTATTAATAAAATCACTATTTCACTTCTACTTTGTTGTAAGCTTACAGCAACTAGCTGACCCAAATTCTCAAAATATTCCTCATCGTCAATAGTTAACTTATTTTCCAAATATTTTACTCGGTAGTGTTCCACTTCTCCTTGAAAACATACACGCAGTGTATAGTCACCAGGGAAATTTGTAGATTCACGTACCAAAAATAAACCATCCTCACGTGGTTGCAACAAGTGTTCAACTGACGAAGAGCTAAAAAACACTTATGTATGTACTTGAAAATCATATTAAAGCAATGATAAATTCTGTTGCTTGTTTAGCTAAATCATTACAGGTTAACAAATTAAACCTTTTACATAGAAAATTCAATCTTTTACAAATCAGATTAAACTTAGTCTTAAATTAAACTAATCACTTTCTAATTTTTTAACAAATTTACGGTAACGCACACAAATTTAAAAATTATCATTTGGTACATTTCCAAGCAACTGCAGTTTAAAATAAGTTATAAGTTTACTAAATATGTTCTTTTGTTTTTTAAATGTGTTAAATTTATTGTTATTTATTGATATAAATTACCTTAAACACAGCAGGCACAGTGAACATCTGTATACTCGTTCCTCTGTATGTACAATCTTGTGATGACACCTCACAGCGTGGAGATTGTTGAAAGATTTAAGACATTCCAGCCAAGCGTACATCTTCGACTTCCATAGTTTATTGACGTAGCCATCGTACAAGAGTATTACATCACTTTTTGGAGTGTTTACGGTGCCATGAGTCCCTTCAGCCCAATCTTGCATAACATGAGTTTTATCTTCTGTACTGCTGCCCACTTGGTCTACAGATGTAATTTGACCATTGGCATCAACGACAATGCTTAGAGCAGTTGCAGCCACCTCATCATCAAGCCGAGAAAGTTCATTTTCAGAATGTCTGATACTGTGAGAAATAGTTTTTGGTGGCAAAGTTTTGCAAACATTCATGGCATTCGTAGATTTAATTTTTATGGGTTTCTATGTGTTGTAACAAAGCTTGTTGTTGGGGAAATACGTTTTTACAGTATTCGCATATAAAATATTTTTTTGGTGAGCATACATTTTTGCTATCTTTATTGGATTCAACCTCAATGTTTTCACTGAGATCTTGAATAAAGACTGTGCGCAGATCTGCGATAGAATGTGAAGTGATGAGCGTGCAAAGAGTCAATTGCATTTTCTAGCTTGTCTGGTAGAGGTTGATCTAGAATTATAAATAAGTCATGAAATGTAAATATTTTGTTTCAATACCATTACTTAGCGATTTTGAGAAAGCTTTCAACTGAATTTCTTCCAGCAAACGTTGTGGTGTACGACGTAGTCGTTTGCTGTGTGATACCAACTCCTCAGTTTGTTTCTCAATGCAATCAGCTTTCTGATCCTTATTGTCTGTTTTACAGTACTTTTTGCATATGGTCTCAGCTTTTATTTCAATCTCGTGTAAGTTTTTTGCATCTTCAGTACTCTGAGCTTGTGTTATAAATGAACCAGTCTCTATGAACTCCTCCTTAATCTTTATGTCAAGATTCCAATCAGTCACTTATTCCATCAACTTTACTTGCCCGTTTTTTACTAGTTGAACAAAGTCCTCTATTCTCGCAGCCTCCGTTAGGCAACTGCTACATAGCCAATTGGGTAGCTCGCCATCGTTCCTAAATTGTAAAACAAGGTTATTGTAGCGAATTAATACATTTTAAAACATTTAAAACTATATCAATGTCCAGCAAACAACAGATGCTCTTCACCAAGTTATCCATCTCCTCGCTGCCTTCTGCAAATAGTACACAACCAATATCCTGTTTTGTAGCGCAAAGGCGACATATTTTCCCGATGCTTGAATTTAATTCATCTTCGTTTATAATTTGTTTGTACATTGTTTACAAAATCGAATAATTATAAAAGTTTCACGATTTGATGCAAATATCAATTAAACACTTATTTGCAAATAGCGGACTTTGGATTAAACACTTGACAGATCTGAGGTGAACTCACGTACACAATACATGAGTTTCACCAAAGTAGAGAAAAACGCAGAAATAATATAAAATCATATGTTTTGACGTCACAAAATTTAAGTTTCCTATCTCTTTATCTCTGGTCTGAACAGCCTCTTAGTATCATTCTTTGTTCTTTGTATCTTTCTTTGTTCTTTACTTCTTTGATCATGATAAGCATTTTATTCTACTGATAGCCGATACACCCCAGTGGACATTTTGGCGAGTCCTCCGCAAAATAAGGCATGCTAGCACTGCTTTTATTGGCGTCAATACACCTTCCATGATCACTGCATTAATGAGTACTTCTGTAAGGCCTACCTTTTGAAGGTTCTTATTCTTTTCATATTATTTTATATGAAAAAATTTACAAAAAAAATTCCAAAAAATTTTTTAAATGCACAGGAAAGTTTGTAAAAAAAAGTAAATTAAAAAAAATTTTTTTGTTTTGGCCGAGTTGGGTCTCGAACCTGGGCTCCCGAAAACAAACACTTTACATATTATATTATATGAAAATATTTATTTGGAAAAACTCAGTCTTTTCTTCTGTTTTTCTATGAAGAAAATTTATAAAAATATTAAAAAAAAAAATTTTAAATACACAGAACAGTTTGCAAAAAATTTTAGATTTAAAAAAACAAAAAAAATAAATTTTTTTTTCCCAGTTGGGACTTGGTAAGATGTCGCACCGCCGACTGAGAAGACCATGGTTCAAATCTGGAATTGTTAGTCGTTTTTTATTTGAAATTGATATTTTTATTGCTTTTCCTTTTAACGTGACTTCTCGAAAGAGTGCTTCTGGCAGGTCTCTTTTGAGCAAGGAGAGCGGAAGGCCTGGCAAATTTTCCCATTTCATATAAAAAAGCAAGTGTAATTATATACGAGTGCGGCAGTACTCTAAAATTCATACGAAGGCCTGCTAGCAGCGCTGCCAATGCCTACTGAGACATTGGCCGCATTCATCGCAGACAACTGTTGTGAACTGTAATGGTAGCGCTACCTTAGTTCACGATGTTTTTCTCTGAATATGTTGCTACTGTACACGTCAGAAGTTAGATTCAATTTAATGTTTATGTAAATTTAATTCAATTGCAAAGGTTTCTCACTTAAATTTGCTGCGTTATTTCTGCGTTTATTAATTTAACAGCGTCAGTAACAGCATCTGACAGTTAAGCAAACAGTTGTGTTCATGTATCATATAATTTTTTTCGCTCAATTAAAAGGCGTTCTCTACTTTATCAGTTTTAGTTAGCGCTACCAAATTTGTACCATTCAGCGAATTTTTACACAACAGTTGCCAACTGTTGTCTGCTCTAAATGCGGCCATAGACTGCGACAAGCGACGAACGCGAACAAAAAATAGAACGCATATTTTCTTATGAAGACGGCACGACAAAGAGAGAACACGACCACAATTGTTGCTGCCGCAGACCACTGCGATATTTCTCTCTGACGGCAAGTTTTCGTTTTGTCGTTGGACGCCTGTTGCAGTCAATGTGTATCGGCTATGAAGCATTTTATGCATGATTTTTCTCATACAAAAATCTGAATTTTTGTCTGAGATTTTGCTATTTTGTGACTATTGAAGCAGTAATAAAATCCAAAGTTAGATATTCGTTTCATACTCCACATAACTGATATTTTGGGATATATTGTAACTTCGTACGATGAATATTAATACGATAACTAGTACAATGAATACATATATATTTAACTTGGTACGATAAATATTAAAAGCTGTTCGTATACCCCAAAGTATCAAGCGGCTGTATATCTTAAACTATAAGAGATAACGCGAAGCGCCTTCCGATCATATCTTTACCCGCCTTGAGGATAATGTAGTTGCTAGCATTATAATGTAAAAAAAATAATGCACCATGAGGGGGATCAGCTCAAAATGGCCACAAAACCAAATTTTACCACATAAAATTAAATTTAGCCCCAAACTAAAATGAAAAATTACCCCCAAATGTTCAACAGGTATAAAAGGCCCGCAGGGAATTTTTTTTTAAGAAGTCGCGCTTTTTATGGCAAAATTATTTGCCCTTTTACGAAATTTTATTTTTAACTTTCCGTACAAGGGCAAACTATTTAAGGCGCAGTGAAATAACTCCACTTTTTGATATTTGGGATTTGAAAAGTAGCTCCACACCAAAAAAGGAAAAATGGCTTTAAACAAAGAAATATGGCTCCAATTTTTCGTCTTGCTGTTTTCCATGTAAAATTTGGGGCCTTTTGTAATTTTTTGCTTTGGCTCCATTTTTCCTGGTGCCATTTTGGGAAGAGCCAAGAGCAAAAGGGACCTGAAAAATTTTTTGTTACACTTGCAAAATTTTTCAATGGAAGCAGTTTATAGAGTTATTGCAAACAGTTTGGTGTACACATAGTCATTCTCTTTTAGTCCCTCGTTTTTCCCTCTTCCTTGTTGCAGAAAATTGAGATATGTTACCCGATTTTTAAAATTTGTCGGTTATGACATTGTAATGCAAAATTGTAAGCGGAAACAAAATCTTGTTTGTGATCACTTCTTGTTTGTGCTCACATTATTTTCTTTTCATTGTTTCAACAACAGCATAACTCCTGGTAATCCAGAAGTGCGGAAAAAACCTCTTTGATTTTTGACAGCTGTTAATTTTTTAATTTTTTTTTAACTTATTCAATACGTATAAAAACACTTCTTTATATCTCCAAAAATTTTTAACATTTTGAAAATTTAATATGTGATTACTAATTAACCTTCACCTGGCCTCGTGGGGTACGTACCCAACGTTCTTTCTCGTTTTGATTTGTTTGGAAGTTTTTTCTAGTTTTCCGGATTTTTTATGAACGCTGGTCTTTATTTTTTTCAACTTGGACTATTCTACAGTTTAAAGTGGTATCTAAAGGTGAGCTCTGAATTTTTTTGAGACAAAATAATCAATATTTTAATTTTCGTATATACCAAACGAGTCCAGGTATGTTACTCAGAATGAGCATGCCAGGGGAAGGTTAATCATAAAAATTTTTGTACCTTTTGTCAATTAGAACTTAATGTTCAATTGATTTCTTTGAGTTTCTCGATCAATTCTTTCTACCGCTCCTGCATCATCATCCATCCAAATTCTAACGAAATCCTTTTATTTTTCTAATTTTATTTCAACAAAACTAAAAATTTTGTTTGTCAAAATGCAAAAAACGGCCACTTTGTACTAATTTTTTTGGCAGGTTACATTTTTCGACATTTCGAATTTTGTTTTCTGAATTTCGAAAAACAGCATTGCTATTTTTATTTGCGGAAGCATACAGAGTAGGCCCTAGTTAAACAATTTCTCCGTTGTAAATTTATGCAGAAAGTAACAAACAAAATCAACATTTTTATTTAATAGTTTTACTAACAGAAAAACTTACATACTAAGCAATAAAGAAATATATCTATTTTTTAAAACTAAACGAAATTGATTTGGTTGTTTGAACATTTCCTTGAACGTTTGAAAGAAATTGAATAGAATTGATACTTATGTAACACTTATTTTTCACCAACTATTTGACAATTTCTTTATATAGAAAAAAAACTTTTATTCACAGAAAAAAAGCCACATGTTGGGTTTTTATACGTTTTAAGAAACAAAAATTCGTTTTTTTACACAATAACTTTTAAAAAAGCGCCGCAATGCAGTTTTTAAACATACATCTTTTCTAAAAAAAAGTTTTCTTAGCATAGAGCATAACTTCAGTAAATTTGATCTTGCAGAAAGAAATCTGCTTAAAATACACGTTTATTGCGAAAAAATACGTACGGTACTTAAAAAATAAAAAACCTAATTCAGAAAAACTAATAAAAACAAAACAAAAAATTGTAAAAATTAGCATTGCATAAGCAAATTAGCATTTCGACATTTTTAGTAAAAACGTTTTTAGGCATATTGGCATACAAAAATAAAACTGTCATCTTGCTTAATTGATCCTAGACCCAAAATATATTAAAAAGGTTCAACCTGCATTCTTGAAACAATCAACATTACCCATAATTCGCTTGAAAAAATTGTTAAAATAAGCGTTGTCACATAATTTCAGAAATTTAGTGACTGCGTTTTTTTATTTCTAGTGCACTGCTCTGATACATTAGATTGTAATAATAAAACTTTGAAAAATTATTTCAAAAAATAAATTACATCTGAAATACAAACTAAATTTTTAGCATTTTTTAAATTACATTAATTCCCGGAAAACATCGGGAGTCATTCAGCTTATTATAATATAACGTTTATTAATAATAGCTTATTACATTTTTGGATTAATAAAAATCACCAGAATAGAGCCAGAATAAATGTGGGACAAGAGACTTGAAAACGATACTGCATTTTCTTGTACACTGAATTAGGATATATACACAGAGAGTAGATTATAATCTAATAGTATATAATCAATAATCTACTCTATAATCAGAGAGTAGACTATGATTTAATAATAAATAATCTAATCTCTGTTGTACATAGATATATGTACATATCATGGTCTGTTTTCGTACTCGTTTCAAGTAACTTGAAGTTACTTGAAGTTTCTTTAAAGTATGTATGTACTTTATTGAGTCCTTAAACAAACGGTATTACATAGAAAACTTAAACCGTTTCTGATTTGATAACTTAGCAGCTGTAATTGTATGGCGCCTGCAAAATAAATAAATAATTAATACTTTTACAATATTAAATAACTAATAAATCGACTTGGCTATAATAAAATTAAAGATAATTTTGCTCCTGCTCTTGATGCATTTTTAATTTAGTTTCTGACTTTTGTCATGTATATATACAATTGGACGTACTTTTTGATAAATATTATCATTTTGACAGATAATAAACTTATTCTCTATTACTCGAACTTTACTTTAAGTTAGTACGGAAACTGACCTTATATACTTTCTGTTGCAAGTAACAAAAATGCAACCGTTTTTAGGTCTTTGTTGTAGGTATAACTTTTTAAATGGAAGAGAGATAGCTAGAAACCTTACATTGAGAAAGTTAACTACTTATTTTTAAAGAAATTAAATTAAACAATTAACAGGATCAACAATTAAAAACCTTTCTTTGGTTTATCATAGTCACATTGTGGTTTTACATTGTAGAGATGTTTGTATTGCAAATCTGAGTACAGAAGAATGACTCATAGCATATGTTAAAAAATTTTCACTTTGGCTTAACAAATTTAAGGGATATCTGAATCCTCGAAAAAACTTAAAAAGTGAAAGAAACTGATTACATTATTGTGTGGTAAAATTCATTAAATCCTTTTTATTCAATGGCAAGTCTAGCTCTCACTACCTTTAAAGAAGTATAACACCCACATATACAGTGCCGCGTTTGTTTAAAATTGATTAACTTCGGAAACCATGGAGACATTTCGATGAATATTCTTCATCGTGCAAATTTTCGACAGGCGTCGCAATTTACGACTGGTCCGCGCAACGACGAGTAAACGACCAGTTAGTAATAAATAGGAATACAAATTATTTGTTTCATACATGAAAAATAATAAAACTAATTAAAAATAAGTTATTTTATCGTATAAAATTCAAATGGCTTCAAAATATATGCCGTTGCACTAAACTATAACTGTTATATGTATGTACATATATGCGTTGAAAAATATTTCTTTTGTATAACTTTTTTACTGGGAGTAAACTGAAATGCTCGTATATTTATCATTTACACTTTGTCGTTTGATCCAGTAGTTTTTTCCATAGATCGAATTGTTCATTTGACTTTATCATATGGACACTTATTGTTTTTCTTATGTTACAGACATTAAATGCAATTCGTCTATTTAGGAACTCGTTACCATGTACGCGTTTGATGCCTAATTGTTGGGCGACAATACCGGTAGTGAACACATCTTCAAGTTTGAGGTATGTCTGTTGCAGTGATCTTTGATAAAGATCATTAATAATATCTGATGACATCACATAAGCTGGCCCAGTTGTGAATGGTGGAAATACCGGAGCAGCAAATTGTTCGGTAGACACAAAATACTTTGATTTTTTATTACGTATTGGCTTCCATTTTGTCGCCAAACGTCCATATATGACGCGTTTCTCTTTTGCGTGCTTCTCCAGAAAGTTTAATAGTTTGGGCACATTTATAAACATATCATCATCCGTTTTAAGGACATAATTTGCACGTGAACAATGTCGATCCACCCATTCCAAGGCAGAGATAGTTTTAAGTGTCAAGTTATTATAAGTATCCAAAAACTGACCACGTATCAAATCACCGTACAATAAATTTTCATGTGTTAAAGCAGCATTGAGAGTTTCGTTTAAAGAACGGCCCAACATGAAAAGAATTGCAATATCACGTCGGGTACCATAATGACCCCATGTTTGACGAATGGCTAAGCGGGCATCGTGATGAGCTTGCGCCGAAGTAATCAATATAAGAAGCTGTATTTCAACTCCCTCATCTGGACATATCTGATCGATATTCAGTTCATCGTCTAGGTGGCCGCTTTCATAAATGTATTTTGTTGTAATTCCTTGAGTTGGATCTGATGCCACTGATTGAACATTACTTTTGCTTTGAATCGTTGTATTATTTGTCGTGCTATTTATCTTTTTATTCAAATCTGGCATAATTACGGATCGATTGTTGTCTTTAATCGATTTTTCATTTGTATTTAGTTCTTTGTCAACGGCTAAGGAAAAAGTTATTTTTTTTATTTAGAATTCATTTAAATTCACATTGCTTACTTTTACCGGGTAACAACGTTCCATTTA
Organism: Dichetophora obliterata; assembly: GCA_963920525.1. Lineage (NCBI taxonomy): Eukaryota > Metazoa > Arthropoda > Insecta > Diptera > Sciomyzidae > Dichetophora > Dichetophora obliterata. The sequence goes on along the minus strand of OY986440.1, from coordinate 15,377,087 downwards.
TATTATTGAGAATTTGGTCAGCATTTTCTATGAACTTCTGAAGATTAGAAGTTGGAATAAGAACATCGGATTCCTGTAATTTATTGATATTGTTAGCAACTTGATCAAGCGGCTGTTGATAATGTAGTGCTGAATTGTTTAAGCCTGAAAACGATAAAAATTCGACAAATATAAAAAATGCAATAAAAAAGCTGATGCATTGGTATCTTCTTTAATAAGTTTTTGAAATAAGCTATTGTAGTTCTTTTGTAAATTAACAAAATGTATACCCCTTTTTTAATACTGTCTTCGCAATTGAAGAGATCAAATTTTATATATACAAAATTTTGGATGCGCGTAATGTATAGTATATACAGCTTTTTTTATTTTCGGACAAAACCCGTAACGTAAATAGCAACGATTTTTTTAAGAAATAAAACTTACCCCTAATTTTGAATTTGTGCGTTTTCCAAAATTTTGCACTAGAGCCTTATGCTTAATCGTTCATTTTTTGTCAGAACTGATGCCAAAAAATTTACTGGCTTAAAAAACCTTACCTGTTAGTTCTTAACGAAATCGATCGGTTGAAAACGAAGTTGCAGCAGATCAAAAGTAAAAAAAAAATACATTTTTAGTATTGGCAATTTAGCTTTTTATTTACGCAAAAATTCTGTCAACACAACATACTTAGTTGAAGCTACAACAGTAGTTAGGTTTTGGGTCTCACCATTAACGTGTGCCAGCCATTTCTGTTATTCGCTTGCTGGCATCAGTTGGAAATGAAATTCCAGGCTTCGTCAGGTTACCCTGAAAAGCTTGAAATTTTTGGCATTAGTTTTAAAAAAGCAACGGTTAAGAATGTGCAGTGCAAAACTTTGGCAAAGGAACAAAAAAATAAAAATAAGGAAAGTACATTTCATTTCACACAGAAAAAAGTTATCTTGAATACTTTTTTGTAACTAAATAAAAAACCTAAATTCACCAAATCGCATCAACCTAATAAACATACTATTAAATTGATAAATATTTCAAATTAATTTTAAAGCCACTGCACTCACCTAAACTACTATCAGAAAATTGTTGATATTGGAAATCTTTCACTACATGCTCATCCAATGCATTTTCAACATCAGCCACATTAACAAATGTATCCAGTGGACTTTCAACATCTATTGTCGGCACTCGATGATGCTTTATAGCGTTAGTGTGTACATTAGCTTTCCAAACATTTTTAACATCGTCGATTTTTGCAACTTTCGAAAGGGTTAAATTACTCTCGTTTGAATCGCTGATTTTATAATGAGTTTGGGCAGCTGGAGAACCAGTACGAATGTGAGGTATTTCCAACGTTTTGCTCGAATAATAGAATGCATAAAGAAATAAAGACAATACGACAGCAGATAGCACTATTAGTATGCGTGGAAAACGAATGTTTTGAACTCCAGACCCCATTTCTGAAAACTTGATACCATTTCAGCTTTAATGAACTGTTGTAGTTTGCCAGTTTAATTTTTTAAAAGTAGATTTTCATATCAGGTAAAACATATATAACACTGGCACATACGGGATGGGCTGGAATTAAAAATAAGTGTTACAAAAACATAAAACACCCAAGAACAAAATAAATAGAAACATTTTACAAAAAATATTATAACAGTTTTTACTCTAAATAAGCAATAATTTTTTGTTTTTTGCTTTGTAAACGTAATAACTAGTTACTTTGAAAACACTTTTTACAAATTTAAATGATTGCTAAGAGCTGAGCCGCATGAAAAATTAAAACAGACATCATCTGATTGTATTTAATCGTAACTTTAATATAGAGCATTTGAAAAATTGTTTACAACACTACACCATGACTAATTTTATAATACAAATATGAATTGATTTATTTTTTTGCTTCAGTAGGCATAAAATATCTTATCTACTATACTTTTGGCCATGTAGCTATGTTTCACAATTAACAAAAATAGGTTTATTTCTGCATCAGATTCTTATGCATTTAAGAATGATGGGCATAAATAAATTTTCTGCTCATGTAAGTAATGTATGTAAATAGTGACATTCGTGTTTGTTGCCGTACTTTTCTCAACCAATTTAAAAATAAAATCTAGTTTATAATAAAATTCTACGAAACTATTCGAATAGCGGAAGTTCTCACTTCAAATTATATTTCAACACATCTTGAGTTAGTGCATATCATCAAATAGAATGTGTGTAGAATTACATCAAGAGTGTCTATTACCATTTGTTACGTCCGAGTATTCTCGGATACAAATTTCCCCTGGCTTGTCAGCAATAAATAACTACAATAATATATAATATTAATTGTATATTATAACATTTTACCAGCCAGACCATCAAGCATGATGTGATTATGTTGCAGAGCCCGTTTTAAGAACCTGCTTCAGCTGTATTGTAAGCAGAACACAAGAAGTATTTTGATGACCCATTGATATATTTGCTGTCTTATTTCTTCAAAGTATTGCTGCATTAAATCTTTAAGTTTGTGTTATTTGTTTTTACAAATTGTTCATTGTTTTAGCACAGAAATTAAAGTTTATTTGTGATATTTTCCACAAAGCCAATTTGTGAACAAATTAACAGATTGATTGTTGAAAGGTAAATTTCCACGACACGCAGAAATAGTTCAGCGCAATATCCATATTATAAACCGATATAAATTCATCAAGTTTTAATAATTTTCTTACATGACTGTCAGTGATTACAATTTACACAATGCTGCACTAATTTGTAGCATTTTAATAGGCATCTGCTGGCAATTATAAATATAATCTGATAAATAAAAGGTAACTCAAGCTAAACGAAACTGTTGTTGTTTTTCTATCGGCACACATACTAGGGTTTGTTCCATTGATACATTCACATAGTCAAATTTTTCGCAAAACAGTTTGAAGTGAAAACATCACTGTCGAAGCAATTTTTTTCTCCAAAGCTTCAAAAGATCTTTGGTTCCAACTTCGGTGTGCACGTATGGCATTTTTGACTGCGATATTTTATTGTTCCAAAAAATTTCGTTTTATAACCTACAAGTAATTAAGAAACAGAAAATATTCATTTCTAATTTTGATCCTTTATTGTTTGCCAAAAAATGAGCCACCAATTATTTGCAAAAATGGAAAAAGTACATAGCAGTTATTCGAAAAATTAAAAAACTTGACAGTTTAATGTTTAACTCTAGAATCGGCGTATCCAACCACTATTTAACATAAGTGGCTTAAACGGCCCTTCTGATTGACTAGATATTAGACTCGCTGTACTTTTGGGTTTACGCATTTGTTTCTTCCAGTTATTAAAATGCCATTTTCTTTCTAATTCGTCTTCGCTATCCGATGAATATAATATTTTTTCTGGTTCGAATATGATTGGTCGTCGAATATAAGAGTTTGCCTTCTCCTTTTAGGTGCATAAGAAGAAAAGAGTAAGAATTGTTCAATACTGTATCTATTAAACATGTGTCGAACATAGTATAACTAGACAAGGTAGTGTTAGGGCTGACTCTGCTCTCTTTCTTAGTGACCATAACTGTCAAACTCAGCCATTTTGGTATTTTTTCCAATTTTTGCTTTCATATTGCATTCTCATTGGTTGCAAATTTTGTATGAAATGTCAACTTCGTTTTGACAGTTTCGGTCACCGGCTCTCCGCCCTAACACTACCTTGTCTAATTTTGCCATGCATTGAACTTACCACATCTACATATGACGGCTTCCTCTCTTTGGGCAGTATTCTTCCCTTTCCACCCCGTCTTTTTGACTCGGCTGCTGATAGGTCGCAATAGCGTTTGCGAGATTCGCGTAGAAAATTCAAATATCCTGGACGTTGACATTTTGCATTTTTTGCCTTAAAGAACGCCATATTTGATGATGTCTTGGATGAGCTTTTTCGCTGCACAATTTGCAAATCTTGGTTCATCTTTCAAAAATTCTTCAAATAATCGTGAAAAATTTTATGAAAACAGAAAATTCGTCTCAAAAAATAACTAGGAAAATATATTTGATACTATCACTAAAAATTTATTCAATTAGCCTGTAGTCTCTATATCAAAATGAAACATAAATGTATTGAAATTTTTTTAAAGTCAAAGCCTACTGAAATATATTTCTAAAAAAGTGAAATGCAGTGTTCACATAAGCAAATTGATCGTCATATTATTGATCAAACAGTTTGACGATAAAAGTGTTCATATAATACATTTTTAGTCAAATTTCAATATTTTTCTGTTAACCAAACTGAAAATAGTAATGGCGGTTCTAGTTTTCGTAGTCTATTGAAAGATGATGCATAACATGGTGTAAGAAGTAGAGGTGTTAGTGAGTTTTTGTCAACACCATGAATTTCTTTGCTTCTGTCAAAAAATTGTGAGCGAAAGAGCGAAACTGTTCAGAAGAGCTAGAAAATTCTGCATATGCTACAAAAAAATTTATAGGATTATTGCAATGGGTGCATTCAGCAGAAACTTTGGTACGAAACTGTTGCACAACTTTCGGTCTGAATGGCATGCTATATAAAGCGCTCACACAACATGGGAGCGAAAATATTCTATGCTACTTCACTACCTAAGCGCTTTTTCGAATTTCCACTCTTCTGCTATTTTCACGCTTTTATGCATGAAGGCTATTCACAGTTTAAGGGTAGATATATTTAACAAACCGTATTTATAGCATTTCTTATTATTGAAACTGTGAGCACCCCGCCATGTGACTGTCGTGGTCAATAATTATGAAACCCTTTGATGTATGTAATTATGCGGCTGTAGACAGAGCATAAAAAGACGAGGTAAAAAAACACGTCCAAGTGCTACTTTTATTTACGCGTGTTTGCGTATTTGCGTTTGCATGCAAAACAACAACAAAGCAAAATACACTTACGTAAATTGGCGTACAAATAAAAAATCGTACAAATAATAGACCTGCGTGCTCAAACGGTGAATAGACTTATTATATGTTGGTTAATGTCATGTCATAATGGACTTGTCATGTCATCACACATGTAGTATCGTTTGTGCGAAAAAAAATCAAGATGGAAGACAAAAATGTTTGACGTTTTGCTAAGTCCATCCAAACTTGCTCTTGATCTTTGTTTTTTAAGTTACTATAAGTTGCGCTTTTTGCTCTTTTCTACACTACTATTTTTTGTGGAGTAGGTCAGAGCAACAAATAAAGCAATCAGCTGTTTTAGTTCTTGTCAGAAAAATAGAAAGTTTGAAAAATAAAAACCGCAAAGATGGCTTACAGAAAGGTATTTATTAGGTTTTTTGGTTTTACTTTTACTTTTTTTTTCTTCTGACAGATTGCTCAAACTTGCTATTGTTTCGTTCTTTGAAAAATCGGCTCTATTCTGCGCTGAAATTATTTTCGACGACTCAGCTGATCTGTTCTACTTAGAGCTCTGCTCTGAGATTTTTTTATCGAATAGCTGTTATAGTATCATTTGGCAGGCCTTTAATAGCGGGGTTCAGACAATTCTACATATTACCAAGCCTGGCGTGATGGTTGAATCAGAGATAAAGAGATGGGAAACTCCGTTGGAGAGGGATAGCATTATGTTCAATTTTACGTTAAATTGGCTCCAATACTAGCACAAAACACTTATACTATGTCGTAAAATCAACGGAAAACAACCCTGGCTTATGGTAGATTGAAGAAATTCACCAGTTACGTTTGAGGTCCGATAACTGTAAAACAGCATATTATTGCAAGAAAATGGGTAACGAAAGGTATACCACAAAAGACGTCGGAAAAGCAATGGAAAACATCCCTGAAAAATCATGGTGAAATTACCTTAGAATAATTACACCATAGGAATCTGTTCAAGCAGTGTTGCCGCTTGGAAAAATGCATGGATACTTTTTTAAGCCTCAGTTTAAGTTTAAATACTTTTTAATAAATTATTTTTATATGAACATATGTTTTTATTTGCAAAAATAGAAAAAAGGAGGCATTTCCTTAAATTCGACAAAAACTTTAAGAAAAATTATGACATTGAGACATTTTTGAGCATTACTTTTTTTATCAAAAAATGCATTAACGCAACCTCTTAACAAAGAACTTTAAAATTTTGTGATAAATATAATAAGTCTGCCTCATAGCTCAGCTGCTGCTGAATGATTTTTTTCTAATTTAAAACTTACTATAAACGATAAGACTAGTCGATTTTTTTTGGGAATAGGTAAAGGTATATTGTTTTGCAAAATACTTAAAAACGAATAATTTTTAACTTTTAAATTTAATTTAAATATAGGGCAATAGCAACCCATTTTATTTATATTACACTTAACTGAATAAGCTATTAAATTACTTTTTTATGTTTTTATATATTATTTTGTATCATAGCTGTTAAATAATTATTATTAATCGTATTCATTAGCAATTCGATTATTTTTTTAGAAATGTGAAATAATTGATTCAGTACAATTATTTTCTGTTTGTAATTGTAATACAGTAGACTCGCGGTAACGTGAACTATTAAAAACCGAGCGTGTTCACGTTTGCGAATTTGTTCATGTTTTCGAAGGTGTAATTCTTTACATGGTTAAAATAAATTAAGCATGTGTTTTAACTCAAAATCACAGTTTTTTATTTCGGATTGTAATTCATTTGTTTTAAAGGTACATAATTCATTTGTTTATATTTTAATAAGAAAAAAAAGTACATTGAAATTATTGGAAAAAATGGGTTAACTTTTTCTGGATTTTCTTTTTTGCAAATTACTAAACACGGCCTTTTCGCGGAGACGTTTAAGTACGCTAATATCTGTTGGACTTATGTTTTCATCTTCTGCCCATTCCAAAGCTTTATTGAAAATGTTTATTGCTTCACTAGGCTCTATTCTTGGATGTGCTCCTTCCAGAATACTGTCCTCGCTTACACTTACATCACTAGTTAAGACCTCGTTCGTGTCGGTTGCGTGTGGATAGTAATCTTCAGTCCATTCTTGGATATCAGCAAACGATAAACTAACCTGCAAGTACACAATTTGAATCAAATGAGTTATTGGAGGGAAGAAAAGTTTCAAACCTCTGGATTAATTGTATGAAGCAGTTCTATTGTGCGGTCTTGTTGGGAGTTAATTTGGGAACAAATCCTTTCTCTCAAAATAGCTAATGGGATATCCTCTTCACAATCTTCTTCATCTCCTATAGAACTTAAAATATTCGTCCAGCATTTAGCTATTGTTTCCTTTTCAAGACGTTGCCAAGCTGAATCTAAATAGCCAATAGCGTCCCTTAACGTCAATTTTTTTAGAGCTTCAATAACATCAGTCCCTGTGGCTACAATTGATGCCAAAAGACTGTTTCTGTAGTAGAGTTTTGTAAGTCGAATGGCGTTTTGATCCATTGGCTGTATGATTGGCGTCACGTTTGGTGGCATAAACATTGCAGTTATTAATCCGTCGTCTGATCTCAATTCATTTTCGGGAGGATGAGATGGCGCATTATCTATCAGCAGCAGAGCTTTGTTGGGCAATCCTTGCTCTTTTAAAAACTTCCTGACCTACAATAATATGAAATACACATGTTAAAGTTTGAAATCACTAAAACTGTTTTGTTTTTACCTGTGGTACAAACGAATGGTTAAACCAATGTTTAAAAATAGCAATTGTCATCCATGACGATTTGGAGTAATTGTAGTCAACAGGAGAGTTAAAATTTCTAAAAGACCGAGGATTTTTTGCCTTTCCAATCACAAGAAGTTTAACTTTATGTGCCCCAGTTGCGTTTGTACAAGCTAGAAAAGTTACACGCTGTTTTTCCGTTTTTCTTCCTGGAGCATTTTTTTCTTCAGATGACACGTATGTTCTGTCAGGTAGCAGCTTCCAAAATAATCCCGATTCGTCTGCATTATATATTTGATCGTGAGACAGACCTAGGTCTTTAATTTTGGCTTGTAGCTTGGTTTTGAACGGGTCGACAAGTTCAGGTCTAGAAGATAACTTTTCTCCACTTATTTTAATAAAGCGCACACCATAACGCTTCTTGAATCGTTGCAACCATCCATCGCTCGCACTAAAATCGCTTTGAGTTTCTTTAAATTTTGAATGAAAAAATTTATCTTTTTCTTTAATTATCAACCCATTGACAGGATAATTTTTTTCGCGCTGTTTGAGGAACCAACGGTAAAGCGCCTTTTCCATTTTAGGGAGTTTAGAACACTTCAAAGTCTTTCGCATTCCAGGTCCAGAAAATGTGTTGTTAACACATTTTAAAATTTTCTGTTTTTTTTTGTTGATAGCGCAAATTGTTGACTTTGCAACATTGTACTGCCTTGCTAAGCTAGTTACGCCTGTTCCCGATTTTAATTTTTCTATTACATCCACCTTTTCCTTTAAAGACAAACATTTTGGTAGTTTTTGCGACATTTTACACAAATAACTTTAGATTAGATCGTATCAAGTCAGCAGCGCGCACTAAACTAAATGCCAATACACACCGATTCTTGCCAGTATACATACACATAAGCAATTATTTACGGGTATGCCCCGATTTATAAGCACGATTCGCATAACCAACCTGTGTATGTAGAGCAAAAATATCAGTTCATCTGGCAAGGCTTTTTCTGATCACAACAAAACAATTAAATGACATTTTTGACACATGGCGTTGCTGAAACGAACTGATGAGCGAACAAAAAGAAGCACATGCGTTCATCATGTATAGAGCCATCTTATTTGCTATGTTGAATGTATTTTAAATTTGTTCACGTTATAGGGCTTTCTCACCGTGTTCACGCTACAGAGTAGTCAGTGTAAAAAAAATTATGTTCATGTTAGCCGGTGTTCACGTAAGGCGGTGTTTTTGTAACCGCGAGTCTACTGTATAATAACATTCATAAAATTATAACGATTTTTTCAGATGACGAAAATAATTAAAAATAATTAAAAGTAATCAAGAAAAATAATCAGACTACTTTTAGAAACTATGTTTGATTCTTTTTGATTATTTCAAAAATTTCAGTCTAAAATACTAAAATTGTTGTTGTATTTTTTTATAAATTAACAAAGAAATTGTTAAACAAAGATTGTCAAAAAACAAGAACGAAAAAATGCATTACAACATTTGCTCCGTTAGTTTTATCGATCACTTTTTTCTTCTTTCTTGTTTTTTAAAAACTTTTTTAATGATTATTTACATATCTATTTCTTTATAAATTAAATTTTACAAAATATTCCGTACTTTAAAATAAAATTCTTAAATAATCAAACAGAATCAAAGTAGTAGTACTTTACTTTATTGAGTTTTTAATTAATCGATATTACAAAATATATATATATAAACAATTTCTTATTTGTTACAGCCGCTAATGCTGTAATGTATGGCCTGCCTGGTCTGTTACACTATTAACTAAATTAATAATCAAAAGCCACTTGGCTATAATATTATTACAGAATAATTTACTTCTGCTCAAGGAGTATTTTAAAATTTGCTTTTGACGATTATCCTAAAAGCATATGTGTGAAAGAGACAACGACAGCTTGTATACGGCGAGACATATACAAGCACTAAAAATACTAAACATTTGATAAATTACATCAAATGCAGATTTTACGTTCACATATAGAATTATAAAAATACGCAATCACTAAAAATATAATATATTAAATCATTAATGTTATGGTCACGATAATCACTAATAAAATTCAGCCGTTCAGTTGAATTCAATTGCAGCGGCTAGGTACAGTTCGCTTCAACTCGTTTAGGATGTCGTCAAGTATTCCTCTTTTTATAAAACAGTACTATACAAGCCATGTATAGCATTAGCAGCGGTAACAGAGAAGGAACCATGAACCCAAAATTCATACTGTAGCTCCCAACATATTTGTTAATAAAACTTATTAAGTTGTTGTATAGCTGTTATTCGTTTAACTGTGTTAACTGAAAAAGCCGTATCAGCGTATGGGCGATTTCAGTTAAAAATTACTGGTTGCACTTCATAACCTCACCGTTGAAACGATGCGAGTCGACCTCAAACAGAATCAAAAATAATATCTATAAGTAGTTGGATTATTTTTTCTTGATTACTTTTTATTCTTTTTGATTATTTTCCTTATTCCAAGTAGTCGTAATTATTTTTTGATTACTTTTAATTTAAATCAATTGCTTATCAAACACATCTCCCTTAAGGTTTATATGATTATAATTATTTTTAAAGTATAATAATATAATCTAATTGTTTATTAATCGTAATCGCAATTTAACAGCTATGTTTTGTATATAGTTTTTTGTATAAATATCAAACCTTTAAAATTCATGTAATAAACATAATTTATAAAAAATATAAAAATAACACAAAATATAACAGACTGAAGTACTGAAATGTACATATGTTCCTTGTTAATTCAGTCGCCGGTAGTCTAAAATTGTTATCTTCTTTTTCTTCTTCATCTTTCAAAAGTATAGTTTTTGAGAATTCACCGTAAAAGTTGTGTAAGAATACTGACGTTATCTCCGCTACTACATCCGTTTTAGTAGGTGTCGAGCGCACAGCAGAAATATACATACTCTTTACACTCATTTATTTCAAAACTACTTTTTTCGGCAATGTGTTGTATCGAAAACAAAAGCTATCCAGCCGAATCATGTGAAATTTTAATATGTTATTCACATCAGTGGCTTTCGCTATCAAAATTTAAAAAAATCGTATATTTTACACTGAATAACCAGTAAGAAACCCTGTTTTTAGAACTTTAATATTAAAAGCGCGTCATACTGTCAATTTTCAGTGTTTTTTTCTAGTCCCGGCCATAGCTGAACTCTATTACTAGAAGAGTAAATGTCAACAACAGTGACGAAGATCTTTATTTGAAAGGCTCTAATTGAGCATCTTTTTGAACATAATTAAAAAATTTTTATGAGTGTTTCAATATACCTTTAAAGTTTAAATATCGTTGTTCATTATTTTAACTTTTAAAATAATAAATTCTAAAAATATTCAAGCACTAAGTCTTAATATTATTATTTTTTATTTTATATATGTATATGCTTTGTTTCTCACTATTACATTTTAACAAAACTATTTGTTAGGCTTCAAATTAGATAAATAGAATTGTTATTAAAGCTTAAAAAATTGGGTTTCAGTACTGTAGTATGTGGATACTTTTTTCTGAAGTGGATACATTTGTGACCTTTTCATGGATATTTTTTTTAGAATCGTCGCGGCAACACTGATCTGAGGTGAACTCACGTACACAATAAATGAGTTTCACCAAAGTACATAAAAATGGAAAAAAACATATGTTTTGACGTCACAAAATTTAAGTTTCCTATCTCTTTATCTCTGGGTTGAATAACTGTAAATGTAGCTTTGCAGCCAAACGATCACATATGCTGTCAAACCTCATTAAGCTAAAAAATTTCGTCTAAACAACATGTTGGATGTTTAGGCAGCAGCTGTTGTTGGCTTGGACATAAGACTAATTTACGACAATAGAATCGCGTTTGATGTGCTTACTGCTTGTCGTATTTGGTGAGTGATGTTTATTACCGCTTGCATTTCATCAGTAATATTACTACCAAAATAGCTTTTATTTTTGTTTTTAAGCTCTTATTATTTTAACCTTTTTGTTTTGTTTAGACATTTTAATTTTAAAAAATTTCTTTTTATTTATATACGACATTCAGCAAAATATACCCTTAGGACAGTTGTTGTATTTTTTTATGAAAACGCAATACGACATATAACAATACGTGAACTTGTGAAAACCCTTATGTTTTAGAATTCCGTATTGGTGGTATTGAAGTAAAAAATGGTTTTATATCAATTTATAACATAAAAATGCATAGATGCAAACGTCAAAAAATTGCCAGCACTTAATTGCTCATGTAGAAGCCCTACCAGAAAACGTCAGAAAAGTGGCGGCAATTTTTTTAATTTGAATTGCCTTGTGCAAAACGGGACAATTGGGCGGGCCTATTCTTCGGAATCAGTTATGAAAAATTCTGTTATTCTGTTATAATTTCCCATGCAAATTTTTGAGCTGTCAGAAAAATTTATTACAAGACCAAAGTTCGTATTCTGCTCGACAATCTTTTATGAAATCTGCTATTCATCATAGCAGATTTTTCAAACTGTCGACAAATCTTTTACAAAACCTTTTATCGGGTATTCTGCATGACAAAATCTGCTATGAAATCTTTTATGAAACACAGCAAATTAACAGATAAATATCTCTGCCTTTTATCATAACGAATTTCAATTAATATAATAAGTCAAGCTAAATCAGATTGTTTTGTGTTTCGTTATGTTTAATTTATGAAACAAAGGCTTGGAAGACTAAAAAAATAACTTTAATCCGTGTAGTTTTTTTTAAAAATCTTATATATATAAAACAAAGTGGCGTTAGTTACTACGCGTATAACTCAAGAATGACTAGACCAATTTCGATGATTCATACTAATCCGAACTGGTCTCCAGCCAAACAAGAAGAATACCTACAAAATTCCAGAAAATCCCCTAAAAAATATGAAGAAAATGCATTTTCCCATACATTTTGTATGGAGCTTCTTTACGACGCATTCTGGATGATCGATGACTTTTTTTTTGTTACACAAAACGACCATAATTTTAAATGCTGTTTCCGTCAGAATTTTTCAAGTTTTAACAAATTTTTATCAGCTTTCGACAGTTATTGAAATTCAATTTGATTTTATAGATTCTTTTGAAACGATTTTTTGTAAAAACTACCCGCGAAAAGTGAATTCATAGAGGTGAGTTGGGTTTCATGAAGTGCACATTGTGAAGGGTTATGTCCTTTGTGATTGCGTGCGCATCAACAATCAATCGAAACGTCCCTAGTAGCACAAACAGTATTTATAGCTTCTTTTACATACCTTTTAAAGATAAGTACAAAGACAGGAATTGTATTTGTAAATTCTTTATTAAGGCTTATAAGGCCAATTTGGCGTATGTGATATAAAGACATGCTTAGTGTCTTTGTAGAGAATCGGTTAGGTATCTTTTAGAGGTCTTTAAAAGGCACCTTACAAAGATTTTAAAAATAGAAGGTTGCATTCAGAACAGACAATTTTTTGTTGCCAGCTGCGTAAGAAAGAATTTTATTTTTCCACCACTTTTGCTGGAGACTTGATCCACTCTATCTCGGGCAGAGTTCCAGGAGCAAGATTATTAAAAATTAATTCAGTTACCATGTGATCGATCTTTAGTTTTGGCCATAAGAGCACTCCACGGTTTTCCCAACTGGCTGGAACGAGTGCTAGTGATCGCTTTTTCCGTCCTTCGTGCTTATAATTTTAAATGAAGCTGCCATCTACAATTTGTTTATTTATTAAAGCACAATGAATTAAACACACATATATATTTTACCTTTAAATTTTTCTATTCAACTTTTTAAACTTTTTCTAATTTTGCTGTTCAGCAAATACGAGGTATACGCAGAGTTGCTACATAACTTTAACTGCCTCGCATGTCTTTATAATAATTTTTTTACGCACATTATGAAGACACTACTGCGACATGCGGCAATGTCTTTATAATAACTTCGATATGAGCTTTATTAAGATATTATAAAAGCAAAATTTTGCTATAAAGCACAGTAACTTTTAAATTATATTACAGAGCTATTATAAGCACATCGCTGTTTTGTAAGCTATATTTTGTACTTATAACTTCTCCTTGTGCTACTAGGGGTTACTTTATGATTTATCGAATAGCTTTGGAGTTATAGGTCGCATACCTTTGGAATTCAGTATTCGGCCACAATTTAAACATGTCGTTTCACTGACAACATTTGATGGGTGTTTGGAAACGAGGGCGTGGCAGCAACGCACCAGGTTACAGCTAGTTGCATATAAAATTTTTTTCTATTTTTGTACAGCCATTTATAATTTTTTTGATAGGTTTTTCTAAATAAAGAATTATTAAAATTTCTATGTGTAAAAAATGCAGCATAAAAAAAATAATAAATGTCAAGCTGACTTATATCTAAAAGGAATTTATTCTTCTTTCCGGAATTCTAGACTTTGCTGCAGCTTTGGTGTTGAAAATTTATCTCCACGTCAACCGCTCCCACTACGAAAGGTCCTTTTGGATTTATTCTACTGTACTATTGTAGAAGTCGTTTGGTAGGATGGATGAGCTACTACTATCGCCACCTTACAGCATCTTTGATGTTTTCTTCAGAATTTCTCTATATGGTTACCACCTTTGTGCCCTTATATAAATCAACGCTTATATTATAATTATATTGTATTGTCTGAATATTAGATCCTGCGCGTCCAATAATTATAAATACACAAGCACATCTAGCTGTTCTGTAAAGTCATAATTGCGTCCACCGCCACCATTTCTTTGACTACGACGATCGCGATCATCATGCCCATCTCCACGTTGTTCCTTACGTTTGAAACTTACACGGGCACCTCTGTCCCTTCCGCTACCACCTTCACCATAACTGCGTCCGTCACGACTTTCATTGAAACTTGAGCTTCTGCTATCAATGTAAGCGGGCTCTGGGCCGTCCTCATAGTCCGACATTGTTTTAAAATAAGCAATTTAATCAAAACGGACATGCTCGTTTGTAATGCTAATGCACGACACTTCTTTAATGCTAATTTTGCAAAAATATTTGCAATTCACATGTTAAAAGCGATAAGTTCAACTTGCGTTGTTTTCTTTGATTTATTGACAGCAATCAGCTGTTTCATCACAGAAGTTAACGGAATTATAATAGATTTTTGTTTTCGAAGATTGATAGCATGGCACCATAAAAGTTCGAAAGGCAAAATACCAATTTTAACAGATCTTTTATGCTCGGCATCTTTATGATTAATAACAGAAAATTCATAACAGATAACAGATTTGGCAGAATAGGCCCAAATGTATGTCTTATGTAGTGAACATAATGCACATGGCATGCCGGACTTTTCGTGCGGCTGCAGAACACGCTGTAGGCGGACAATTTCTATTTTCTTATATTCCTTTAAATATTTTTAGCATAAAAGTACGATATGACCCATTTTCTACACGGCAAGTTTTCTTGCCAGCAAATCGAGAATACAAAGCAAAAAACAGCACAGTATCAAAGAAAGAACAGCACTGAAGAAAAACTTACCAGTACAAACTTGCCTGTAGTATCGAATTGCTGGCAAGAAAACTTGCCGTGTGGAAAAAGGGTCTAAGCTGAATAAATACCTCATTTCAACCGTTTTATCTCCGAAGCGTAAATTTCGTGTCTTTGACAGTTTTAGCACCATTGTACCTTTGAGATAATAGGTTAGTTTCTCGCAAGCGCCAAATTCCATTGGATTTTAGCAAAATCTAGCAAACCTCTTGTCAGTGGATAACTTAAATTTTACTAGGAACGCGCTAATCAATAATGTCTACTATGGCCAACTTGTCTACCTCTGAAAAGGGTGAATTAATGGAACAGGTGAAGCAGCAGATTGCGGTGGCTAATGCTCAGGAGCTCTTGACGGTAAGCAGTCGGCTTAAAATTGGCGCTCTTTAATTTATTTAATAACACATAATATCTTCAAAAACTTTGTTTCTTGATCATCACATGCAGAAAATGACTGAAAAATGCTTTAAAAAATGTATTTCTAAGCCGGGTATCTCTCTGGATTCTTCAGAACAGGTATGCTTAAAATATGGGAAATAGTTTAAATGCTTTTTTGTACAGTATTGACTAATAAATTTTTATCTGATAGAAATGTATTTCGATGTGCATGGATCGTTTTATGGACTCCTGGAATTTGGTCTCTCGTACTTATGGTAACCGTTTGCAGCGTGAGCAGAACAAGATGTGAACACCTTCAAGTGAAATTGCTTTTTAACTATACTGAATGCTTTCAAATATACTAAATTTTATTGTTACTGAAATGAACTGTTAACTCGAGTCCAAAAATACATTCGTTACATCAATTGCTATAATTGTTTGGGTTTATGGAATAAATAGATGAACTCCTAGTTAATTTTAAACAAGTTTTTCGATTGAAAAACTTTTCAAATGTAGTTAACAAATAATACAAACGCAACTATTATAAATATCAGAGTCGGGCGTAGTGCACTAAATTTGCGGTTTCAGCTTACATGTACTGATAGTGTAAAATTATTCTCTATCTTCTATTATTTTTGACTGTGAATTGAAAAATAAAAGCCTCACTATACATGAGTGATAGTGATAGTGAAAAATTTCTCACTCAAATTTATTTATATATTTATTTTATTTTATTGATTCATGTGTAATTCAAAAGCCACAAAGGCCAATAAAGCAAATTACAAGCAGATAAAACGAGTAAGAAACTTAAAATTAGTAATAAAAAATTAATAACATTACGTATAATTAAAATTTGAATATATATAATGAAATTTTTGTATAATCGATTCACTCACTAAGCCCTCAACAATAAATATTATTAAAGCCGGAAAAAAATATAGTAGTAGAAGTAGTAAATAGCCCATAGTATCTTAGTGATAGTTATAAGTAAAGGAAAGGAAAGCCAAAGTCCATTTTATGTAAGCTCTAAAAAGTTTAATTTAAATGCATTAGGCGATAAGGAAAAAGATTTGAGACTTGGATGCAGTTTATTCCAGATTCTAGCAGTACGTATTAGAAATGATCGCTCGTATAATGACGTAGAGATTTTTGGAAACAGGATTTGAGGATTTCTAGTCGATCGAGAAAATTTGAAGCTATTAACCAAGTAAGACGGCAGTTGGTTCTTAATAATTTTAAAAAAGAATAACATCAGTCTGCATTGAATAAAACTAACAAAGGAGGACCCAAGAAATTGTTGCGTGCGGGCGGAGACGTGATCACGTGGTCGTAGATTATACAAAAAACGAACTATCCTATTAAATAAAAGAATAATTTTCTTAACGTTATATGCAAGCGTAGCAGAGAATACCTCAATGCAGTACATTAAATTGGAAAGTAGTAGGGAATGAACCAATTTGTGTTTGATATGATAGGGCAACAGCAAATTAAGGCTATACAATTTTTTCAATATAAAATTTATCTTCGAGCTCAGCCTATCAATATGTATGTCGAAGGATAAACGGTTATCTAAGTGAACCCCTAGGCAATTTAGCTCGTTAACAAAGTTTATTCTACTGTCATAAATTTAAATACATAGGTCAATATTGGCGTTTCCCCGGTTAGCGAAAAGCATAGCTTTAGTTTTGTCCGGATTAATGTTGAAATAATTATTTTTCATCCAGTCACATACCCTTAGTATATTATAATTGATAACAGCTTCAAAAACATCCAAAAATTCCATATCACCTTTAAACAGAAGTTGTATATCATCCGCGAAGATGAAAGGAGTGCAAGAATTATGATCTAAGCAATCAACAAAATCATTAACATAAAACATAAAAAACATAGGAGCCAAAACTGAGCCTTGAGGTACACCATTTGTTACGTTTAAAAGGGCTGGGATTTCATTATTAAAGGAGACAAATTGTTTGCGATTCGAAAGGTAGGAAGAGATAAGCTCACATGCTGATTTCGAAAACATAAACTTAGTGGATAATTTAGTAATCAAATTAGTGTGATTAATGCAGTCAAATGCTTTGGACAAATCGCACAAACTGCGTTAGATTTTATTTTAATGAAGGCTAGATAAAGCTCATCATGGCTAACACTTCGAAAAGAAAACCTATTGTCATGATTGGAGTTAAAATCAAAGTTGAAAGAATTAACTGTAGAAGGGGATTGTTTGGACAGAAAACTTAGATTTAACTCATTAACATCAACGTCATCAATTGGAGAATCAGTTTTTAAGCATCCATTCTGTCGCAGAATGTTCCACATCCGCTTACAATCAACGCCCTCCAACAGCCTGGAATGGGCACGTTTTTTAGCATTTCTGATTACAGTTTTGGCGCGATTTCTATACTTGCAGAAAATACGCCAATTAGTGTCATTGCTGTTCAGAGTATAAGCTTTATAAGCAAAGTCACGTAAGGATTTTGCATAGTTGATTTCCCTTGAGTTCATCCAATTATCATGAGAATAGTTTACTTTGCAGTTTGCAATTGGTACAGAATCCAGAAGTTTGCATAAATTTGAGTTGATGATATTAAGTTGTAGGTCAGTGTTGTTCGTTAATAAAATGCTTCCTAAATTGCTATTATTCAGCTCAGAGAATAAGGTATCATAGTTTATACCTTTATAATTGCGAAATTCAATGAATTCATCATTTTTAATAATGGGTATTTTTATAGAAATGAAGATAAGAGCATGGTGAGAAATAGCTGGACATTGCATTTGACTAGAAAAGCATAGCAAACTTGGGTCACTTAACAAAGAATAGTCAATCAGAGAAGTGGAATTAGTTCTCACATCATAATGGGTTGGAAGTGAGTTGTGACTGCAACTAATATTAAGGCGATGGCACATATCGCGAACAGTTTTAGCTTTAATTGAGTTGAATAGGTTAGTATTAAAGTCACCCACGATTATAGCATAAGGATATTTAATCAGTAGGTCACATAACGATTCTTCCATTGAAGTAATATCGCCATGAGGAAGGTGAACAACACCTAGTAATATTTTGGCAGAGTTATGCACTATTTCTATGAATAATGATTCACAGACACCAAAATTAGAACCTTCAAACACAACTCGGAAAGAGATCCGTCTAGATATATAAAATCCGACACCACCCCCTCTATTAATAGGGCGATTAATTCCACAGAATTGATAGCCAGGTATGTTAGTAGCCTCAACAGAAATATGCGGTTTGAGCCAAGTCTCAGATATACCGATAATGTCTAAAAAACCACCTTGCAGAATAACCTTCAATTCATTTAGTTTGGACGAAGAGGAAGAAGGTCTCAAACTTTGACAGTTGATATGCCCTAAGTTAAGATTTAAATTGCGGTGTAACAGATTAGAGCGAAGGAAAGAATTATCACTTACTATGGGGCCTAGATTTGAGTTAAGTGACAGGGCAAGTTAAAAATTGTACGACGAAGAGAGACTGAGTGGCTGAATCGAACAACAATATAACAAAAGTGTAGTAATTATAAAAATTTAGGAATAAAAACGTGAATAAAGGGAATAATAAATTCCATGAAATAATAAGAGAAATTATACAATGATTATTTGATTTCATATTTTTGTTGGACGGAACGTCGATTGAAAAAAAAAGAAAAAGAAAATTAAGAAAAATTAAGAAAAATTAGTATTCTGCACCAGCACCCGAGAGTAATAACAAAAAATATGATTATTATATTATCATATATTCTATTACCACTCCTAATGCTAGTACAGAACACCAATTTAATACTAAAATAATAATACAAAATAAGTAGGAAAATGATTAGTGCCAAAAGACACAAAAAGTAATTATAACGTAGCTAAGCCAATCCTATGAATGATACGAGCCAGGTGCCAAATTGTATTCCGTGGACGAAAACGTACTGATGCAATTCTGTAAATCGAGTGACAGTTCAGTGTTTTCCAGAGTAATAATCTTAGCAATGGTAATGTCAGCATTCAATAGTTTGAATTTAAGAATTTTTTTGTCTTTTCGAAGTTTTCTGCAAATATATTTAAGCCTGCTCGCTAAAGGTGAAATGTGATCATTCAAGTAGATTCTTGACTGTATGTCTCCACCAAGAACATCGCAAAGTCGTAACGACTGAGTTTTGTAATAGCGTTGCATTATATCATCGCGAAGACGGACCGAATTGAATTTGATTAGTACCGATGGACGTCATGTGGTGACAACTCAAAACCAAAGAAGAAAGCAATTTTATAAGGCAGCTCCTGAAGATTACTGATGCCAGCTAACAGAGAATTAATAACAATATCTGACCGATTTAACCGTCGCAGGAGAGCATTATTATCGGACTCAAGCTGCTGGAATTTTTTGTTAGTGGCGCAATTGTTGAGTTCAATTATATTATTGCATTGCTCCATGTCGTGCTGCAAGTTTTTTTACATTTGATGAAGTTCTTGCCTTATCAACCTTATCAAATTTTTCCTGAATTTTGTCGAACTTTGTTTGAATGTCAGCCATCGCTTTCTTAAGTTCTGCCGAAAGCCCCGCCTCAGAGTGCGAGGGTACACTGGAACATTTGGAGCATGTGACTAAACTAAACTAAACTAAACTAAACTAAACTAAACTAAACTAAACTAAACTAAACTAAACTAAACTAAACTAAACTAAACTAAACTAAACTAAACTAAACTAAACTAAACTAAACTAAACTAAACTAAACTAAACTAAACTAAACTAAACTAAACTAAACTAAACTAAACTAAACTAAACTAAACTAAACTAAACTAAACTAAACTAAACTAAACTAAACTAAACTAAACTAAACTAAACTAAACTAAACTAAACTAAACTAAACTAAACTAAACTAAACTAAACTAAACTAAACTAAACTAAACTAAACTAAACTAAACTAAACTAAACTAAACTAAACTAAACTAAACTAAACTAAACTAAACTAAACTAAACTAAACTAAACTAAACTAAACTAAACTAAACTAGTTTAAACTAAACTAAACTAAACTAAACTAAACTAAACTAAACTAGTTAAACTAAACTAAACTAAACTAAACTAAACTAAACTAAACTAAACTAAACTAAACTAAACTAAACTAAACTAAACTAAACTAAATTAAACTAAACTAAACTAAACTAAACTAAACTAAACTAAACTAAACTAAACTAAACTAAACTAAACTAAACTAAACTAAACTAAACTAAACTAAACTAAACTAAACTAAACTAAACTAAACTAAACTAAACTAAACTAGTTAAACTAAACTAAACTAAACTAAACTAAACTAAACTAAACTAAACTAAACTAAACTAAACTAAACTAAACTAAACTAAACTAAACTAAACTAAACTAAACTAAACCTAAACTAAACTAAACTAAACTAAACTAAACTAAACTAAACTAAACTAAACTAAACTAAACTAAACTAAACTAAACTAAACTAAACTAAACTAAACTAAACTAAACTAAACTAAACTAAACTAAACTAAACTAAACTAAACTAAACTAAACTAAACTAAACTAAACTAAACTAAACTAAACTAAACTAAACTAAACTAAACTAAACTAAACTAAACTAAACTAAACTAAACTAAACTAAACTAAACTAAACTAAACTAAACTAAACTAAACAAACTAAACTAAACTAAACTAAACTAAACTAAACTAAACTAAACTAAACTAAACTAAACTAAACTAAACTAAACTAAACTAAACTAAACTAAACTAAACTAAACTAAACTAAACTAAACTAAACTAAACTAAACTAAACTAAACTAAACTAAACTAAACTAAACTAAACTAAACTAAACTAAACTAAACTAAACTAAACTAAACTAAACTAACTAAACTAAACTAAACTAAACTAAACTAAACTAAACTAAACTAAACTAAACTAAACTAAACTAAACTAAACTAAACTAAACTAAACTAAACTAAACTAAACTAAACTAAACTAAACTAAACTAAACTAAACTAAACTAAACTAAACTAAACTAAACTAAACTAAACTAAACTAAACTAAACTAAACTAAACTAAACTAAACTAAACTAAACTAAACTAAACTAAACTAAACTAAACTAAACTAAACTAAACTAAACTAAACTAAACTAAACTAAACTAAACTAAACTAAACTAAACTAAACTAAACTAAACTAAACTAAACTAAACTAAACTAAACTAAACTAAACTAAACTAAACTAAACTAAACTAAACTAAACTAAACTAAACTAAACTAAACTAAACTAAACTAAACTAAACTAAACTAAACTAAACTAAACTAAACTAAACTAAACTAAACTAAACTAAACTAAACTAAACTAAACTAAACTAAACTAAACTAAACTAAACTAAACTAAACTAAACTAAACTAAACTAAACTAAACTAAACTAAACTAAACTAAACTAAACTAAACTAAACTAAACTAACTAAACTAAACTAAACTAAACTAAACTAAACTAAACTAAACTAAACTAAACTAAACTAAACTAAACTAAACTAAACTAAACTAAACTAAACTAAACTAAACTAAACTAAACTAAACTAAACTAAACTAAACTAAACTAAACTAAACTAAACTAAACTAAACTAAACTAAACTAAACTAAACTAAACTAAACTAAACTAAACTAAACTAAACTAAACTAAACTAAACTAAACTAAACTAAACTAAACTAAACTAAACTAAACTAAACTAAACTAAACTAAACTAAACTAAACTAAACTAAACTAAACTAAACTAAACTAAACTAAACTAAACTAAACTAAACTAAACTAAACTAAACTAAACTAAACTAAACTAAACTAAACTAAACTAAACTAAACTAAACTAAACTAAACTAAACTAAACTAAACTAAACTAAACTAAACTAAACTAAACTAAACTAAACTAAACTAAACTAAACTAAACTAAACTAAACTAAACTAAACTAAACTAAACTAAACTAAACTAAACTAAACTAAACTAAACTAAACTAAACTAAACTAAACTAAACTAAACTAAACTAAACTAAACTAAACTAAACTAAACTAAACTAAACTAAACTAAACTAAACTAAACTAAACTAAACTAAACTAAACTAAACTAAACTAAACTAAACTAAACTAAACTAAACTAAACTAAACTAAACTAAACTAAACTAAACTAAACTAAACTA
Organism: Dichetophora obliterata; assembly: GCA_963920525.1. NCBI lineage: Eukaryota > Metazoa > Arthropoda > Insecta > Diptera > Sciomyzidae > Dichetophora > Dichetophora obliterata. Next base: position 15,354,450 of record OY986440.1, on the reverse strand, counting down.
AACAAAACTAAACTAAACTAAACTAAACTAAACTAAACTAAACTAAACTAAACTAAACTAAACTAAACTAAACTAAACTAAACTAAACTAAACTAAACTAAACTAAACTAAACTAAACTAAACTAAACTAACTAAACTAAACTAAACTAAACTAAACTAAACTAAACTAAACTAAACTAAACTAAACTAAACTAAACTAAACTAAACTAAACTAAACTAAACTAAACTAAACTAAACTAAACTAAACTAAACTAAACTAAACTAAACTAAACTAAACTAAACTAAACTAAACTAAACTAAACTAAACTAAACTAAACTAAACTAAACTAAACTAAACTAAACTAAACTAAACTAAACTAAACTAAACTAAACTAAACTAAACTAAACTAAACTAAACTAAACTAAACTAAACTAAACTAAACTAAACTAAACTAAACTAAACTAAACTAAACTAAACTAAACTAAACTAAACTAAACTAAACTAAACTAAACTAAACTAAACTAAACTAAACTAAACTAAACTAAACTAAACTAAACTAAACTAAACTAAACTAAACTAAACTAAACTAAACTAAACTAAACTAAACTAAACTAAACTAAACTAAACTAAACTAAACTAAACTAAACTAAACTAAACTAAACTAAACTAAACTAAACTAAACTAAACTAAACTAAACTAAACTAAACTAAACTAAACTAAACTAAACTAAACTAAACTAAACTAAACTAAACTAAACTAAACTAAACTAAACTAAACTAAACTAAACTAAACTAAACTAAACTAAACTAAACTAAACTAAACTAAACTAACTAAACTAAACTAAACTAAACTAAACTAAACTAAACTAAACTAAACTAAACTAAACTAAACTAAACTAAACTAAACTAAACTAAACTAAACTAAACTAAACTAAACTAAACTAAACTAAACTAAACTAAACTAAACTAAACTAAACTAAACTAAACTAAACTAAACTAAACTAAACTAAACTAAACTAAACTAAACTAAACTAAACTAAACTAACTAAACTAAACTAAACTAAACTAAACTAAACTAAACTAAACTAAACTAAACACTAAACTAAACTAAACTAAACTAAACTAAACTAAACTAAACTAAACTAAACTAAACTAAACTAAACTAAACTAAACTAAACTAAACTAAACTAAACTAAACTAAACTAAACTAAACTAAACTAAACTAAACTAAACTAAACTAAACTAAACTAAACTAAACTAAACTAAACTAAACTAAACTAGACTAAACTAAACTAAACTAAACTAAACTAAACTAAACTAAACTAAACTAAACTAAACTAAACTAAACTAAACTAAACTAAACTAAACTAAACTAAACTAAACTAAACTAAACTAAACTAAACTAAACTAAACTAAACTAAACTAAACTAAACTAAACTAAACTAAACTAAACTAAACTAAACTAAACTAAACTAAACTAAACTAAACTAAACTAAACTAAACTAAACTAAACTAAACTAAACTAAACTAAACTAAACTAAACTAAACTAAACTAAACTAAACTAAACTAAACTAAACTAAACTAAACTAAACTAAACTAAACTAAACTAAACTAAACTAAACTAAACTAAACTAAACTAAACTAAACTAAACTAAACTAAACTAAACTAAACTAAACTAAACTAAACTAAACTAAACTAAACTAAACTACTAAACTAAACTAAACTAAACTAAACTAAACTAACTAAACTAAACTAACTAAACTAAACTAAACTAAACTAAACTAAACTAAACTAAACTAAACTAAACTAAACTAAACTAAACTAAACTAAACTAAACTAAACTAAACTAAACTAAACTAAACTAAACTAAACTAAACTAAACTAAACTAAACTAAACTAAACTAAACTAAACTAAACTAAACTAAACTAAACTAAACTAAACTAAACTAAACTAAACTAAACTAAACTAAACTAAACTAAACTAAACTAAACTAAACTAAACTAAACTAAACTAAACTAAACTAAACTAAACTAAACTAAACTAAACTAAACTAAACTAAACTAAACTAAACTAAACTAAACTAAACTAAACTAAACTAAACTAACTAAACTAAACTAAACTAAACTAAACTAAACTAAACTAAACTAAACTAAACTAAACTAAACTAAACTAAACTAAACTAAACTAAACTAAACTAAACTAAACTAAACTAAACTAAACTAAACTAAACTAAACTAAACTAAACTAAACTAAACTAAACTAAACTAAACTAAACTAAACTAAACTAAACTAAACTAAACTAAACTAAACTAAACTAAACTAAACTAAACTAAACTAAACTAAACTAAACTAAACTAAACTAAACTAAACTAAACTAAACTAAACTAAACTAAACTAAACTAAACTAAACTAAACTAAACTAAACTAAACTAAACTAAACTAAACTAAACTAAACTAAACTAAACTAAACTAAACTAAACTAAACTAAACTAAACTAAACTAAACTAAACTAAACTAAACTAAACTAAACTAAACTAAACTAAACTAAACTAAACTAAACTAAACTAAACTAAACTAAACTAAACTAAACTAAACTAAACTAAACTAAACTAAACTAAACTAAACTAAACTAAACTAAACTAAACTAAACTAAACTAAACTAAACTAAACTAAACTAAACTAAACTAAACTAAACTAAACTAAACTAAACTAAACTAAACTAAACTAAACTAAACTAAACTAAACTAAACTAAACTAAACTAAACTAAACTAAACTAAACTAAACTAAACTAAACTAAACTAAACTAAACTAAACTAAACTAAACTAAACTAAACTAAACTAAACTAAACTAAACTAAACTAAACTAAACTAAACTAAACTAAACTAAACTAAACTAAACTAAACTAAACTAAACTAAACTAAACTAAACTAAACTAAACTAAACTAAACTAAACTAAACTAAACTAAACTAAACTAAACTAAACTAAACTAAACTAAACTAAACTAAACTAAACTAAACTAAACTAAACTAAACTAAACTAAACTAAACTAAACTAAACTAAACTAAACTAAACTAAACTAAACTAAACTAAACTAAACTAAACTAAACTAAACTAAACTAAACTAAACTAAACTAAACTAAACTAAACTAAACTAAACTAAACTAAACTAAACTAAACTAAACTAAACTAAACTAAACTAAACTAAACTAAACTAAACTAAACTAAACTAAACTAAACTAAACTAAACTAAACTAAACTAAACTAAACTAAACTAAACTAAACTAAACTAAACTAAACTAAACTAAACTAAACTAAACTAAACTAAACTAAACTAAACTAAACTAAACTAAACTAAACTAAACTAAACTAAACTAAACTAAACTAAACTAAACTAAACTAAACTAAACTAAACTAAACTAAACTAAACTAAACTAAACTAAACTAAACTAAACTAAACTAAACTAAACTAAACTAAACTAAACTAAACTAAACTAAACTAAACTAAACTAAACTAAACTAAACTAAACTAAACTAAACTAAACTAAACTAAACTAAACTAAACTAAACTAAACTAAACTAAACTAAACTAAACTAAACTAAACTAAACTAAACTAAACTAAACTAAACTAAACTAAACTAAACTAAACTAAACTAAACTAAACTAAACTAAACTAAACTAAACTAAACTAAACTAAACTAAACTAAACTAAACTAAACTAAACTAAACTAAACTAAACTAAACTAAACTAAACTAAACTAAACTAAACTAAACTAAACTAAACTAAACTAAACTAAACTAAACTAAACTAAACTAAACTAAACTAAACTAAACTAAACTAAACTAAACTAAACTAAACTAAACTAAACTAAACTAAACTAAACTAAACTAAACTAAACTAAACTAAACTAAACTAAACTAAACTAAACTAAACTAAACTAAACTAAACTAAACTAAACTAAACTAAACTAAACTAAACTAAACTAAACTAAACTAAACTAAACTAAACTAAACTAAACTAAACTAAACTAAACTAAACTAAACTAAACTAAACTAAACTAAACTAAACTAAACTAAACTAAACTAAACTAAACTAAACTAAACTAAACTAAACTAAACTAAACTAAACTAAACTAAACTAAACTAAACTAAACTAAACTAAACTAAACTAAACTAAACTAAACTAAACTAAACTAAACTAAACTAAACTAAACTAAACTAAACTAAACTAAACTAAACTAAACTAAACTAAACTAAACTAAACTAAACTAAACTAAACTAAACTAAACTAAACTAAACTAAACTAAACTAAACTAAACTAAACTAAACTAAACTAAACTAAACTAAACTAAACTAAACTAAACTAAACTAAACTAAACTAAACTAAACTAAACTAAACTAAACTAAACTAAACTAAACTAAACTAAACTAAACTAAACTAAACTAAACTAAACTAAACTAAACTAAACTAAACTAAACTAAACTAAACTAAACTAAACTAAACTAAACTAAACTAAACTAAACTAAACTAAACTAAACTAAACTAAACTAAACTAAACTAAACTAAACTAAACTAAACTAAACTAAACTAAACTAAACTAAACTAAACTAAACTAAACTAAACTAAACTAAACTAAACTAAACTAAACTAAACTAAACTAAACTAAACTAAACTAAACTAAACTAAACTAAACTAAACTAAACTAAACTAAACTAAACTAAACTAAACTAAACTAAACTAAACTAAACTAAACTAAACTAAACTAAACTAAACTAAACTAAACTAAACTAAACTAAACTAAACTAAACTAAACTAAACTAAACTAAACTAAACTAAACTAAACTAAACTAAACTAAACTAAACTAAACTAAACTAAACTAAACTAAACTAAACTAAACTAAACTAAACTAAACTAAACTAAACTAAACTAAACTAAACTAAACTAAACTAAACTAAACTAAACTAAACTAAACTAAACTAAACTAAACTAAACTAAACTAAACTAAACTAAACTAAACTAAACTAAACTAAACTAAACTAAACTAAACTAAACTAAACTAAACTAAACTAAACTAAACTAAACTAAACTAAACTAAACTAAACTAAACTAAACTAAACTAAACTAAACTAAACTAAACTAAACTAAACTAAACTAAACTAAACAAACTAAACTAAACTAAACTAAACTAAACTAAACTAAACTAAACTAAACTAAACTAAACTAAACTAAACTAAACTAAACTAAACTAAACTAAACTAAACTAAACTAAACTAAACTAAACTAAACTAAACTAAACTAAACTAAACTAAACTAAACTAAACTAAACTAAACTAAACTAAACTAAACTAAACTAAACTAAACTAAACTAAACTAAACTAAACTAAACTAAACTAAACTAAACTAAACTAAACTAAACTAAACTAAACTAAACTAAACTAAACTAAACTAAACTAAACTAAACTAAACTAAACTAAACTAAACTAAACTAAACTAAACTAAACTAAACTAAACTAAACTAAACTAAACTAAACTAAACTAAACTAAACTAAACTAAACTAAACTAAACTAAACTAAACTAAACTAAACTAAACTAAACTAAACTAAACTAAACTAAACTAAACTAAACTAAACTAAACTAAACTAAACTAAACTAAACTAAACTAAACTAAACTAAACTAAACTAAACTAAACTAAACTAAACTAAACTAAACTAAACTAAACTAAACTAAACTAAACTAAACTAAACTAAACTAAACTAAACTAAACTAAACTAAACTAAACTAAACTAAACTAAACTAAACTAAACTAAACTAAACTAAACTAAACTAAACTAAACTAAACTAAACTAAACTAAACTAAACTAAACTAAACTAAACTAAACTAAACTAAACTAAACTAAACTAAACTAAACTAAACTAAACTAAACTAAACTAAACTAAACTAAACTAAACTAAACTAAACTAAACTAAACTAAACTAAACTAAACTAAACTAAACTAAACTAAACTAAACTAAACTAAACTAAACTAAACTAAACTAAACTAAACTAAACTAAACTAAACTAAACTAAACTAAACTAAACTAAACTAAACTAAACTAAACTAAACTAAACTAAACTAAACTAAACTAAACTAAACTAAACTAAACTAAACTAAACTAAACTAAACTAAACTAAACTAAACTAAACTAAACTAAACTAAACTAAACTAAACTAAACTAAACTAAACTAAACTAAACAAACTAAACTAAACTAAACTAAACTAAACTAAACTAAACTAAACTAAACTAAACTAAACTAAACTAAACTAAACTAAACTAAACTAAACTAAACTAAACTAAACTAAACTAAACTAAACTAAACTAAACTAAACTAAACTAAACTAAACTAAACTAAACTAAACTAAACTAAACTAAACTAAACTAAACTAAACTAAACTAAACTAAACTAAACTAAACTAAACTAAACTAAACTAAACTAAACTAAACTAAACTAAACTAAACTAAACTAAACTAAACTAAACTAAACTAAACTAAACTAAACTAAACTAAACTAAACTAAACTAAACTAAACTAAACTAAACTAAACTAAACTAAACTAAACTAAACTAAACTAAACTAAACTAAACTAAACTAAACTAAACTAAACTAAACTAAACTAAACTAAACTAAACTAAACTAAACTAAACTAAACTAAACTAAACTAAACTAAACTAAACTAAACTAAACTAAACTAAACTAAACTAAACTAAACTAAACTAAACTAAACTAAACTAAACTAAACTAAACTAAACTAAACTAAACTAAACTAAACTAAACTAAACTAAACTAAACTAAACTAAACTAAACTAAACTAAACTAAACTAAACTAAACTAAACTAAACTAAACTAAACTAAACTAAACTAAACTAAACTAAACTAAACTAAACTAAACTAAACTAAACTAAACTAAACTAAACTAAACTAAACTAAACTAAACTAAACTAAACTAAACTAACTAAACTAAACTAAACTAAACTAAACTAAACTAAACTAAACTAAACTAAACTAAACTAAACTAAACTAAACTAAACTAAACTAAACTAAACTAA